>JAWWMO010000083.1:44280856-44355405 GCA_035047845.1 Dendrocincla fuliginosa | reverse complement strand
CTGGCAAACTGCTCTAAGTTACAGACCTTACTGTACTTTTAGATAGAAAACAACAGTAACTTTAGTTTAATTCATTGACAGGGAATCTTAATTTAAAATACAGAATACAGTGCAGATGTAAGATATTAAAGAAAAAAGAGTAATAGAGTATCTTAATCCTGATGCTTTAATCCATAAACTAATCATTGAATAGAGTTCACATGAAAAATCTTTCCAAAACAGAACTGCATAGAATTAAGATACATTAGAAAAGATGTACCTCTAATTAAATATGTCTAAGCTTAATATAGATTCTTGAAAAAAATTTAACTTCTTCCATTCTGGTAATACACGGCCTTCCACTAAAATCTGAACTCACACACATGAGATTTGAATGATGAAAAAATATAAACCAGTCAACTATTGTCCATGAGGATATTTCTACAAATTTATCATCTGTCACAGGACTAGTCAGCTTAGCTCCACTGGAAATCACCCAATGACAAACTAGGCTACAGCTCAGTTACAAAAATAGTGTATTATTAGTATTCTCTGTAAGAGAATTGCTAAGTCTTAGATCACTGTTGAAATATAAATTTTTTAGATAGGACATGCTTTGGTTTTGGGAGTAAGATGGACGGAAAGCTCTGCAATTTTGAATGCACACCTGCTCCTCGGATTTATTTTTATAAATAAAATTGTTGGGTAGGTTTTCACTACACTGTGGACAGAATTAGGTGTAAAAGGACTGTATGATAATCCCCCACGTGTTTTGTTTCAGTAATTAACACTAGAAGATAAAATTTCCCTAGATGCATGCAGCTACTAATAAGAAACACCTATACAAGTTGAAAGTAAATATGAGAAAGGTCACTAAATGAAGTTAGCCTCTAGCCAGCAATAACTATTTCATCGCTGGTTCGTGGACTCTGTTCAATTAATCTCTGACATCAAGGAATTCATTTACTCTGGCTTTGTCACTTACAAAATGCATTTGTTACATATTTTCAATAAAAGAGGTGAAAGGATTCTGCTTGAGGTATGGAAGGCAAACTGCTCTTGCAAATACAAATAGCAAGGCCTATATAGATAAAGCTATATATCATAGTTGTAGTGACTTTTGTAACATTTCATAATTTTGCAATATTTCATATTCTTATCAGTTAAACAACAAAACTACATTGCGTTCCAGCAACTCCAGTAGTGCAGGTTTCTGAGCTGTTCCACAAATGGTAATATATCAGTTATAAACACATCACTGAGGCAGGGGAAAAAAATGGTATATACTTAAGATCTTCCAGTCCAAGAAACTCATTCAACCTCCTGCAATACTTCTCCAGTGAAGAGGCACATGTGAGTGGTATATCACAGGCATGAGACAGAAAAGAGAAAAGAAGCAGCTCTCAATTATCTGAAGCAGTGCTGGGTCCCTGGACATTGTGAACCACTCAACAGCAGCAGCACTGACTCACTTACACCCATTAAGATGACAGTACACAGCAGCGTGATGCGACTTCAATTCCTAAAACTTCAAATCTTCTTTCACTTTAATCTGGTATTAACAGCAGTCTTTCCACACTAGCGAATGCAGTTAAGCCAGTCATAAGTCTTTTCAAAGATAAATATATTTTCAACTGGCACAGTAAAGAAGATTCTTTAGGTCTTAAATACTGTAGTAGATTTTTTTCTGGAATTTTTCTAACACAAAGCTCAATTTTGGCAAACAAACTGTTTAGAATGGAATTCTCCTAAGCAGGTGTTTGCCTCCTGTCAGTTCAGTGTGGTGGGGAGATCAACTAAATGAAGCACTAATCCTATGAAAAATTATTTTGTTATGCAAAAGCATATCAGAACACATATGCTGAAGAGAGAAGCACGTATTTCATTTTATATGAACCTTAAATCAGGTACTCCTAACTCCACAAGTGTAATTTTCATTCCATGCCATTTGGCTCACTGGTTTTTTACTAATTTTAAGTTTTCCTGTTGTAAACAAGATAGGAACTATGCAAGTAATTATTGAGGTGAAATGAAGTGTAATAGTACATAAAATATTTTAATAAATTCACCAGTAAATTGCAAATGTTTGTCATTTATGTACAGAGAAGCATGTTATTAGTATTTTGGCACTGAAACAACTAGAGGAACACTCAAACAAGGACTCATTTCTTCTTAAATGGTTCCTGATGTCTACGTGGAATCAAATCTCCATATACACATGAAGATAGGCAGATAAGGGGGTTTTGTCTCAGTCTTTATCACTGTCTAAAGAAAAAAAAAAAAAGGAAATTGATGGGTAGCCCTTTGAGGATGAACAAAGGATGGCTCACTCCAGGTTGGGTTGAAGGGAAATGGCATTTATTGAGAACATCACTCTGCCTTATACAGGGGTGGGTAAAGAACATTCTAGAGGAGGGCGGAACATGGAAATCCTCTTCCATAAAAGGAAAGGAAGGGGAAGGTCTGCACTATATACAGAATCAGGGATGGGGGATAACCATATAAGGCTTCTCTGCGGCAAAACTGAGATAATCAGCGTGCAGAAATTTCATGAGGGACAAGAAAGACACCATTTTAACAAAGGGATTTTCAACACATTAAACAGCGAACATAGAACTTGCATATTAAAACATCAACCAGGGAACCTGTAACATCCGAACGCTGTCTTAAAAAATAAGAACATTAACAAACAGTCCTAGTCCAGCTCTTTTTCTTTGTCACTTGGCTCCATTAATCCATTTCATCGTTCCTTTTCCACATGGTGTAGCTGTGTACCCCAACAGGATATATGCTTTAAGTCTAAACAGACTAGATAGGTTGAATGTGATCATAGCTGTATATGACATGAGTTCCTACCATCTTTTAAATAACCTGATACCCAGTTCATGATAAACACCTAACTGCACAGTCACTACTGTATAACCCTGTAATGATGGCATTCAAAGGCTTTGCTGCCATAAATGTGTTGCTCTCAGTAACCAAAATAGCAGTGAAATACTAGACACTTCCATACACACTACAATTCACATCTCCAAACTATAATACCCGTGTACAGGACCAAACGATGTTTCTGTCAACTTGCAAGGAGTAGGAAAAGAGCAGGAGAAACAGACCCAGCATAAAGCACAACTCCAGTTTCTAACAAAACAGCTCTTGAGTTCAGGCTGATGCTGTATCTGTACTTTTGCATTTAACCTTTTCTTCCATATACTTGTCCAATCCTACTTTAAATGTATTTATACTTCTAGCACATGTAATACATATGGCACTGAGAAGACATCTGTGCTTATTTCAATGCAGCTAACTTGTTACCCATATATTCTTATTTTCCCCATGTGCGTTATTTGACGTTTATCAGTATTGAATGGCAGGTAATTTTACTTTTCTTTCACTGTGTGAAGGAAGCCTTCTGCAACTTCTCTGTCAGTTTTAATTTTCACTTCTGTGAGTAATTTTGTGTCATCAGTCAGTTCTGTCACCTCCCTTTTCTGGATTAGTTGTAAGTAGCATGTGTTGCAACACATCTTTGCAAGGTACCACTCTTAAAATACCGAAATATTTGAAAACTGATCTCTCTTTTCAACTTACTAAATTTTAACTAGTTAGAAGTTGATCTGTCTGAAGGTAAGAGGGAAGGGCCACTAGTGGATTTGAAGTCTTTGGTGCATGACTATCAAAACCTTTTTGGAAATTCAAGTATTGTCTCTAAAACCAGAACATATATCTCCATAATGATCTCTAATTTCTGCAAGGGAAACTCTACTAGTGAAGTATGAGCACCCAGAAAAAGCTGTATGCACTCTTCTACATTATTTAACTATGTACAAAACCCTGATCTTTGGAAAACAGGGCACAATTTTAAAAGCAATTTTTCTGCAGAGTCTGCATGCTACTTTAACCCTCAAAGGAGACAGAGGGACAACCTACAGTTTCAGGGCAGCACTCACCAGCTACTAGAAAGGGCTTGAAAGAAAGAACTGTAATTTCAGTCCTTCTCTGCATGTCTCCACTGTTCAGGAGATACCAGATGTGAGTCCTGCTCCTTAAATATATGTGCCAGTTTTTTAGAAACAAAAAAGCATTGCCTTAGCTTTACTTGACCTCACCAAATGAAGTTCAAGCTCCACAAGTACCCACTCTAAAGCAGTTGTAACACTGCAAGGGCTCACAGTGGAAGGATCCACTACAGCAATCCCTCCTTAGTGGGAGGTACCCTTAAGAATGAAGGTGGAGAACTAAACTTTCATTCCCTAGTGCTAGTCAGCAAGGATTCATTCAACTATTGAACATACACATGGAACCACCATGTATCACTGAACTAGCATATAACCAGAGCTATCTGTTACCCTTATAACTTAAGCTATGTTTATATGGATAGCTTAACCCACTTCTCAAGGCCACAGAACTTACCTTGTCATGGTTAACATTACCAATTATAAAAAAATAGCTCCTTTAATTAAGTTTTAGACCTCTTCAAATCAGTGCTTAAGACCAAAGCCTTGACACTGGGTGGAAACAAAAAGCAAGCAGGCTTAAAGCCTGGTCCATTTGTGAGCCATGCTGTTGTCAAGTGAAAATCAGACCACAGAATTAAGTTTAAGTGTAGAAACTGTGCTATCCATTATATGCAGCTACTGTATCCAAACTCACAAGTAACTATGCTCATTACTTTTCTTTCAGAGATTTTTCTAGAGGTATCTTGCTCTTTTCGGTGTGCCTTTGTTTAACTTACAGCTGGCCATTCACAAAAGACTTGAACTTAGTGATCCCTGTGGGTCCCTTCCAACTCAGAATACTCTGTGATTCTACTGGGAAATATCTTCTCCCATTCTCTCTTCAAAGCAGAACATACCAAAGTAAAGACCATCAGCTCCCAAAACTTTTTTCCAGTCACATGTCAGAGCCACAATATCCAACATCACCATGACATTTGTTCTCATTAAAATTCCACATAAAAAGTTATTGCTGAAAGTGACCATGGAATTAAGATCATGATGCTTTCAAATTCCTTAAAGCATTTACTGGTGGCA
Source organism: Dendrocincla fuliginosa (assembly GCA_035047845.1). Lineage (NCBI taxonomy): Eukaryota > Metazoa > Chordata > Aves > Passeriformes > Dendrocolaptidae > Dendrocincla > Dendrocincla fuliginosa. The sequence goes on along the minus strand of JAWWMO010000083.1, from coordinate 44,350,396 downwards.
CAGCATGTGCCTCAGTGTTTTAATGTTGTCAGTAATCTCTCAGAATGTAACAGAATAAATAATCTAATACTTGTTAGAACGGATTGGGAAGAAGGATGACACTTCTGTAATTTTTATCTAAAACTCTTCAGAACTTCAGAATCTTCATTGAGGGGGGTTTTTTCTTACTTCTGGGAAGAGACATCACTGATTGACTGACTCAGAATGCCAATTAGTAGAGAAATGGTTTCACAAAAAAGTGTCATGTCATCTGGATTAGTTTAATGGACAGAAAGCCACATGGGGTACAGAATTTTAATCTACTCGAAAAGGGAAAGTGATTGAAAAAATTCTGTACAATATGTTCATACAGTCATATCCTATATTGACAAAATTAAGGTGTCAGTGGTTAGATGAGAACAGCCTGTGGATGAAGAACATCACTGATGCTGGATCAAGAAAAAAACACTTGCAGAAGTTTCTAACCCTTGTGTTGTCATCTTTGGTGAAAGTAATAACTCTCATATTGTCAAACAGTAGATTTCCATGTCATACAGCTTTTCCCTTGACTTTCCATCAAGCAACTCATGTCCAGGGTGCTTTTATTTTAGCTTGATTTATAAAGTAACTTTTAAAACCCTGAGGAAGAGAATCACTGCTGACAACATTTGCCTTAACCAGATAACAACTTTTATGCCTTGGGTCAAAGAGCATCTGTGCATTACACAAATCAGTTTTGGGAGCTAGTTAGAGTATAGAAAGGACTCCCACAGGAACTACCTGCCATCGTGATCCTCATCATTGCTCTGAGTGCTCAGAATTAGAACATGTCCTTTTTTTCAGGCAAATAAATATACTTAACATAGAAAAGAAAAATGCAAATGCTACAGTCAGCACAGAATTCTGCCAGTTAATTATAACTAAATCTTCACTAAAAATTGGAAAATCAATATTATTATAAACCTTAGCATCTGAACTTAATGAATATTTTTCCAGTTTAGAAACACAGAGTTGGCCTTCTGCCAGTTTAAGAAACTGGGGTTTAGATTTCACTCCAGTCTGTAGAGACTCTTCATAATTATACCTGCAGACCTGAAAATCTAGTTCTGTCAAAAATTGCACAGTCACACCTACTGTTAGTCTTTATGTCTTGTAAAAATGCACATGACTGGATGCAAAATGAAATTACTGCTCACTGCTGGCTTTCATTTGAGCACTTTCAATTGATTTCCATTGACTTCATCAGGCTTTGCCATATCTAATACAGTCAGTCCGAACAGAAAAGAAGCTCCTCAATAAGTGGCTTCAGGTTAATGGTAATCAGAAATTTGATCATTAAAAAAAAAAATCAATTTATTCTATTTTCTTGGTTCAAGGTACAAATGCAAAGGCAAATCAAACATGAACTAAAACCCAGAACAAGCAAATTCTTTTCAAAGTGGGAAAGAACCTGAGATGTTGCTCTTAAATTCCTGTTAATTTATATGATTTCTGTTGCAGCTACACTAAAAACTCCTAACTCAACTGAAAAAAACCCTTCAGGTTCTGCTTGCTCAATATAACCCTAATTTTTATTAGATTAGACTTCATTAAAATGCATTTAATTTCTGATTAGAGACTTTAACGCAGTGTCACAGTAGAAAAAAATGCATCCTCTCTAGAAGGTTTTGGCCTTCCCCAGCCCCACTCCCTAAAATCCTGTTTGTAACCCACTTGGTCTAAATGAGCAGTCCAGGCTTCTGATCCCAGCCTAGCATTCAAATTTCTCCCCAGTAGAAGAGTCTCCTATTAACCACTTTTATACTTAAATATTGATCTAGAAGCTCGGACATGCCTTGTTTTAACATTTTAGAAAGCACAAAGTTCTGCTGGGTGCTGGCATTTATATTCATAGATTCCAGTCATGCTCACACAGCAGCAATTAGAAGATATCCCTTGAGTAACAGCAATTCCAAAAATAGTCTGTATGCATCACAGAAGATGAAGTACCACTTTCCTCTAAAGTAATCTATGCTGTACATTCAAGTATAATTAGCCCACTAGACTTCATAAATAGTATTAAACTAATTACTGTTTGCACCACTAGTGGCAGATGTGGTTAGAGATTATTAATTACAATGGACAATTTCTTGAATCTAACATACAAAACGCAAGGCAATTTCTCCACTTTATTTTGTGTCTGAATGACTGTTTGCTGAGTGTTAGGAGGTCTCTTTTAAATTAGGAAGAGCAGTTATTTATGAAAATAAGCAAGTAAAGTAATAGATTTTCTTTTAAAAAAAAAGAAAGAAAAGCTGTTCATTGAGAAGGATATCATTTTATACCTATTTTAAATCAGGGAAACTACAAAAGTGGAATTTGTTAGAAGTACTGGACAAGCACTGGTCAGAGAGAAAGTTTTATCTCTAGCTACATAACTGGTATGCTCAGATGGATTTTAAATAAACACCTAAAACTTTCAATGCAGGAGATAAAGTCAACTGTTCTCCAGAAATCTTGACACTTCAAAACTCACCTACTGCCAGCCACAGGGTCCTTAACAGAGACTGGGACAGTCACTCTGGCTTCAGTAAAACATTCTGCTTAATGTGGAGATGGGCACAAGGGAAGAAGAGTTGGAAAAGGAACTGTCTGCTCCTTGCTGTTATTTTCCAGGGAAAACCCCCCAGACCATTCAAATTTAAACAGGGAGGGGAATTTTATTTAATGTGCTGACACCCAGTACTGTAATTTCAGTAAATGTTCATGAACCCCCACAAACAATGGTACATATTTCTGTCAATATGAGACACACTGATAACCCACAAAAGCAAAGCAATTGTTCTTAAAATTGAGGTGATTCTGGAATGATGCAGGTAAAATACAGTGAGAGGCAGGCTGACAGGCATGTACAGAGATATCAGTAGGCATTCATACTTCATCTACACTTAACATTTCTAGGACATTACTTGCTATATTAGTTTAAAATCAATTGAACTGTTCAGTTCTGTACTATTTCTCCTCTATTAATTGGTTAGCTTTTATGCATAATGACCATTTTCTTGAATACGATCTTGTGAACATTAGTGAAAAATCCTCATTAAACTTATCTAAATTTCAATTTATATTTTGAATTAATTTTACTTTTCACTTATTAAGACTTTATAATCTAAATACTCAACTAATGCACCCCAAATAGAATTCAACTTTTAAAAACACTTGATTTCTAAGATCACCCATTCCTATCTAGCACAACCCCTAAGATCCCTCATTCTTATTTATTTGCTAATGCTTTATTTTTTAATATAAGTGCCATATTGAGTGCGCCCTTAACCTAATTCCAATGCAAACACAACATTTCAACAAGAAGCCAATGGTCATCGTTGCTTTGAAGCTGAAGACTTAGAGAATCAAGAACCACTGCTTCTAAACTTGTAGTCCTTCTAATTCTCCCTCTAATTTCTCAACTAAATACAGTAAACTGAGTCTGAATACTCTGCTGCTTCTTTGAAAACCTCCCTGTAAACAATAAGTATTTTTTCTGTAAAAATAGAATCACAGTACATTTTAAGCAGTATTTCAAACAGTTTCTAAATCTTCAAAATATTCTATTTATAGATGAAATTAGGTCTATTAGCTGCAACTTACAGTCAAGCGATGGATTGTCAACAAGCTGGGATGTTCTGTTACTGCTTCAAAGGTCAATAAAGTAGTCTTGATCAATTCTTCTGATGCAGCTTGCCCTATTGGTAAAAATCATCTTAGTTCTTTATAAAACGCAACTTATCATACCTGCATATAAAAGCATTGCAGTATCATGGGTTACCTTACCTATTGCTCTGTCCAAGTTTGTTTCTCCTGAATCTATTGACCTGATGAACTCCTACAAAAGAAGCAGAATTTATGTTAAAACACTTGAAGAAGAAAAATTAAGCAGCGTAATCACTGAATTATTACAACAAGCAATTCTTTAAGGAACTGTGTAAATACAAAATGTTGATGCACTTATATTAGGAGAATACTTTCATAATTATTAAGACTGAAAGTACAATCTGTAATGCTGCTGGACACTGAAATGTGGAGAATGTAAGGACTCACTAATATCAGGAATTATAACATTTCCAGCTAAATAGACAGGAATTAATTGTCTTCATTTTAAACAGAAAACCGTAGCTTCCTAGAAGACTTTGAACTACCTTGGACACTGCTATGTCAAAATAACCCACGAAAATGACCAAAGACCCTCCAGAAAATGCAATTTTCTGTTATTTGTCCCATCTTTTTGCTCTCCATGCATATACTACACACACTGTGGATACAGTTACACACAGGAGAACATGAAAATGCATTCAACCTTCTATTAAAGATCACCTAAATTAGTCACCATTTTTAGGAACAGTGGCTATAAAATATTATTAATCTCATTAAGTAAATACTGTACAATTAGACCCACTATTCTTTTGCTTTCATTTCTATGCAGAGCTGTTTTTTTCCACGGGAATGCAAAAGCCATTTTATTAACATTTCCTAAGGGAGGAAAATTCTCTGCAAAATTTGTAGTATGCTCGTTTTCACTAATGCAATATTTAAGAAAGTGGTTCTTGTTTTATATTTCACTACCCTTAAAATTTCACTAGTACCTATTAAATCAGCAGAAGTATCTACATGAGTTACCTTTTTACACAGTATGTAAAAAACACCTGAAGGATTTTTCTCTAATTAAAAAAGGAGTTGGAAACTAATTATATATTTATTATTTAAAAGCATCTTAGAGGCATTTATAAAAAACAATTTCTGTAAGAAAAAAAGTTACCTTCCTGATCATTTGAAAGAAATTACTAGGTATTATCTAACTAGGTAGTTTTGGAAGGGAACAAATTATTCTGTTGGTTCATCTTAAGACAGTTTCACATCATCATAGCCTCAAGACCAATTTGGAAAAATCAAAGTAGCTGGTGCAAAATTTGTTCTGGCTACTAATACTGATTTTATATTAGCAACATAAGAAGGAGATGTACTTATTTTTTTAAAAAAGCAGCTGTCTGGGGTTTCTTCAGCAATGGGGAGGAGCGGGGTGTGTGTTTCAGTGCAGGTGAGCCTGTGCCCTGTGCACACCACCAGGAGCCTGCTATTAGCTGAGCCTTTGGGGCAGTGTGTCCTCCACGTGTTTCTATTCCCAGCAGCAAACATGAAAGGACTGGCCCGACTCCCTTTCAATCCTTTGCTCAATGCTACTGAAAATTACAGTGATGACAGAAGCAACTTCAAAGCAGCAAGGGAAAAAAAATTCTCAATGAATAACCATTACAGGAAAATAACTTTTCTTTTTCTTCCAGATACCAAACACACATCTTTCCACTCCTCATAATTTCCTATTGTTAATAGTGAGATTTTTGAATAAATCAGAGCGGGGAGAAAGGAACAAAACAAACAAAAACTGAAAGACTGACTTGCTGAAGTCCTAAGGGCCTCAATTATAGCACAGTACAAACTGATCATCCAATGTCCCTTTACAGATGTCAATGGGAATGTTGCTAAACACAGAATTCCAGAGTAGACTGTTGCCTGATAGAATGTAATTATATTAGTCACATCATAACACAATTACACAGCCACATAAACTGTGATATTAATTTTTCAGATATATTATTCCCACCCTTTTTCATGTGTAAATTCACAGAGTGCATGTAAGTTCCTGTATTGCCTTTCTTGATGCAGACAGGACAAGATGCAGTAAATATTGAGGAATCTGCTTCTCCCTGATTTGAGAGGAAAGCAGTGCTACCACAACTAGCTTGGCTTCCTCAGTCAGTTGTTCAAACAAGCTGGAGTAACATCAAAAGAAAACTTACTTTATACCTGGTCTGCTGTACCTAAATTTTTGACAGAAGAATTTCACCTTCTGGAAGGTTGATTGAAAAGTATTAATAAATCTACTGCCTAGTTACAAATGCTTCAAAGGGATAAAGGGCTTTGTAATTCAACATCTGCAGTTTGGGGGGGGGGGGGTTATCACTGTAATGCTAATTTTTACACCAATATTTTAGTAGAACTAAATTAAACCCCATTTTCTTGGCATCAAGAGTCAAAGGAGAAAGAGAAGACAATCTGAACATTTAACTTGAATCTAATTGTTTGCAGGGAAGCATTTTTTCATGCTATTGTAGAGGCAAATACCTAGTTATCATTTATGAACTCATGCACTTAAAAGTATTTGCCTAACTCTGATAATGCAACTTTAGAATATTCTTTTTCTCTTATTTAGCATAAACCACTGTTTCATATGAAGAAATTACATCAGAACAGCACTACTTCATGTCTGTTATACTATCCTATGGCAGTTAAAAAGTTTATTTTTTATGGCTAATGTCATAAATAGGTTCTAGATGTCAACCTGAGATGTCAACAAATATCTCAGCTCTGTAGCTTTTCATCAACTAAATAGAGTGTAAAAGTATTGGCAAGAAGAAAAAGGTGAAAAAAGGAAACAAAACCTTAAATATAGATTAGATTATAACTTCTCTTTAATTTCTACTCATGAAATACTAGCATGAAATTCTAGAGAGAATATTCTGTTTAATGCTAAACTTTTCTACTCTAAAGCACACAGGAAATTCGCAGTTTACCAAATATGTGAGAGTTGCTCTTTGACCCAGTAGATCACCACAGAAAATATTTTCTCATTATAAATAAAGTTTTGAATATAATCAAAGCTTAAAGTATATTCAGAACAAAGTTCTCTCCCCAGTTTAGAAATTTAATGTAACTTTATTAAAGTAATTTCCAAAATTCTATGGACTTTTGTAAAAACTATTTAACTTAGATGGTTATACTCACAAGTAAGGTGCCATAGCTGAAAAGAAACTCCTTGGTGACTATCTGGGCACGAAATACCTATTTGAATTTATCCAAAGTTGAAAAAAGAAAAAGTTAAATGTGTATCATGACTAGAAAAAGTAAACCAATTATTTCACATGTTAAAGACGACAAAATATGGCTTTGTTTCTGCAACTAGAAATGTTTTACAGTGTGCACAAGTCAAGAGATCTTTAATGCTGACTCATAGCTGGAATACTCAGCAACATAACTCTACATTGACAAAGGGTCTATTTTATTTGTTCTGATCACCATCAGCAGAAATTAGATTTCGGGAACATGCAAGAGTTTGTCATTTGTTTAACAGCTCTGGGGTAAAAACCCAAACTACCTGGGATGTCACAAGATGAAGCACCACAGGCATCATAGGAAGGCACATCTTCAGCTGTTTGGCCTGAACTGTTGATGGGTGTTTGCGTCCAGAGACATTCGTTAGGGCACTGAGAATATCACCTACAGAAAACAACATTTCAGGCTGATCCAGCATAAATGCTTCACTAAACAACAGCAAGTGATATATAAAACATCTCTGTTCACTCCTGATGAAAGTAGTGTTTATGTGGTTGTCTGATAAATCAGGCTGATCCAGCACTTCTCTTCCCTAGCCCAGTGTTCAACCAGGTCAAACTCCTACTGTGGCTACAGGGACAGGCACGCAAAGCTGATCTCTGGCAAATCAGTGAGAACAGAGATATAAGGTAGGTGTTGAAGTAAAGGTGAAATTACCCCTCTTGGCAGAGTGGACTTAAAATGGCTTTTGGTGACTACCTATGCATGGAATTGCAGCATTGAAATTCTATGGGTGCAATTCTATTCCCAGTGAAATTCGCACGACTTTCAGCTAAGCAAGAAATGAATGAACTATAATTAGCAGGTGACATAATGATGAAGGATGTTTTTCCCTGCAGGACAGTTCAACTGGATAAAAGAAAAAAAAAAAAATCTTTCCCCACTCCCCACCCCCCCAAAAAAAAAAGATCCCTCCACCAGCCACACACACGCATCTTCTCATACACAAATTTAACCATGACCATAGTGACCTAAAGCTACAGGAATTCTCATAAAACAGGCAGCAGCAGTTCAATGAGAGAACTTAGTTGCCTTCATGACAAACCTCAGATACAATAATAAGAGAACAACACTTTAATTGCAATAGTGAAAATTATGCTTCAGACTTCAGAAGAGGCATATAAAAAACAAGGAACGTTATGCTCAATTTGTGTTACTTTTCTTATTGTCTACGAAAAGCAAGACCTTTTCTGCATGGGATAAAGATCAGCAGCAGGGTGAGAAAAGTCACAGCTCATATGCAAAGAAGGAAAATTCTATACCCTGAAAATATTAAAAGCCAAATGTTGTCTTGAAAGAACACTTACTGTATATTTTTCCCCTAAATAGACAGCTGCGCAAAACTGCAAAAGGGAAATCACACAGACATTAAACAAATAAAGGATGGGGTCCGGAATTTTATATGATTTTTAAGGGCAGAAAAGGCCCTTCCTTTCAGAATAAAAGAATAAAAATAATAAAAGAATAAAAGAGTTTAATCATGTTGAATAATACCAATGCTTTTCTTCTGCTCCCATGGAGTTCAGTTTTCAATATAAGCAGAAATGACAGAGCCTGGCACTAAAGTGGGCTGTAAAAATACCTAACCTTAAAAGATTTGACTCATTCACTGCTAAAGGAAAAGAAAGTGTGGCTTAAAACTCTCCCAGTACATAAACCAAGACACAGTTTATCCATCAATACATTTTTGTTGTGAATTACACAAAATATTGTAATTCAGCAAGTGCTCTCAATCATCACATGAGGCAATTCTGCAGTTGATAAACAGATAGATATGGTTACTTTTATTTTCAGAATGATCTAAGCAATTTATATCTACTTCCTAGAAATAGGCTAAATATTATAAATGCAGAACATTAATTTCTTACTTACAACAACTGAAAACTTCAACAATTGTCCACAAGATTAATGATTTATTTCATTTGTTTAAATGTACCTTAAGGCAAAATTTCTACAACTTGTTAATCTGTTTGGTTTATAGCTACATCTGGTGGAAGAAGACAGGATCAGTAAGGAGCTTACATAAATGCATATTAAAAAAGCCAGCCAGGATTAATTTTAAATCAACAGTTAAACTGCTTTTAACTGTTCCAGTTTTCAAATCTGATTTATTTTTCTTAGGAGCCCATACCACCTCAAGAAGAACATGTTCCTTCATCATATTCACAGCAATAAAAAGCCTACTGACAATTGTGGACAAATATGGACAGATAACTTAAGATTAAGGAAGACAAACACACAGATTTAGCTTGGAAAAGAAAACAGTGTAAGAATTATATTTGGTATCTGTTGTCAACAACCCACTGAAACTGTAAATCAGTAGTAAACACACTTCTAAGCAACTGATATGTCTTATGATAGTAACTATACATTTCATGTATTGAACTTTCAGATTCTGAGGAAATATCAGGACCTACTGTATTAGTTGTATGTAGTACATATAAACAGTAGGAGGTGAATTTCTGCCTCAAACATTTATACTCTGAGACTTCCATCCTGAAATACAGCCAATATGCAAACCTGATATTTAGTTAGAAAAAAAAAAGGATCAGATGTTTGCAGCAAGGCAAAAATTTGCATTAGCATAGGAAGAAAAGTTTCTTTTAAAATAGCAGCATGACATTTAGGTTTACTAACCCTTGCAGTGCTACCATTTCATTTTCAATATCCTAGCTATAATGTACAGAAGATGAAAAATACACCATGTATCTCATCAGAAACTAATTTTATGACAAAAAATGCTCTTATGCGTGAGTAGATCAGTTTCAGACATCTGAACCAACTGAAGTATGTAGGCTGAAAATTTCCAGAAAGATTACCTGGAGCAAATACTCAATATTTAAGTTTCAGAGTAAGTGATTAACACATACTCAGAGATACACCCTCTTGCCTCTCTCCCAATTTTGTGAGGCAAATTCGCTTCTAGGTTTTACAATGTTTGGAGTATCTTTAGAACATTGACAAAACTTACACATTTGAGCCTCATTCCTGACTGAACTGAGGGGGTTTACTATTCCACAAGTACAAAACATCAGTATAGGTAATCATGCATTCCAATACAAAACATCTGATCATGACATAACTGAAAACTTCAGGAAGCTGATAGACTGCAAACTTGATGTAATCAGACAATTCAGTCCTTCCACTTGTATATGTAAGGAGATATTTGTTTCTTGAGGGAGTAAGCAAAGGTGGGATGTGTTCAGTTAACCAGCTGAATTACCTAGAATTCCTGGCAGCTCCTGCACAATGTGATAGATGAGAAGATCCAGGCATTTTGACAGATATTCACTGCCACCTTGCTGCTCTTTTCCTGGTGTGATCTTTCTGCTGTCTCTTTCAATATACATCACGAGCCTGCATTTACACAAGTGCAAAACATTACCTGTCATAACAAAAAAATAACACTCTATCTCAAAAATATTACAGAACCAGATTTCTAGTAGCTGTGGTCACAATCACCATGATACAGTAGTTTTGGCTCTCTATTTTTTCAAAAATTTTAGACTTTTAATACAAATCAACTTTAAAACTATCACAAATTTCTCAGTCAGGGAACACAAGGGAAGAAACCTTAAGCTACTCTGAGCGAGTGCAACTCTATTAAATTAAATGAATATGTGATGCTAATACAAAGAGTGAATCTGCAAACATAGTCAGAGAGACTGTTTTTACAACCTACTTTTGAAATACATGACCAATAGGTGCAATGTGAGCAAAAGACTGAAAGCATTCATTTTCAACAGGTAGGACTCAACAGCAAGAATGATTTAAAATCAATGTAACAAAAGCTCAATCTTTCAGTGCAGAAAAATCATACTACATTACTCATCCTACAGCCCATTAAAACCTTAGCACTAGCTGGAATGGCCATATTGAAAGAGATAAAAGTCCAAAGCAGCCTCACATCCTCTCTCTAGAAAGGTGGTATTCAATATCTCTAAAGACAGGCCCCGTGCCCACATTCCAGCTGGCAGTGCTGGGTGGCCGTGCTGTTCTGCACACTGACACTTCTCACAGGGAAAAGGGTAACTGGTTTATCAGACACTGGCTAACTTACAAGGGATTGCTTTAATAATACCCCTGTAACGGAATGCTTCAGGCAAAATTTCACAACGCTTATTTGAATAGACAGAAGGGCCAGACTTCCCTTTAGGGGCATAATATTGACATCTTTGTTTCACAGTCAAGGTCCCTCCGGGTCCTGTGCAAAGAACTATCAATCACTGGTGAGTGAAATCCAAGATCTGGATTTTAAGAATGTACTTCAGTACTATCTTTTTAAATACTTCTTATAATCAGTGCTTTTATAGAACTGCGAAAATAAGTTATTTATACTGCCTCAAGTGTACATAACAATACTGCAAGACTCACAAACACAGAATTTTATACTAGGAAATATGTCTTTCCATCAAAAAGCCAATTTACTCAATGAAATAAAACCTACTTAAGAATGGATTTTGCAGATTTATGTCTCTAAACAATACATGACTGCTACTGAATACTACAACCCTATCCTTCCTAACCTGTTCTACAGAGACACAGAGAAGTCAAAAGACCCATTCAGTAATTAATTTCACCTCTGCAATAGCCCAGAAGCAACACAATTCAGTTGTATTTCTCAGAGACCATGAGAACATCTTTTATTTTTCTTGTAATCTCTGGTAATGATATTAAATGACAATGAATTTAATATCTTAATATTAGTAACAGATGAATATCTGTTAGAAAAAAAACTACCTAAAAATCTGACATGGCACTTCACTTCAAATAAAATTTTCCTTTAAAAAGCTTTACATTTTTAAAAATAAAAATTTGAAAGTTATAAACTAAAATCGTAAAATCCTTCCAGCCTTTCCAGACAACCAAGTAATTTTTACTCAAAAAAATACTTAGTTTTGAGAAAAAGAGGACAAAATACCAGTTTGTATGTATTTATTTCTTTAAGAAAACACTCCCATGATTTAGCAATTATCTGATTCTATATATGAAAATCCACTTAGATTTAATTTTCACTTAAAATGGGCCAAAGAGATTTCACCATGAGTGGTTTTGTTGCCTGGGAGAAGGTTCTTTTTTCACAAAAGTATGTTCAGTTAGTTCTATGTGAAGCATAAAAAGTAGGTTCATTTATTCTGAGAGAGGAAAGAGAAAAAGTTTATATAGACTCATGAGTTCTCTCCTTTGTGTTGTCCTTCCCATCTCAAAATTGTCTTTGACAGAAACATTTTCTGAAAATATGCACAACTAATTTTGCCCCCTGATATTCCTCTTTAACTAAACATTGTCTCAAGAAAATTGTGAAGATAAAAATTGGATGGGCTGGAAAGCATTAGTGTCTCTGTTTTCCTTGGACAAATTCCTCAGTCATACATAGAACAATTCCTCAGTTACATTTATTCCCTGAAGAATCTCAGTGTTCTCTCTAATGGGCAAAACTAGGCCTACAGAAATACATTTATTCAATTAACTTAATGCATGTTTGTCTTGCACTCAACAATACATAAAAAATATGTAGGTATTAGTATAAGTAAGTTAAACATGATGAGGAATAAACCACTATCAAGAAAAAGTTTGATCTTGAAAAAAATTTCTTCAAGTATGGGTACTGCAAAATAGGCCATCAGTGAGCTTTTACACCAAAAAAATAGGAAAAGAACCCAGGTTTTCTTCAAAAAAAAAACCCTCTCTCTTTAAGAACTTTTCCCCTCTCCTTTTACATTTGACATTTACCCTCAACATCCTTAAAATCAGCTATAGATATCAATAGGGTTCAGCTACAGCATCACCAACACTTCAACAGAGGGGATGTCAAATTCTTGCAGCCCACAACTGAGCGAGCTAAAACCAGGAGCTCTCTCACTAGAGTCTTCTCCCTACTTCTTCCAGTCCACCAAGTTCACAGAATGACAGATCTTCAAGAAACTAAAGAAGGTTGTGCATGCTTTAAGGGCAAATATAGTCCATTTCCCCCGTGAATTCAAGGAGTAATTGTTAGTTTTATTATTACTTATTATCTTTGTTAACAGAAAAGGATATTTAACATAGATGTATGGTTTACAGAGATGTAGCACTGGATGGCAGATAATGCTAATAAGAGGGTCAATCCCTATTTCTTCCCTTCTAACACTTTTTTTTTTTTCTTTTTAATTTGATACCAGCTTGCTGGGTTTTTTTCCTGAAATCACAGATTCATGCAATTGTTCCTTCCTGCCTTCTTTCCATGTTTTCCCATTTGCTTGAGCACCAAGCTTTTTTGTTCTTTTCCTCACTATTTTTCTAGATCAGTCTTAGATTGATAAGGCAAATAGGCTCTGTTAGATGTGAGCGTGTTTGTTTCCAGGCAAAGGTTTCCCACTGAGGGCATATAAGATTTGAAAATTCAAAAAATATGGGTGGTGGGGACAGGCAACAGAGAAAGATTTAGCTCAGAAATTACTTTGTTGTGCAGAGTCAGGTTTTTGCAGGCTGAAAGTCTGTCAGGAATTCTAACCTATCTTTCCACAAGTTCCCATCTCTTCAGACAGTAAAAAAAACCCAAGAGGTTTAAATAAATTCTTTTGGGAGGAATTTCAATCTCCAGGTCAGTCTCTTTTAACTCAGGAAATTCTCTGAAACTGTTTAGATACAGAAAGAACAATTCAGTGAGACTAATTGGAAATTATTACTAAATCAGAAAGGGTGAAATTGCAAGTTTCAACAAAACTTCAGGGTGTGTCCCTCCCCTCAAGAACAGGTAACTTCCCTTTGCAAATCAAGGAGAAAAGAAGACCAGAAAACTCAGTGCAATTAGCAAAAGAAATTAATTGGCATAGTGTAAGCAAGCAAACAAGTGCTACTTCAATCCAAAAGGTCTCATATCTTCTTTAACTGTATGAAATGTGGAAGAACAAAAGGTATGTTAATGGACTACCATGGAACAGGTAGAAAAAAGAATAACAGGTAAGTTGTATCGATGTGCGATAAATTCACTTCAAGATTATATTTCTTACTATACATAAATGTTTTTTATCCACAGGTCTCAAAATCTCAAAGTACTTTGGGAAGTCCTAGTGACATTTTCTGGGTGACGTTCACTGTCAAGGTCTTGAATTACACAAAGGCACAACAACTAATTCAATAATTTAAAATTTGCTAGGATAGATTTGGAGAACTTGGGTTTCCACAGGAAGTAGTCCCAAGATTGCCTTCAAGGAATCAAGCCTTGTAACATGGGGCACATCTCGTGCTCCCAGCCCAGAGGCACCTTTATTGCTGGCAGTAAAAAGGGGGCTTACCTAGTGCCTACTTCTGCTGCCTTTTGTTTCCTGGTACCTGGGCAAAAACTAGAAGAAACCACAAGGAAATACATCTTGGTAACACCAGCACAGCTAAAATACACTCCTCTTACTCTCTTTCCCTCACACTCCCTCTTCCCTTCCTCCTCCATCCCTTTTGCTTCCTTTCACCCTCCCTTCTCCTTTCCTTGCCCTTCCCTTCCACTAAGTGGAATAATGATGACACTGCTATTTTCCTCGCATGATCACGGCTTTTTCAGCTCCAAATCCACTTGCAAGGACACATAGCACAAAGCTTACCAGGTGGGAACAGGATTTCATTGTCTGAACTGTCAGTGAGGAAATTTTTTCTAATATCAAATCTAAAGCTCTCCTGGTACAACTTAGGACCATTTCATCTTCTTCATCAGACTTTTTTGCACAAATCCAAAACACAACCTCCTAGTGGTTACTATGAAGAAAATTAACACTATCCCAGCCAAAACCAACCCATTTTCTAAACTAAACAGGAGCCCTTTTCAATGCCAAACGCAACAACATTTAACTTGAAGCTGCAGTTATATGCAGTGTTGCCATGAAACAGTTATCACTGTTCTATCACCTGCATCATCCTTTAAGTGATGCACACTGAAAAACTGCCTTATATTGATTATCGTTACCCTAACCAGATTTTATCATCCAAGGCAATATAAATCCTGTTACAGACATTAGCTGCAACTGCTGAAGACACACCATTAAATAGAGGTTATGCACATTTTACTACGTACTCTTTATATGACTCAAATCAAACACCCTCATAAAGAGAACTTGAGTATATCAAACTGATTACTGCTTACGGTACTAGCAATTTGGAATTTATGAGTCTTAATTCTGAAGTAATTTCTCAATCACAGAACTGGAGCCATTTAACTAAGATACTCCAACAGGAATTTAACAGTGTAAGTCAATGAGTATCCAGTATCCCTTTCTTCCAGAGTTCATGGTATTAGGAAAGTAGAGGTCTCCACATGTAAAGGGTGATTTCTCTCTCTGCAGCAATCTTACTCTCTGGATGTAAGAGAAAGGTTTTAGGCTAGACGATCTATTCCCTCAAGAGATATACTAATCACTAAAGAAAAATTATGAAGACAACTTAACAATGAAGAAAAACACCTAATCAATTCAATAAAACTGCTGTAAGACTTGCCTATTGTTTTACCTAATGTGTTACATTATGTATTGGTCCCTAATCAGCTCTGTCTGGAGCAGCACAAGAAAACAGCAGGATAAAGCCAAAATTCCTAAGACAAAATCGTAACCCAAAGTCACAACACATTCTCTGCAGAAAGAGTGCCCATTGGAAAGCATTATAAATAAAGCAAATTGTTGATAAATATTATTAAATTTCTTCTCCTTCACGTATCATCTTAGGCATAGATAAACAAACAGTCACCTGTCCATGCAGGATTCCTGTCAGATATTTCCCCAAAAACACAACAGAGCACTATATGTATATCAGGCATATGAATAGCAAGAGTTATTAAAAATATAACCATTCAAAAAGTTACTTACAAATTAGAGGCATTTTACACTAACCAGAACACATAATCTGCTAAAACATTCTTAGAAGTACAAAAAGATACACACAAAAAAGAAACTCTGATTCAGTACTCATTCTCTGTGATTCTAAAAATATTGGGATATGCACAGGTTTGTGTGAGTGGAGGAACTCAATGATAGCACCAACAAGGTGTCCTCTCACAATGGCTTCATGGTGTAAGTCACCTACCCCTTCCAATCCAGCCCTTTTAATTCTTCTAAAAAAATCAATATAAGATACAAAGTTATATTTGCTGTAAATGTAGTTGGATTTACAGCTACCCACAGGCCTCATCCTTTCTTACTTTGGTTCCAAATCTGCTTTATTTCAATATTGTAGAAATTATATTTATACTTCATTTTGCCTTTCTTCACGCTGAACAGTAGAAGATATAAA
Organism: Dendrocincla fuliginosa; assembly: GCA_035047845.1. Classification (NCBI taxonomy): domain Eukaryota; kingdom Metazoa; phylum Chordata; class Aves; order Passeriformes; family Dendrocolaptidae; genus Dendrocincla; species Dendrocincla fuliginosa. Next base: position 44,334,241 of record JAWWMO010000083.1, on the reverse strand, counting down.
TCCCAACCAAAATTTCTTTCATCTTATTTCTCCAATCACCTCGAAACATGGTGACAATTCACATTGTAACACAGTGTAATTTGCCCCTCCATTAAACAGGAATGTTTTTGTGCTATCAGAAGACAAAGAATTTCAAATAAGTCCACTGTGAGTAATTTCTTGCAAAGTATTTTAAAACACAGAAAATATGAAATACTTCATGTCAAAGTCAGAGGAATTTACTGGTGATTATATAAATCACTCCCACAACACATACAGCCAAGAAATACTGTTTTACCTTGAATGTGCCTATACTGAGGAGACCCAAGACAAAAGAGAGCACTCTTTTCTTTATATTCTCATGAATGAAAGGATTCATATTACACAGAAAACAGTTCACTTCTAAAACACTGGCCGAAAAATGCTACACATTAAAAGGTATTTCAGGTACAACTTTAAATATTATATCTTTAATTATCTTAGTTATCACCTTACCTTGCCTGACAACTGAGCAGCAACATCTCCCTGTTATGAATTAAAACTTGTAGCAGGACCAGGAAGGCTTTTGCTCGAATAAAAGTTGAAGGACTTTCCAGTAATCGAAAAAAAGTAGTCACAAAATCCTTGGTGGAAATAAACACAAACACATTAAGGTTACTCACATCATATTGTAACACTGCATACATTTAAAATTTGCTCATTTCCATGTGCATTCTGTGTTAGTAAGATACTTTTAATGTTACATGAAAAAAAATAAATCCATAAAACACCATTAAGCAAATTCTGTCCAAGACAGACTGGTCCAGTGCAAATCTGATTTGAACATCTTCACAAGTCCTAATGTAACAAATAAACATTATCTAAGTACTATGTCCAAAATGGTATGAAATTAACTACAGAAGATGATAAAACTTATATTTTAAAATGTCTTACCTTAAGGATAAACATAGGATATTTAAATATATTTATTTTAAAAGAAGACTGAACTATTTTCAGAATACATAAATATTTAGGAACAAATATGATTAAATTTTTACCACTTCACTCCCATATATGCAGAAAGATTAAAAACAACACCTTAGATGGATGAAATCTTGTCTACATCAGACCCCAAATTATACACCAGATGCTCTAAATAGCTGGTGAAACTGTTTCTACCATCTCTGATTTTTTCTTATCTGAACTAACTTTATTTTGGGTTCATAAACTGAAAAACATCTTTTCAAAGGAAAAACAAAATTCAGACTTGAAAACAAAAAAGATAAACCACAAGCAATAAGGAGCCATGACTTTCATAATCCATCGACCATCCTCCATTCCTACAATGAAGTCAATTTATAAGTTGCTAAGATCCTTGATAACTCACTCCTCCCTGTAAATCCAAATAAAAGAACAATTTAAAAAGTTTAACAGTGATAAATGAAGAATAACCACAAAACATTTCCCTTCAGCAGTTTAACAGTGGTTAAGCTGACTGGACTCTGAAATCACAGCTTTCTTTTTTACCTTCTCTCTTTTTTCGCCCTGTATATTGAACAAATATTCTTCTCTAGTTTCTGGAATGTGGCCTGACCCATGGGAAAACATGAGATTCGTGTGTGGTGCCTCAGGTTCCAAGGGAATAAAGATGAGAATCAGTGGAAAGTAAAAGAGTTCTCGAATTATGAATAACATGAGTTGTAAAAGACATGGATCATTTATGCTCCGTCCACCAATATGCTGTAACTCCTGAAGACCCAAAGAAAGAACAAGAAACTACATGGAATATCTTCTACCTCTGAGGAATGAAAATATCTGCTACTTATCTATACTTCTACAAAGACCAATTGGGGTACTTGCTAAAAATAACAAAATTATAATTGAAAAAAAAAAATATTCTATCTTCCAAGATTATCCTGCTGGCAGTAGTGATGGTATTTTTGGATCAGCTCTTGACCAGAACGTCTTGTTCTGAAAACACAAACTCTACTTCAAATCTCTCTTCTCAAAAAAACCAAACCCCAAAATCAGAATTAAAAACTGAGCCGGAATTTAAAATGTAGTTTATTAGAGACAACCCTTGCAACAATTAACTGTGCATCTTCACCAGAAAAAGAACAGGAGCGTAAGAGTTGGCCACGAAACAATCAGATTTTACTTGGATACCATTTTCATTGTCTTCAAAAGCAGTCACAGCAACTACAGAAATCCCAGAAAAATAAACTGCTAATTATTCTAGAACTGTTTTTCTGTATTTCAATAATTTATTTCATAAACAGGAGACTTCCTCAACCTTGTGGTTAAAAGTGCAAGCTGTGTAAAGTTTCCTGCCTTAAACACCAACAGCTCACAGAGCTTGATTTGTGGCTCCTCCAGTACAAACTAGCAGCAGTAAAATTCTTAATAAAGTGTCATCTCTGGTTTACCTTTTTGTTGTTGCTGTTTTGGGGTGGGTTTTTTTAATGAAATTACTCAAAACAACAGAAAAGTGTTCATGTTAAGAAACCCCATAAGACCTCAGACTCAGTCAAAAAGCATCTATAATGCAACCCTCTGCTAACATAAATGGACTCGATAGACCACACATGGGGACACCGGGACAAAGACACATCCAAGTACAGGCCAAGCACATCTGACTGCTTTGAGTCCTGGGGCTCTGGAAAGCAGGGATATTTCAGTGCTACATGTGAGGTTACCATGGGCCCAGATAACATCAGCAATTAAAATAAGAACATTCCCAGATAAATCTGACATTAATAATATGGCTTAGCAAAGCAATGTGACATCATGGAATTTGCTTTTCTGGCTGGTCTGAGGACTGCAAAACAGCAACAGTTTATCCAAAGGAAATCTGAAGCACATCTTTGCTGACCTGCAGGACTCAACATATCAAAAAGCCAAAAATCACTGAAATACTCCCAAATACTTTAATTATTAATCATTTCATTGTTATATTGTCCTTCTCTTCCCTGCAACTGGTTTGATGTATCCATGGAGACTCTGCAGGGTGAGGACACTTTTCATTGCAGCTGTCAGCTGCAACAGGATCATGACTTTATATCAGATACACTCAGTAACACTGCAAAGCTAGTTTAAAACAAAAGCAACAGTGTTTTCAAATTGGCTGCACAAGGGGAGGACAGTCAGACTACTCTTTCACTCATTCCAAGGTGAATCTTGAAGCCAGATGAAAGTAATCAGCAGTGGTATTTTTATCTACTGTTACAGCGTGTGTCAAAGAGTCTCGATTTTGAGTTCTTTTTCCATACTTTATTTTAAAAACAGAGTTTCAGCTACTTTAGCTTTCAAAACAAGACACTAAAATAGAAAGGCTCTGTATCAGAGAGGGACAAAACCCAGTCCCTTTTAGCTACTGCAGTTCTCTGAAGATTTATGCTGGTGTATGTGATCACAGAACTGCACTTCTCCTTGTCCTCTGGCTTTTATTTTCTAAGTGGTTCTTATCACTCCTCTTGAAGGGAGAAGAAAACAAAGGCAGCCCTAAGTCTTATAAGCTAAGGGAGTTTCTAGATAACACACAAAGCTAAATTATCTCCATCTTGAATTTGGATCTTTAAGCATCTTTTAATATATTGCTTTGCTGCCATATTAAACAGATAGTCTGGCGCTGAGATGCTTCTGCCTCTTAAGCTACAGTACACAAAAATACCACAGAAAGTAAAATAGTTCGTAGACCAACACTACCCAATTTCCCTTCTCTCATGAACATGGGCTTGTGTGTCATGAGCATAGAATACTGAAAAGTGCATGGAGCATTCAATTTTCAGCACTAAAATATTATTACTCCATGTAATATGATAGCACCTGGCAGTTCAATACAGGAGCAGGATTACATCTTTAAATCCCACTCAAGAAAAGTAGAAATCTAGCTTCTTATTCTAAAATCCTACAATTGAATTTGAACCAAGTAAACATTCTATGAGATACAGGTTAGTCTGAGCTGTAAAGCAGGCAGAGTTACCAAAAGTGAGCACATGCAGTAGAACTACACCCACTTTACCAGTTTTTAAAGTACAGTTTTTTTCAGCTACAGCTTTGGCTACTATTCCCACTTCCATCATCAGTTTGATATATGCTGTCAAAGGAATGTCTATATTTGTCTGTATTTCAATTTTCTAATCTGCAACATTTTATTAAAATTGTTCATAAGAACTGCAGTATCAGAAAGGGAATTCTTTTAGCAATTATTCACATGAAATTCAGTCCCTGCAAGGGATTCCTTTTATCAATGTAAGTCCTAGATACTCAAGAAATTCTTCACAGAAATCATCATGCAGTAGCCATAGGCTTGTTACATATTGCATTCTTTCCCTGAATGCTCAAATAAACAATTTTTGACCATACTTCTCTGCCTATGCCATCAACTCCCACTACTGTGCATTATCAGAAACTGCAGTATTACAGGATAATTTGCCACCTGCTAGTGCTGTTGTTGTGGAATCTGTGGAAAGCTTAAGGCCAGCTGACACACATTCACAAAATTCTGCCAGTGGCACAGAAATGACATTTAGGAAGAGAATGAGGGATTTCAGGTTGCAAGAAGAGATGGGTGCAAAACAGTAAATGATTTTTAATTTAAATATTGTTGTTAAAACAACACATAGAGAAGCAAAACTCCCTCAACCAATGCCCAACAGATTATTATAGTCAAGATGATTGTCGGGTTACAACATATATTCTAACAGTATCTGGTAAAAACAAGATAGAGCTCCTCTTTTCTTTGAGCTTTTTAACCTTTCTGAGGAGAGGGAGATTACTTTTATTTATGAACTGTGCAGACATACTGCCATAAAAAAATAAACACTGTTTCTCTAAAGACAAAATAATTTGATCATCAAAATAGAAAGCTTTTAATCACCTCTATCAAAAATTATGCTAGACATATATCAAAACCAGTAGTTTTGTTCAGTGACACTAAAAAGAAAACCCTAAGGTATTAAAATGCTAGACATTTTAGTGTCTGCAAGACATTTCACTTACAAATTGGCCTAAGGTCCTTTAAGGATAGCATAAAGTACAGCTTTGGATTCAATCGGGACAGTCATTATTTTCTCTTTTATATGTCTAGAAGAGCTATGCCAAATAGCTATCCTTACACATTGCTTATTGATTTTCCTTAGGGAAAATTACCAGTTATGGTCAGAGTTTTCTGAATTGACTGAATTCTAGATGCAGTAACAATTTATATACTCATTAGTACCATTTCTTGAAGATCCACGAGAGTGAAAGACAAACCATACACATTATTTTGATTTTAGGCAAAAAAAAAATATATATAAAATAAACACATTCCTCATTTCCTCCTATTCAGATATGCAAATGTCACTGAGTTAAGCACTTTGAAAACCCAAAACCAGTAGCAGAGCCAACTTTAACTTTCCCTTACTGAAACTCCATGCCACTGAATAGTATTAATCTGAAATCAAACCTTTTCTTGAATTAGCCTCTGTGGATGAATCCCACATGACAGCATTGCTGAAAACATGGTGAGCATGCACTGCTGAATCTTGCATATTCCATTTGCCAAGGAATTGAGTACGGCTGTTAATCCCACTTTTTCAATGACACTCTGGAAAACACTAGGTGAGGAACGAGTAATTCTGCACAAAGCCTACAAAAGTGAAAAAAGAAAGGATTGTTATTTAATGGGGGTATTACCTCAAGAAAGAGAATGGAAGCAGGTGGTGAGTTTTCCAATAGTTTAGGAAATACTTGTTACAGAACAGTGATTAGTACAATAAACATGCAAACTATTCTCAAAGTGGTTGATTTGCAAATATCAGTGACTAAAACAATTCTAACAGCAAAAGCAGATGATTGACCATCCTCTAGTGAAGTGAGCACAAACTTGTTCAGTTTACCAACTTAGCTATTTCCTAACAAACATTCTCTAACTCAGCACAGCTTTTCCTTCTAATACCTGTGGAAATGCAACCTTCAAGATACTGTAACTGCTTCGGTTCTCTGCAGATAAAGAAAATAAGACTCTTTAAACACTAACAATTTCTTTTTCTTCGGCTTGAATGTACTGTTAGGATAGGAGAACAGCTTATGTCAATTATTTGATTCACATGAAAAGCTGAATTGGTTTTCAGGAAAAACTCTGAAGGTGAATTTCTTCTGTGAAAAGCGGGTAATATTGACAATTTCTTTGTTCTCTTCAGACCACCTCTGTTTAGAAATTGCTGCTTCCTTGGAGAGTACTCAACAGGGAGGTCCCATTTAGAGAAACTGTAGTCAATTACACCCTCAGAATACTGTCACCAGAGAAAAGCTTTCTATGTAAGAACCTCAGAAACTGCTCATTTCCTCAGTGCCCTTAGAAAAAGGAAGGCATAAAAGACAGGAATTTACAAGACAAGTTTTTGATGCTGTTCATCTACTCTGCTCCTGTTCTTCCTTGTCCTTTCTGGTCCAGGAACCATATTGATTGCAGCTTTTTATTTTTCTTCTTTTATTATTCCCCCCCCCTTTTAAAAAACACAAACACTCAATCTCAGTTTCTCAGTACAGCATGCTCTATTTCTCCAAGAACACAATCCAGCCCTCCACCTCTATTCAGAGGTCTCAAAATGAGTGGGCAAGGAGGTGTGTGCATTCCCTAAAAGTACCCTCGAGGGTTATGTCATCAGTGAACTGCTGGGACATAGGGACAGACTGTGTCAAAGCACCATGGAGATACCGTGGTGTGCTAACACAGTGTATGCAGATGTGACAACCCCTTAGTTCTCTCTACACACCTTGTCAAACAAGGGTGACCACAGCCACAGGCTCTCAGATGACTTCCAGGCAAATCAAGGAAAGACATGGTTATCTTCTAGGATTATACTGCAGCTCTGGAGGCAGCAGGAAAGCTCCAGCCCACCAACAGGCAAAGGGAGAAACTTTAAACTCCCAGTAGTCTGTATGTCACACAGCACTGTGCTCCAGGAGTGAACCCAACAGTTCAGCAGAAAAGCAGAAGATAGAATTTAATGGGGGATACAGGGTAAGGCATTCTAAATTACTTCAGTAGATCCAGTCTGGAGAGAACAGATGGAGATGGATCAAAAGCTGGTGGAGCAGGAATTGGAAGCTGATGATGAAAGAGCTAAGAGTAGAACTCTTTTTCATTGGAACAGGAAGCGTTCACAGCAAGAGCAAGGCATTGTCAGAACTTCTCCTGGAACTGACTTCTCCATCCCTGCTCTCTGCACAGCCCTAGCCAGCACCTTTTCTCTCAGCAGCTCCAGCCCCAGGCTCATGATCCTTATCTGTCACTTCAAACTTGAGCTTTCTATGAGTCCATGATCACTTATACCCCACCCTTCTGGTCTTACACACCAGATGTGACTGGACAGCATTCACCCTTTCAAGGCGTCCTCCATGTCTCTCAAGTTTGAGAATGAACAGAAGTCTCTGAAAGAAGCTACTCAGCACCAGTTAGATAAGATTAAAAATGTAAAAAAGAAACCAAATCCCCAAAAAAATTGTGTTGAGCTTTCCCAAACTAATTTCCACTTAAGTGGCTTCTGTTCTGTTACACTTCTCCTCCAGCAGAAAAAGCTTAGAAACAAAATTTTAAATTATTTTCTAAAAAAAATTTAAAAACTTCCAGTAAACTGGGAAAAATATTCTTCCTGCTGCTGAGCTTGTCAGAATATGACTTTGACATCTTACAGATTGGGTTTTTTTTTTCCCCTAAGTCTAGCAAAATGATAAAAAGACATGGTTTTTCTACAGGCAAAATCTGTGATATTTACCTGAGGCACATTGGACTCCAAAGAGAGAAATACTACTGAGACAAAGTCCCTGTTTGCCACCTCTGACAGGCAGGACAAAGTAAAGTGTCCATCCTTGACTCCAGAGACTGAAGACAGAGAATCTTGATATATTTTTATTACTGATTGAAATGATGATAAGTAAAATTTCATAGTGCCTTACTGCTGATATGCTTTGCAGACAGACTGCTAACCCTAAGTAAAGATAGGACACATGCATTTCTTAAGAGAAATGTATTTTTATACCTGAATATAGATGTCAGTCACAAATTCTTCAGGATACATTCAGACAAGGCAGGAAATAAAATAGGACACTGATGATGTCAGCTTATGTGGTCATGCAGAATAAAAATGCTTAGATATCTGTAGCAACAACTTAATGTATGTAGATATCATACAGTACACTATAGCTAGAGAATATATTGCTATTTTTTAATTAATATGTCACTGAAATCTCCATGAACTTCAGCTGGCAAAAGATCTGCTTGCTTCCATGACATAGGTCTGTTTTAAAACACCTTTAAAATTCAGGGCAAAGACTAGCCCTGACAATTTTCTAGCGATTAACATGCTGAATTCAATTAAGTCTTCTAAGCAGTTCTGTGATAAAGAGAATAAACTCTTCTCATTTAAAACATCGCACAAAAAAGAAATTCCAATTTTGCAAAAATTTAATTGATTCTTTGAAAGTTTCAACTTCTCAAATGTAACTCATGATTACCAGCATAAGAAAATAAATATCCCAAAAAATGATGAATCCCAAGGACTTTTCATAAGCACTGAACTGTAACGTGTCCACTTCTCAGTTTCAGACAATTTTAAAATCTATTTCAATGCAGTCTGAAATATAAATACATGCACATACAGCAAACATTCCGAATGTTTTTCAACACCAAAACATTTCCATTTCACAACAGGAAATTCCTTACCGAAACAGCAGTTATCTTCAAAGAATCTACTGTAGAGTGTGTGAAAAGGTACCACAGGACAGGTCCAATTTCTCCTGTAATAAATCCTTGGGCTTGGCAGGCTCGAGTAGTGCAAACATTTTCAATTATCTTTGCTGCCAAGTGGTTCACAATCCGGTCTTCCTACAGGAAGGAGAGGAAAGGGAAACTCATGTGCAAATATTTCTAATGTTTCTGATTTCTTTTTAAACTACCACCTATGTCCACATTTTACTCCATGTATGTTGTCTTGGTGTGATTTATTAATTTTACTTGATACTTGCCAAAGTAATTTCATAGGAAACCTCATGGTGTGACAAAGTTATGATTACAGATCCCACTTCCCCAACCTTCCCTTCTACTGAAAATACAAGTATAATTTAATACTAAACCTTTCAGCTTCAAATAAAGACCCCAAAGTAAATGCAGTCATTAAAAACAAAAAGCTTCTGTTATGTTAGAGGTGCTCCATGATCTCTGCTTTCTGAATGAATGAATGTGTGTCAGGACTCATCACTACAACAGGCTCTGAAGAACAGGATTATGAGATATACAGTTACATTAGGAAAAAAAAATCAAATTCACTAAATTAAACCCTCTTTATTCAGAAGAGTCAACAACCCCCGGGAAAACTGCAAGTCAAGTTATTCCATAACAGCCTTCTCTTCTCCTCTGGAAATGGATAATCCTGAACTAAGTTTAAGACAAATTACTGGGTTCCATTTACTACACAAATTCCTAAATTTCCTCAAGAGATTCTGAATCCTTCATATTTTTCATATTAATCAAGTAATTTTATCTGTAAACTCATTTGTGGAAAACCACTGTACATGTAGCTTTAATACCCACATAATACTACTTATACTACAATGCCTCCATGGAATAAAAAACATCATGTCAAAATAATCATGAGCAATCAGCACATCATGAGCATCAAGAGGCAGCAGTTCCTTCTCGAGATAATTTTACTGACTCAAATGAAGACTTAACTCAATAGATATCACTTTAAAGCAGTCTCGCCTTTGCTGGTGCTTTTTAGGCTGTGCATTGCCACACCACACCAGATCTCAGTCTTCAACTGAGGAATAAGTGAAGTCTTTCACAATGACTTAAATGGTATTCTTGAATTCAGCAGCAGTGAATTTTAATGTAAGAAGAGCAACAAATTTAATTTGTCCTCATAGCTGGCTTCACAAATTATTCAACACAATATCTAATTAATTTCTTTCTTAAGCTAATATCTGTATTATCCTGCTAACCTTTGGATTTCTGACATTTATCTTTACAATCAGAGCCACCAACAACTGTGAGCAATGATAATGAAACCTTTCAGAGAGCAGTACAAAAGCCTTCCCAAGGGGGAGAACTTACAATTCATTAAAAATACACTCCATATCCACTCTTCCTTCTACTGGCTTAGGTATTCTAAAATATAGACACTGATGTAGAAATATTTGGAAACCCCAGTATAATGCTGTGGGGGGAAAAAAAGTAAAGAAGTGGCATTTACCATTTTCATGCTAATCCTCCCTGTTCCTCCAAAGAACTGCAGCTCTACTCAAAATACTTAAAGGAAATACCCAAGCCAATTTCCATCTAAATCAGTTACACTCCTTTATAAAACTTCACTGATTTCTTCCTTCTGATTTACAGCCATGGATTTAGGCCTCTATCTTTTTACAGTTCTTATTAATGCAATATATTGCATTATTTTGATCTATTAAAGACCTAAATATACAAATATTCATACATGCTTACCAAATTAAAATTCTCAAAACTCTTTGTAAATAATGTTCAGTTTTAACCTTCTTCTGTAAATTATACTTATAAATTTCAGTCCTTTTTTTATGCAGTTAGGATAAAAATACATGGATTTATCAAAATGACTGTAGGGATTTAACAATCAAATCCATTATTGAAACATTAATAGTCAAGTCCCTCATATTGGATGTGAATACTAAGAATGCCAATTGGGACTCCACTCCTACTTTAAGCAGGCATCAACACTTAATAAATGAACTGTAATCTCATGAATTAATCATAATCAAATCAAAATAGAGCACGTAAGAGTTATTACCAATATTAACAAATTTCCAGATGCAATTACAGCTTTTCTTCACCAAACTGGTGCTGAAGATGTGCTTTATCTGGTTTCAGCCACTGATGAATTATGCCCTGTCCCAGATATTCCTGATCCTTTGGCTAGAAAATGGTCACGTGCTATCCCTGTGCCCCAAAAACTCCGTGATATAATTCTCTTTGCTGCCACCTGAGACCTTCCACTTCAGCCCCTCTGGGATCCATTCCTGAGCAGAGCCTCTTAACTAACTGAGTCACTCAGTGATGTAACCAGGATACAAGCTGTGTCAGTGAACAGAAATGGATCTTCAAGGTATGAGTAAAGCAATTCCATATATCAGTCACCCTCTATCCATATCATGGACTGCATCAAACCTAAAACTATGAATAGAATTATACAATAAAAGAAGCACATGCTTTATTTTCAATGGGTTTAGATTCCATCTAGTTTTATAAAACACACTTAAACATAAAGCTCCTTATTTTCAGTCCTGTAGAACAGTTGCAGGTGCATGTGTTTCCAGTAAAGTCATGGATGCTTACTCAAAAAGAGCTCTGAGGGAAACTGAAAAGACTGAAAGGGTAAATAGTTGTAAAGTGCAAAAGAAAACTCCTTTTAATCAAGTCTTTCTATTTCAGTTGGGGGGTGAATGAAAATCAACATCATCAAAGAATCTACTTTCACTTTTTGAAATAAGTGAATCTCCTGCGTATTTTTATTGACTGTTAAAAACTTAGAAGTGCACTAACAGTTTTGGATGCAGTGAAGATACAGTTGCTATGCTAACCAACATACTACCCAAAAATAGCATAATTTCATTCTGTTAAAGGATAAGATATTTTATGATCCTTTTAAAGTTAGTTTGCTGATGGAACAGCAAGAAGTGTTTGGGCAAAGCTCTCACACACGGTGTGATTCTTGAGGTGTCCTGAGCAGGGCCAAGAGTTGGACTCTGTGATCCTTGTGGGTCCTTTCCATCCTGGGACATTTTATGATTCCATGACCTTTTTATGTAATACTCTATGTATACACATACACCTGAGTAACAGCACAATACTGATAAAGAAACATTAAAACCTGAAAGATTCAGCAAGTAACACTGTGTTCCGTTGTTCTTCTAAATAAACTTCCAGACATTTGTTCATTTTATCTAAAAAGACAGAATAAATAGAAACTAGGAACATAACAAAGTAAAGCTGCATCCTCCTAAGAATTTCTGATTCTAAGAATGAAATCTTCATTTGGTAACAATGCACAATATTAAGCCTTCACAGAGAAGAATGAGTAGGTAGAAAAAAACCTTTTAACCACCTTTTGTAGAAAAAATGTTTTACAGTTCTGGCAGTAAACTAGAGAATTGATATCTAAAGAAGAAATTAAAGTGATAATGTGTATGATTCAGAGCATTACTTTTATACTTACAAACAATTCTGCCAGTCAAGTAAAAAACTAATGTCAAAAGAAGAAATAAAAGTGAGAATATATATGATTCACACTGCCACTGTGATCCCATAGGCTGTATTATACTTTTTGAAAAAACAATTATGATTTCATTCTCCTCTCCCCTAAATTTTCCTTTCCCCTCCAAATTCACTGTAAAGAAACTATTCTGGCTAAAAATATACATTATAAACCAAACTGCCTTATATTCTATATTGGCAATTATTTTTTCAAGTTTTCTTTTATTATTAAAATTCCTCATCTGTACAGAGCCAAAGCCCTCAGACTTATATCTTGCTCCCCAATAAAGGAAGAAATCCATATGCAAGAAGGAAACAGTAAGCCCTTTCTTACTGCCAAGCTCTAATTTATTAGAAATCTTGCTTACACAGTACCTTGCACATCCAAAAGACAGAAAATGATTCTTTATAAACTCATGCACTATTTTTGATTCAAATACATTCTCCAGGTGGAGAGATTTGTATTAGATATTTGTATAGCTCTCTCTATTCATTTATCCAAGCAACTATATTGGCCGTATGTAATTTTTTTTTGAAATTCCAAGAAGTTACTACTAAAATTCCATGTAATTGTGTACTTTATATTTACATATTATTTGTGAGTAGAAACCTACCAAGCTCCTGGAAGATTTTTCAATGGTTCCACTTTTAGGAAGATTGAAATGGAGGCTTGCACACAGCTTTGGATTCCACAGTCTAGTTTCAGTGAACACCCTCATCAAAGCAACATAAGAAAAATTTAAAAAGACATCAAAAAGTAGTTTGGATTTGGGAAAGACTACCAGATTTACAGTGATGGAGGATGTGAAGGAAGACAGGGGCCAGTGTAAGGGACAAAAGAGAGGAAACAGAAAGGTGAAAGGATTGACTGCAACACAAGTCTCAAAAGGAGCAGATGGAAAGCAGAAACTAAAGCCAAGAGCTCAGTTCAGATTAGGTTGAACCTTAAATGTCATAATAAAGAGTAAAAAAATATATGTTAGTCAATGATGAGATTCAAATAAGAGATAGGATGATTCATTAGGTGTCACATACCCAGTGGCAACTTGAGCAAAGGAGTTTTGAACAAACCAGGTAAAATGGATGAAAGGAAAAGGGCAGTCACATTAGCATTAGGTACTTCATACTAAATAAGAATATCCTTTCTGAAACAGAAAGTGTCTTTCATGACTGGGTAACATAGGAACTGTAGGAGCCAGGCACTTCAGCTGCAGAAATCAGGGCCCTGCCATCCTAAGAGGCTGCACACAAGTATTTAGAAGTAGAACTTAGACCTAAATACAGATGCCTGGAACAGGCATTTTGTGTCACTGTTGGAAACAGGTGTTGGAAAATATTAGTAAATAAATACTGGAATATTTACTACACGTATTCTGACAGATCATAACATTATACCAAGACTAAACAAAGCTTATCATTTACTTATTTATGAACGTACCAATTTCCTTATTTTGACATATTATTGAACATGACTGTTCTTTGCAGAGTTGAAAATCAGCTTCCATCTCAAGTTGACACTTCAGTGCAGGAGATAGGAACTTGTGATCCCCTACAGATAAAAGACTTGCCCAATCTTCTGCTCCACCTACCTGAAACTCCTTTCACCAACACATCCACCTTTTTGCCACTTGGATTTTCAGGCACAGAAGGTATGTGGAAATGAAACTACCTGCATTTTCTGAACATTTTGTTCCTTTATAGGCAAATAAAAGTGGCACACACACACATTCCAAACTCCTTCCTGTTCTATCTTTCTGGTTCAGAGGGCAATTCTGCTTTGATAATGAAACATCTTATAAAACTTCAGAAATCCAAGAACACTTCAGAGCAGTTCATAATGAAATTGAAGAACAGCGAGCTTACCATACAACACGCAAAACACATAAAATCAAGAAATACAGTAGCCAATATCTTGAGCTGCAGTCAAAGAACATTAAGCACAGTGAAGGAAGTTTAGACAATATTTTCAGGACTTTCATATTTACTACTTTACTATTGAGGCAATAAAATGTACATGTGACCTGATTTAAGTTTGAAGTCACACCTTAAAAAAAAATCTAGATTGCTCATTTTAACTATTTCTATTATCTCCTGGTTTGCAACCAGATGGGGGCAAGAAAGTATCATTCACACACTCCCCCACCACACCTGCATATCAGCCACTAAGCATTGCCACCCACTCACTGCTTGGACAAGGTGGCTTCGCGCCACAAGACCCCCAACCCTACACTCTCACAAAAAAACTCAAACAAAATCCCCAAAACATATTAGAGCCTCTATAGTTGCTTAGCAAAACCACACCAATTTGAAAACTGGAGACGTTCAAAAAGCAACGAGAAGGGTTTCTATTGGTACATCAATAACAAAAGTAAGACCAAGGAAAATTGACTTCACTGCTCAGAGAGGTGGGGGCAAAGAGCACAGAAAAGGCTCAGGGTGTCAGTGCCCTCTGTGCTCAACCTCTGGTTTCAGTCTCAGGCCTTCCATCCCCTTGTGCCAAACATCAAAATCTGGGGGAGTATGGCTACAGGAGACACTTAAGCAAACTGAACCAGAATGATGTAGCCAAATGTGCTGAGGAAGCCAGTCAGCAATGTTGTGAGGGGGATCACGAGATACTCCTGTTCACTGAAGGTGTGGGGCAAAGGGCATGCCCATCCCAAAGGGCAAGAAGAAGAATTCCAAACTCTGACCTGGAAAAATTACACAGCAAGTTTTCCTGGATTGTACTTGCAGGTATATGATGCTCAGAAAGACTAGTAACAGTTAGAACAGATTTATGAAAAGCAAAACCCACCTGGACCAATGTGACAAGCTTCCATTACACGATTATTGGCTCATTGGACTAACAGGCAGCAGTGGGTTTCATTTACTTCAGCTTTGACAAGGGTCTCCAAATGCTTTCCTAAACCTAACCAAATAGCCAAGACCTAGACCTAAGTGGACTAAAAGGTATGTAGAAAGCTAGCTGGAATGCAACTAGAAGCTGGCATTATTTTGACAGAAGGCTGGAACACAAAAATCTCCAAAGGTCCAAACTAGTTTTTTCCTTATGACTTCCTTCCCCATAAAAACAAAAAGATGAAAGGCATTTGATCTGAATTTTCTTCACCTGTGACCATGGTTCATGCTTTGTCCTTGGAAAAGACTAAATGTAACTAGAAAACATTCAACGTGCTCTTTCCCATAACACATCTGGCAATGGATAAAGGAGCAATCCTGAACATGAGGGATTTTTCTTCCAGTTATCATCCTGGTAGCACTCAGTTGGACTCCCTCTTGAATGCCAAGATCTTTCTTGTGCTGGGAAGCCCAAAAGTGGACACAGTAGTGCAGATGTGCTCTCATCAGCACTGAACAGAGAAGAGGAATCCCTTCCCTGAACCTGCTGCTCTCTTGTTAACACGACTCGTGTTGCTGCAGCTCCTTTGCTCCCCTTGCCCACTGGGCCAGTCACGTCCCCATCACAGAAAGGAATCAGGCTGGTCTGAGGGCTGCAGCATGTGGCATACGAGGAAAGGGTGAGAGAGCTGAGTAGCCTTGAGAAAAGAAGGTTCAGGGAAGACATTACTGCTGCTTACAGCTACCTGATCAAAGAATAACAAGAAACTGGGGACAAACATTCCCAGAGCTGTACAGTCACAAGTAGAAACTTCAATCATGTACAAGTAAAATCCTTTCCCTCTAAAGGTGGTCCAGGCACTGTTCAGAGAGAGTGTGGGACCATAACTCTCAAAGAGACATCCAAGAGCCAAACAGACATGTCCTGAGCAATCTGATCTATTTAGACCTCATGAGAACAGGAGGTTGCATTAGATGACCCCTAGAAGTTCATCCATCCTAAAGTAGCCTATAGTTTTACAGCTTAAAACATGTACCAGAAATATATCCCCATCACAAATGAGCATCTTCACAAACAGGAAGTGTAGAAGTGCACAGCTGTACTTGGCTAGCCTAGACATAACTTTAAACTTATGCTTAATTATATTTAATTTTTACTATTGCAGAGAAAATGTATTTCTATTTTGTGTTATTTTTTCAAGAGAAATAAATTAAGTTATTAAGAAAAATCTGACATATTTTGGGACTAAGAAGTGCTTTTATTCTATAGGAATACATTAGTGTCTTATGGATGTCTTGATTTCATTTCTCTGAATATTCAGAAATAGCAAGTCTTCCCTTACTAAATTTATAATTAAATAGCATCTCACTAATGTGTCTTAGAGTGACATCTTACTCTAATTATGAGCTGGAAATAGTCCACAATACAAACTTAGTGGTGTGTTCTTGATCACGTGAAGGTTTGAAGATATTAAAATGAATATAGGTTCTTCCTCTATTAATCACAATCTGTAGTAAATAAAGATCTAAAAAAGGAAGAAAAAAGGACATTTCCTCTTGCTTTCCACCCTCCAGCAACCTCCGACATGTTTTCTGCCTTGAGCTTTGCCTTGGGCAAAAATATAGTCAAGTGGTCTCATACAAACAGCAAATGTAAACCGTCCATTCAATTCTTTTTCATTTTACAAATTGGAACTATATGCATGTTCTTCTTCTCTTCTAACACAGCTAAGTCATTACCAAAACCAATGAAGAACACAGCATAGCACATATATGAGAATAAACCTAATTATTAATTTTTGGCCTCAAAAGAATGCTAACAACCCACAATGCAGTTTGAAAAAACCACTTGAAAAAGCCACTTCAAAACAGAAACTTAAATCTTGCTCAAAGATTTGCAAAGATGGATGAAAATCAAATTGCAAGAGGATGGCACAAACTGTCAAAACATTTCTCCAAAAGACACCCATCATTAATAAATTCCACATTTATTAACAGCAATTTGTATTTACTATCCCGTTTCCCCCAAACCAAGCAGCAACGCATCAAAGTTGAACGGAGAGGGAACAACTACATTTTTGCATTAATCTCCTGCTGAGGTCATGGTCTTCTCATGATTATTTAAATTCAGGAGCAATCCTTGGCTGACAAGGTACTGCAGTGCTGCAGGCTACAATCTTCCCACAATGCCCAAAGGGTTCTCATCGGGGAGAAATTCCAGGGAGGACCATGAAAGAGCCTTACCCCTTCCCGAAGACACCTCATTAGCACCGTGTAGGCAGCGGACGGAACAGCCCAGCCTTCTCGGGGGTGCTCCCCTTTTTCCTCCTGAAATGAAGCCAGTGGCACAAGTGATTAAATCAAAAAATCCCATAAAAAATGCGTAATAGATTCTTAATATGGCTCATATTAGACGTATTTCAAATTAACATATGCTATGAAATATGTCAAATTCCAGGGCATTATCACTGTTTAATGTTATTTCATGTGCAGCACAGAGATTGATATTTTATTAGCTTGTTTAAATAGTCTCCAAAATCCATAACAGAACTTCTCCTGGTATTTCTGCATTTCATCAATTCATTCTAATTCACATACACAAAAAACCATTCTTGTATTCCTCTTCAATCATTTTGAGTACCTCAGAAAGAGACAAGTGACTATTAAGAGTAGTAATGCTTCTCTTTCAATGTGATTTAATTACACCAAACAAACTAATTCATTTTGTTTGCCAACTTAATTAAAAGTAAACTTACTTTTGAAAAAAAAATAAGTCATACAAGGAGATATCAAGTGTTTAATAAAACTTACTGTATGGTATAACCTTCAGTATGTATGAACACTGATCCAAGATCTTCATGTATATTTCCCTGAAAACCCTCTGTTAGAGGGGGGAATTCACTTCCAGTTAAACCAGGGGGCTGAGTGTTCCATTAGAAGTGAACTCCACTTCTTCCTGTCCCCCACAGTACCCTACTTTAATTTTTTAAGTCTAAAAGGGGATGCTTGGATATTATTAAGATTTTACTGCACATCTAGGCTAGTAAGACAGAGAAAAAACAGCCTCTTTTGGGAATAAAAGGGAGAAATAACAGGCATGGGGTGGTATGAGGACTACAGACCATGAAATCCATGTGTAACTTGTTTTAATAAGTGGACAAAGGATGACGAGCAACAATTTCTTCAGAAATTATACAATTCTTGAATACCACTAATTATGTTCCCAAATTATTTTTAGCGCTCTAATTAACTGTTTATAATAAAAAGCATAGGATGGGCAAGGTGGAGGTTAACGATGCGGAAACAAATTGTACTCTCTAAATTTGCTGGTTTCTGAGTGGCTTACATTAATTCAACATATATAATGTGATAATTTCAGGCATTTAATTGAAGCATGGCGAATTAGAAGGGAAGACTATTACTGAATTGTCTAGTAAAATTAATTTTCCTTTTTTATGGAAAACAAAATTTTATTTGCAACATATATCAAGAGAGGAAACGAGTTTGTTAAATGTCCAATTTGCAAACTTTTTTCTGCTAACTTTGTATTAGGAGGTATGGAAAAATTCCTCCTTGGAGTAATTTACAGCCAATAACCATAAGAGTGGTTTGACATCCAACCACAGAGAAATCAAATCTACTACCATCCACCTCCTTCATCCTAGCTGAGTAACATGGTGATGTTTAATCACAGTTTGTCTTCCAAACACTGATATTTGGGGAATAAGTTTAGGAGAATGCAGCCCAAGTTCCATAAAAGGAAAGGTAGGTTACTTTGGAACAGTCAAAAAGTGGATTTTTTTCCACCTGGAAGAGGCAGGACAAGACTAGAAGTCAAGATAGAGTTAAAAAGATAATCTCTGTTGGAATTGGCATGGGTCTGTTTCTCATTTTATTCATCTAATTTAACCAGAAATTCTGTCAAGCTCTTCAGGAACCACACATATTAAATGTACTATGAAATAAAAAGCCTTAAGAAATAGTGCAGTCCTGAAACACTAATAGTTCTTCAATTCTTCAAACTGATTAATGACTTTTGCAAGGTTTAGCCACTATTTAGAAATTAAAAAAGGCAAAAGGGTTTGAAACTTAGCACCATTCTTAATTACCTAAACATACCTACACAATTTGACATTTAATAAATTTAAATATATCACCAAACATGGGGGAATCTTCCTACTTTTTGCTCACAGCCCATGTTGATTTTGATTAAACTTTAGGTTCTGCACCCTAATAACACAAACAGCACAAAATGAATAAAAATATTACATAGAACTTCAAAGTTTTCCCTCAAGGCAATTTGCTCAAGAGTATCAGAACATCCTCCCTGGAGTCTGCTCATGCTACTTGTAAATTGCTCTTGGCTTCTGTTTGGAATAAAAATGCAGAGATGAAGGGTAAGATCTTATTTATGAGATCTCATATGCAAGTACACACATAATAACAAAGTTTAGGATTGAACAGGACCATGATGATTATCTGGACTTTTCCCCAGTATTTTCTAAGCCATAGAAGTGCAAACAATGATCTTTTATTTAACCTAATTAATCATCCTACACCTAAATAGCTGAACTCAACTTTAAGTGTTTGATAATTTATAACTTACCAAATGTTCACATGAAAAAGAAGTAATCTTTATCACTGTTTAATATTAAAGTTGTGGCTGGACCTAGAAATACTAAGCATAAGCCCAGAGGGGAATAAATAAATAAATAAAATCAGTCATGCCCTCAAAACTTACAGTTTAACTGAAAATATTTAGCAGCTTGATAAAACAATCAAGCAGGCTGAAGAGCAAAATGGGAGAAAACAAGGCAAAGAAGAAAACCAAAAATATTTTGTGTAGTCCTTAATGAATGAGATGCACTTATGGTTTGGGTTTCTTTTAATGCATCAAATCATAGAGCTTTGCTGTTTAAGGATATAAGTTGGCAACAAACTTTCTTTTCATCTTATTATACTACCGACTTGCTATATGATCTTGGCAAGGTCATTCAGTACTGCTGTTCAGCAGTTTAATGAGCAACAAAATTCCTACAACGCTAGAGTATTCTGAGCTTAAATATGTACAGAACAGAGAAATGAAAAGAGCTTTCCTTAAAAAACACAAAACCCAGTGTTAGCACCTCCAAGCATACAAATCACACTGATACTTTTGAAGTTTTACCACAACACGGTGCCTTCAGTTCATGCGTCCAAATATTTATTCTTATACTCTAATAATTTCTTAGCTGTAACTCAAAGCAAAGCAACCCATTACTACAGATCTCCCTGAAACATGCCAGAGTTGCCAGTGAAATACAAATTACCATGCTTCAGACATTGTGAAATCCATAAATACATATAGACTCAAAAATTTGTCAGTTCACATTGTCAGAAAGAAAAAAGTCTGTTCAGTTTCGGGCTTGTAAATCATTTTGGATCTTATAAAGTCAGTGCAAACAGATCAGTTTCAGCTATCAGACTATAATTTCAAAATAATATCAAGCCATGCAAAATAGTCTTGCTAATTGTAATTTTCAAATTGGAGTTTTAAATTTATTTGGTTTTGTTAGTGGTTAAAAATACATGGTTATCAATCTGTCTGATGACAGTAGGTGTAAATTCTTTGTCACAAGGAAAACTGATAAAATATCAAAACTTATAAAAATGAACTGTGACTGTAGATGTATTTTCCAGAACATAATTCCTCATTATAAGACCAAGTTCTGTGACTGTGTTTGACAAGTATTTTGGCAACTATCTCACCAAAACAGCACAATGCTTGCTATACTCCAAAAATCAACATCCTACAAAAATCATGTTCTTGTGGAACGTGCAAAGGAGTCAGAGGATAAAGAAAATAAAATACGCAAGTTCAGCACAAAGCCATAACTAAAGCCAAAACAATTCATTTGCTACTTTCACGCCATTATCAACTGACCTGTTAAATTAACACGAGAGCATTCAGAGCAATTAGATAACACAAAGGCTTCAGAAAAGCCAGGGTTTGAAGACATTTGTTTCTATTAAGAAAGCATTTGAATAAGGAAAAAGAAAGGTGAGGGTTTAGAGGAGCTGTCATCTTCAATTCCTAATATTGTCAGAATTTCTTTTCTACAAATAACCTCTGTTTACTTGTAATGTGAATCTACTGTTTCTAGACTGAAGGTTTAAATCAGTTTCAGTCAGGAATAAACATAAGTTCATTTTAAATTACTCAGAATCATTCCATTTCCTTTTCCACAGTGCTGTGAATCCAGCCATGCTAGGATAACACCTAACACAGACTAGATATACAGATATATTAATATATTAATTCATTGATATTATAGGTTGTCCTGCTACATCCTGTTTAATCCACATCTCTAGCTAAGATGTTCTAACCCTTTGACCTGCCACCTGGAGGCCAGCAGTCATTAAATTCTTTTATAAAGTTAAAATTCTACACTTAATGAAGCACAGGATTGGACCAACATGTTCCTTAAAGTAGAAGTATCACAGAACACACAAGGACCAGAACTTGTTGAGTATAGAAATGACAAAGCAATTTGCTTTTGTGGTCTCCTTTTCCATGGGAAAGCTTTTCATATTTCTCAGACTGGTACGTCTTACCTCCCTGGCCACGAGGTACAGCAGCTCCCCAAGTGCTGGTAGAAAGCATTGCTTCAATTTGCTGTTTCGGAAGTTCTCTCTGATGAGTTCAGTTAAAAGCATCACTGCCTAAAATAAGAAAAAGCAATCAATTAGCAACACATGTAATATTTTCTCGAGCAAAATGTACTGTTAAAGGTGAAAAGCTTTATCTCAAATGCCATTTTACTGATATCCTCTTTGCTTGTGCTGAAGAGCCATTTGCAAAGGATTTAGTAAGCATTGAAAGACAAGAAGAAAAATAATTACAAAACATTATATATGGAGCTTGGAGAAAAATGCAATAAGGAAATAGCCTGGGTGACAAATTGCCAGCTATCCATTCTTCCCTTTCCCTCAGGAAAATAGATCTGCCAAGGGAAAAGAAAGGCCTCGTTGCCGTTCCTATGTTTCTGTCAGAAGATCTAAAGTCCTCACAATCAGGTTACAAAAAGAACAAACAACAAAAAAACCTGTAATGAATGTCTTTTGCATAGATATTAAATCAAAAGGCAAGACTATTAAAGTTTTATCCCCCGATCTCTGAGTTTACAGACAGCTCACTGCGTAAGAGCCGGACACGCCATTTTAGCTTTCTGTCCCTCAGGAGTTCGTGTATGCAAAGCAGAGATAAATATCTATGGTATTTACAGTGAGGAGTGGGGGGAAAGCAGAAAATCGGATTGCTCTTGACTGGTGGCCTAGAAACAAACCATTTTGCCATCCACACATGGAACTGATTTCTAGGTACTGTTCAATGCTGGACTCATTGAAGAGAGCACGGCCCCTTTAAACAGCCCCTGTTCAAGTATGGAATAAGTATATGTTCAAGTATCCCCCCTGCTCCAAAACATGCATGCCTTGCAAGAGCAGAAAAGGAAGATGGATTTAACACACTTCCTATGTCCCTTAAGATCTCTTTTTTTCCTGTTTGGAAGGATTTGGTTCTAATACTATTAAAGTACTTAGGAGACACAGCAAATAAGCTCTGTAAGCAGATACTGTTGGTGAAGTCAGTGACTTCCAGTAGTTTGCATGATATGCTAAGTGAGATCTGAGGTTACTTTTTATGTGCTTTAAATAAAATATTGTACTTACCATTTCATTTTAAACCTTGGAAACAGTCAACTTAATTACTACTTTAAATGTAAAGTGTAATATAGCTTGCACTACATTTTTTTTTAATTAAACAGAAGATATTACTATATGTGTCTTAGCCTATGGAAACAGCAACAAAATAGTAGTTCAGGCAAATAATAATTTCACTATTACACAGAAAACAAGGCAATATAAAATATCATATTACAATCTCTATTAGTATAACAAATAAATTTTATTTCATTCTTCTGCTTATGAATGTTTCCCTTCCCCTGTAAACAGCAAAAACATTATCAGCAGTATCACTGACACATTTCATGTGTTTATTTCTTGTTTTAGTAGAAAACAAA
The DNA here is from genome assembly GCA_035047845.1 of Dendrocincla fuliginosa. Lineage (NCBI taxonomy): Eukaryota > Metazoa > Chordata > Aves > Passeriformes > Dendrocolaptidae > Dendrocincla > Dendrocincla fuliginosa. Next base: position 44,311,114 of record JAWWMO010000083.1, on the reverse strand, counting down.
GGACTTTTTAAAATGAGATTGTTTAAAAATATGTTAAAGTGAGATTGATTCTCTGACAATCCTGTCCCAAAGTCTTTGAGTCCAGGCCTTGGAATTGATGATGCTACAAATATCTGGTAAGAAGCAAAAATGTTGATACAACAAAGATCATCTAAGTAATCAAATCACAACAAAATAACGTAATACATTCTTTCACTGTTGTCTTCTGGTTTAGAACTACTTTTAATATGGTTAAACAATAGGGAAGAGTTAATGAGTGGGAAAAAAATTGATCTGGTGTTTTTTCCAGTTGTGTGACCTGTACACAGAGCACAGACTTTGATCCCTCATCTCAAGGAACTCACAGTTTGCAGTCCTGTTGGAATACAAACAGCACTTCAACCCACATGCCTTTGGTAGCACTGGAGAAAAAGAAGTAAAAACCAAACCAAGCAAAACCCACCAGCACCAATCTGCCAGCACCAAACAAACCAAACCACAACAGCAACGTTGGAGTTTTCTCACAAACCATGACAAGTGTTTGGCCAAAGGCAAAGGTTACCTGAAATACTCCTGGCTCTTCACTGTCAAAACATGCCCTCTCCTCCCAAACTCTCAAAAGGCCTAGCAAAACACAGCCCCATCTAGTCATTAGGCAAGAAATAGGTAAAAAGAAAGTGTTACTTTGAGGGGTTTTTTCAGAACTCCAAAGAAAATTGTCATTTTGAACATACATCTCGTTCTGTACAAAGTAATGAATATGAATGCCAAAGCACATGCATTGGCTGCTGATCACCATATGTAATATGTTATTAAATTCTTGATGGAATACATGTATACTACATATCTACCAATAAAAAACAAAAAAAAACCCACACAATTTAAGTTTTTATCCACAAAGTACAAGCACTTTAACAGAGGTATGCTAAGCAGGAAACAAAAATTCTGTTGTTTTAAAAGAGAACCAGTAAAAACATACATAATCTTGAAAAAACAGAAGATCTATTCATTACCATCCGTGATTTACAGTTAAGAATACCAGAATATTCTGATATTATCCTGATATCAGAAACTGCCTCAGTCCTTATCAGCATCCTATAAGTCACTTCAGATTTATGGCAAGACATCTTCTAGAGATCTGTAAAAAAACTACCCATATGTTGCTGGATTCTGGACTGCTTTCATTAAGAGGTTTAATTTTTATGGTGATAAATTCATAGGTGCATAAAATCACATGCTCCATACACAAATATTTTTGTCTCCTAAATCCTTTGCTAATATGAAAAGTAAATTATGTTTTGGCAAGTCACAGTATTTTGGCAGTCTCCAACTTTACTGTCATTTGCATCTATATGGAGAGAGGGAAAATAATGACACAAAGGTCTCAAAAGTTCCACGAAAATCGTCTGGGAAATTTGGTCTCATTTCAGAAAACTTTGCAAGAAAATGTTCTGTGAGGATCCTGTCACAGACATTCACAGAAAGGGAACTGAAAGGTGAATGAGATAGTAAAAACAAAACAAAACCAACCTAAAAATGGGGTATTTTTATATTTTCCCTTTTTTTTTTTTTTAATAGTTTACAGATATATTTGGCAGTAAAGTACTTTTTCTTCCCCAAAGCACTGAGGAGATTTTATCCTCAACTCTCCTTGATTTTAGTTCCCCTTCTGACCTTCATAAATCCAATCTTTGTAAAGCAAAACCATATAAAAACTGGAAATGCAGTCCAGTCCAGAAAGCAAAAAGATCTACTAAACAAACTTGGACTTTCTCACCTTTTTTTTTCAGGTCATGTTATGTTCATTAACTGTTTTCTTTAACTGCTTTCAGAGCATTTCTACCAATTTTATTCCAGCAATTTAAATAGCCTTCCATTCAGAGAGAGCTTCGCTTTCATATTTAACAAACAGGCAGGCTGCTCAAATTTATCAGCTTTAATGATGAATCTCAACCAGGAGAAACCTCTGTATCAACACGACTCCCGTTTTTGCACCTGCAATATTTATTTTCCCAAAGCATAGGTAATACACTGGTAAATTTTGACAACACACTATCTAAATATATTTATGTATGCAGTCCTACAACTCTCAAAATCCTATGTTCTAATAAATAAAACCATGGATTAATCTTTGTACATAATAAACTATTCCTATATCCACTTGCACCAAGTTCTGTTTGGCTGCCTTATCGCTGACATCACTAACATTAATTATAACATCACTAACATTAAATATACTGGGTATTTATCCATCTTCTGTGGGGTTTTTTGCTGTTTGTCATTAAAATTAGGAATTTAGGATTTGAAATGATGAAAATTAAATCATAATGCTGAACAGAAATTACTGTTTCTCACTCTCCTTCAAGAGTTTGGGACAAGTTATTATTTTTATTCTGAAGTGATTCTAGCTGTTATTTTTATTCTGAAGTGCTAAGAGAAGGAATTCATTCTCCTGATATTCCAATTCCTACTCTTTTTCATATATGAATGAAAAAGTGGTAAAACTAAGCTAACAAAATTCAAACTAAGAACTTATTTCCTTTCCTGTGCACTAAAAAACACCTGCCAAAAAGCTATTCAACACTGCAACAAATTCAAGTTTTCATTTGACAAAAAACATTTCAAATGTCCTAAGAGGAGGAAGACAAGCTGTTTCCTGCTCTTGACAGGAAATTTCTAATCTTGACAATAGTGATTTAAAATACTCTTTCATCCTTTCCTAAGGAAAAATAGAAGGCTTGAAAAAAAATTCTGCCATAAAACTGGGATTCAATCTTAAAGGATGGTATAAATTTTAGGTAAAGAAAGTACCACAGCGCGTGTGGAAAAATACACAGCAGAAAAATCAAATTTATTTTAACTACAGACTGACAAATGGGGTCTCCTTCCTACCTATGGTGTATTTTTTTCTTTCCAACCCACCTACATTTTCCCTTTCATAGAAATAAATGGTCATGAACTGCAAGTCCTACACTGCCTGGTAAAAGCATCTTAAATTCAATAAATTACCTACACCTCTCCCACCAGCTGTCAAACTGGACAGATATAGTATAGGTACAATAAGAGAAGACAGAAATAAGTTTCTTATCTCTACAGACAATCACTGCCTTCAATCACAACAGGGTGTGGAGCTGATACATTACCTGTTGCAGACTCTCAATCCTTTTCAAGCTCTATCTAGAACTTTTCCTGAAGTTTTAAGAACGCAGAATCTATTAGTGGGAATCAAAATATATTTGTAATTCTGCAAACCCTTACAATGATAAATGTCTGTACCTCAAGCATAATGGAAAGGCAGACCAGAGTCAACTCAGGGTCCCAAAGGAACACAATCAGGCACAAAGAGTAGCAACTGACTTATAAATTTTCCATGTTTATTAACAAATTAAAAATGCACATAAAAGTACTGCCAACAAGCTTTGGAGTTTGTTTATTTGCTGGCTTCTATTTTTAAGAAAACAATTAATTATTTCTCCTAGTCTGTCATGACAGACGTATGATTACATGAGCTCAGCTGCAGATATTCATGAGTAGAGCTGATTTCCACCCCAGCCCTTAAATTTAAAGGTTTTTAATGACAGTATTTAACCATCCTCATTATATGAAAGTTTCAACCATTCATCCTTGCCTTTTCTAAATATCACATTCCTGGATTTTTATTCTATTCATAACCCTACGTAAAATGATTCTAAGGCATCATCTGCTTCTAAGCAGTGGGCCTGTTACCACTTCTCTGAAGCCATGTTGATAACCAAAGCCCATCAATAAAATATCCATGCAGAATATTTTAGATTGATTAATTCTACTCAAAATTTCTCATAATTTAAAACAAATAATCCATAGATTTCAAGTATTTCCTACAAATTTTGTTTGAAATTAGTTGCCTTCGAGTACTGCAAATTCTTTCATTTCCTCAGTGAAGATCCAAACTGGACCAAACAATAGCTGGAGAGAAATTCCCTTTTTCCCTATAGAATTTTTTTGCTGATATTGTTACAATGTAAGAAAAGTAAATATTTCATTTTTTCCACAGAAAAAAAAAAGAATAGTTGTTCCTGATGGGTTATCTTAACTACAGAAAGAGCGTTCCAAATAGTTTACCCGGCCCTTCACAGCCCAAGAGTATCCCCAGTGTAATGACATGTTCATTTATTTCTAAAGCAACAGATGTCACTTGTACAGTAAAGCAGAGGAAACTGGAAAAGGGGGAAATCACACACTGTAAACATTGTAAACAGATTTGTCTTAGGCATAATAAACTTTAAAAGATCTGCTGGAGCTGTCCTTTTAATTATATAAAATTCTTTGCCCTGCAGCATACCTCTTCTTTAATACATTAAAAATGTTTTAATTAGCTAGAAAAGCCATTTGAAAGTAAGACAACCCTTTCATCAATCTAAGAAATGAGAAAAACATACTATTTTGAAACTACTTCTTTTGACATTTACCTTAATTTTCATTTCCTATTCCAAATAATTTACCCACAGTATGCCAATGAAACAAGACAACTGCTGCTATAAGCAAAGACCAACATCTGCTGCCTAAAAATACTGGTGACAGAATTCATCTAATTTCAACCTACACCACATGTGACAAATACATATCCCTGTCCCACAATGCAAAACCACCCAAAATTCTATGCTCTTACTTTGATGTGCTGTTGTCATGAAAACTGGGGTAGCAAAAAAGAAAAGAGAAACATTTAGATAATCATTTCATTGTCTCCTTCCTTGCAATAATTTCAAACCTCTTACCCAACTTCTAGCAAACTAAGCCAGAGTAAAACAAATATTAAAATAAATAAATTGATCTATTGGTTTTTGGAAGACTCTAGAAGCAAAATAGCAACATAAAAATGATATGAGAGTTGTGGAACAAAATAATTTGGTTTTAAACAAAGATGAAATACATGAAAACATTTTGAACATACTGCAGACAAAAAAACCTCAGAGATTACTCTGAACACACCCTCTTAAACCCAAGATTTTCTGTTTAAACTTTGTGATAGCTAACAAAAGGAGAGGTGAACATACTAAAAAGGAGTCTTAATTACATAAAGTTTAAAAATAATTCAGCTGCAACTCAATGATGAGAAAGCAGGCTCCATTTGCTGACAGATCTGCTGCAGAAGGAAGGATCCCTGCTACACTGACAGTCTGAATCTTTCCATTTTTAATGTTTCACGATAATCACCTTCATATATTTGTGAAAACAATAGTAAGGTACCTTAAATTTCATGTACTGGGTTTGATTTCACTTGTCTTACCTTCTTTTTAATTTAAGGAAAAAATTAAAATACATATACATCTTGCTCCACGTGTGTGTGGAGCCAAAAAAACTCAGAAATCACAGATTTTCAGTTTAGACTCCCAAATAAAGACAGAACTACAGAACTGGGCACACGGATATTCTAAAGCCCCTGGAAAGTGATGCCAGAGAAGGGACAAAATGAAATTAGTTCAGAAGAAACCTACATAGTATAACAGCCAGAAAAAACTAAGCTTCCCAGTGCACCACACATACATAATGAAGGGAGCTGTCAGACTCGTGCCACACTTCCCATAATCATCATTTTCCTCTGGAAGTAAATTAACCTGAAACTGCTTCTCTCTGCAGGATCAAAACAAAAAGGTAAATTCTAGTAAAGACTCTTCCAGCTGCCTTCCAAATCAAAGAAAATTCCAGGTTTTTTCTTTGCAGCCATAGGAAAGGATGCACAAACTAATCCACAAAGTGCTGGTTTCTTCTCTTACACTCCTGCTTAAAAACAGCCTTTGCTCTCAGTAAAACATGGAATGGGTTGACTTAGGAATAGAAAAGTTAAAACACAGGCAGTTTTTTATACAAGTTTTTTATGCAATTGGATTGAAGCAAAAACTCAATGTTGACATTATAAGCATCCTTTATTAGCATAACAGTGATGCTTATTTAAAAGGTAAGAACTAGTGGGTCAAGCTCTTGTTTCTTAGCAGGTTTTGCAAAGTAGAAATTTCTTTTGTTTCCAGTTGTGAAATGGAAAATAAGAGATGACATATCTCAGGTGTTTTGAGCAAATTTAGCCCTCACTAGAAATGATTCCCATTAATATTAAGGGAAACTACAGATTCTGTACTTGTCGTGCATGTTAAACTCCCTTCAATAGGAATCACTCATCTATATAAGTTACCTGGGAACAACCTAGGAGAGAGGAATAGTCTGCTTAAAACATAACACTCTCACTACCATAGAATTTAAGCCAAAAAACATATGAAATATTAATTTAGAACATGATTTTATAGTGAAAAAGTATTACTTTTAACTACAAATGTAAAGTACTTTAACTAAGTACAACTTAAGAGTGTTCCTCACTGTACATTTACATCCTAATGCATAGAATGGAAATAAAAATGGAATTACAGAATGTCATAAAGTTTGAACAGTTGCATTTTAAACTGTGTATGATGATGGGTTTATGCTAACAGGTAGAATACTGGCATCTTAAGCTTCAAATACCAGTTGTGTTAAAGAAGTCATTATTTAAACAGCATTTTCATTAAAGAATTATCTTTCTTAAGTTGTGTTCTAATTCCTTTGTACCAGTAAGTTTTATCTTGAAATAATGAACATTAAAAAACTTCACAGCAATATTAAAAGCAAAGGCATTCCCCCAGCTCCAAACAATACATTCAATAAACATATAAAAGAACTTGCCACAAGTCAATGTGTGTATCAGTTATAAACAAGGTTTTGTATGATTACATTTCCGCTGCTCCCCTCCCCCAAAAGAAAGCATTGCTCAATTGTTTAAAATCAAGATATATGAAAAGTCATCACAATTTCACAAGCTAAATCTTTGTCAATACAAACATAAGATGCTAAGCAGCTGCCAACTTCCTACATCACCTACTGCCCTCTGTCATCTACTCCCCCTTTACTGCAGGGAAGGAAGTAGAACAGAACTGGACACTGAGGAACAAACTCATCTTACAGAAATCCCATGATTTTCCTAGTGGAAAGAAAAAAAAAATGGGAAAACAGTAATCAGAAAAGATTTTGAACTTATAACTGGAAATAATCACACCCAGTAACTACAGAAGTATTTAATTCAAAATACCTTGATGCTTTTGTACCTTGAATGCTGTCGGATCACCTAAGTAGGAAACACTGGGAAAGGCCTCATCATTGCCAAAAATGAAAACAATTTTGGTTTTAAACCAAATTCTTTTTTCCTTTAAGAAATACAGCTGTGATTAATACACTGAAAAGTAGAGTGCGAACCCAAGGCCACTCTGAATTTGAATATGGCTGATTACACTAACAGATATACAGTTTATTTTTTAAAGAAGAACGAGCTTGCACTTCTCCATCTAGTCCTAGTAATTGAACTGAATGCAAGCTAGGTAAATAAATTATAGAAAAAAACCAATACACCCAGAAAGATTGATTTGTTGTGGAAATTTATGAACATTGACCACACTGCACACTTCAGCAGTCCAGGACATATTCTCATTTGCTACACACAGATATTCATTCTAAGTGTGAAACCATAACTTGAATCATTTCAAACCAGCCAACCACCAACAAAACAAGAGTATCTTGCTCTACCTCCTCCTTTGGGCTGGCACAAGCATTTGCACGTTTTGCTGGATGACAGAACAGATGGAAGTTAAAATGAGCCTGACCTAAAAAGCAAAGCTCCTTCTAATCAAGATCAGATCCCTATTGATTACTCATCTTAAGATCACAGCCAATAGTGACATTCACCAGTTTAGAGTTTTTTAAGACACCTGTTCCTGCCACACAAACCCCCCAGTTTCATCAAAATGAAAAAATGCAAACCCCAAATATCTCCAAGCTCAGTGTTTAGAATATTCAGCTCCAACATGAGAAGCCCAGCACAGATGCTCTTTCTCTAAAGCAGCAAGTACCTACATTAAAATACTTCTCCCTGTGATTTCCATACATACCTGTGGAATACACAAAGACTGGTGGATCAGGCAAGGACACAATTTTGTCTTTAGCACAAAGCTCACCGAAGTGTGTGTGTGTGGATTAAATATCAAAACATCTGATGGAAAGGTATTTGCCCCCTTAATTCTGATACAGAATCTGGATGGCCATTGATTTCCTAAAGTCTTTACATGGCTGTGAATTCAGGGTCTGTCTCTTCCCCTAAAATGTTACCCTTTCTAAGCTTCTCTCTAAAACTTACAATACTCCAGTTCACTACTAAATTTATGACAGAAGCAGCTGAAGGAGAATGTTGACTTGCGGTGTCATAACATCAATTTAGGAGGAATAGAAATTATGTTTAGAATCCTGAAACATTCAAAACACAGACAAAAGTCTGCCAGACAGCTATTCTACCTTCCAGAGAGGTAGATATTTATCTGCTGAAGAAAAGGGTCCTAGGGGCACAGATCTTCATTAGCCCAAAAATAACAGACATGTAGGGAAAAAATAACAAAACTACAACATTTTTACTGTCATAGGAACTAACTGAAGACTATTGCAAAGAGATATACTTGCAGCACCACTAATGCAATTTTAATGGAAAAAAATGTATTATTTCATCTCTCAAAGCAAAGAGTAAATTTAATGGACTGTGAAAACAGTGTCAATTAAATGTGGTTTAAAAGGGTACAGTTTTTGCTTCAGCCAGGCAATTAATTTAAGAAAATTGCAAAAAGTGATTTAATCCTTCAACTGGCAATATGTTTTCTCTTTACTAGTTGAGAACTTCTTTGTTTTCTATTACCAGCTTGGTTGGGACTTCAAACATAAAGCAAGCCCAATTAATTGGATTGATAAAAATAATTTTTTGAATGAGGAAAAAAAGAATCTTCAATTATGATAAAAGGTCTTAATACTTTCTCCAACAATCCAGAATTGCCTTGCTTGACAGATTCACCGTTGTTAATTTAATTATATTCCCATTTTCTGTTGATTAACTCAGAAGAACTTTTCTCAAACATACCATGAGTTTCTGCTAATTTACCTGAGAAGTGTCAATTTTTCATTTGTCTTCTTGCCACGTGCCCCAGGCAAGTATGTAAGTTACATTCAGTGAACCAGCTTGTTGAAAATAAATTGAAGAAAGCTCAGAGTAGTTGAAAGTTTACTAGAAGTCACTCAAAAACTTAAATCTCCTCTCAGTGTTACCCAGGTATTAAGTGACAACTCCTGATAATACCAAAAAGATAATTGTAGGGTTGTAATTAATTTACAAAACCTCTATGTGTGCACATGTGTGAGTGCTCATGCAAATATTCTGCTGCAGTTTCCCTCTCCTGCCTACAAATATTTTTTTTTAGTTGGGGTGGGTTTAGTTTTGTTTGGGGTTTGGGGTATTTTTCCCCCATAAGAGATATCAGAGCAAAACAAGGAAACTGCCCTTGGAGAAAACACACTAAAATTAGGATCATTTGTGAGCAGACTAAAAAAGATACTTTAATATAAAACAACATTAAAACTAAACAGGTTTGAAATAAATGGCCAAATCAGACCATTTCTATTTGAAATAGAAAGACATGGGCAGACCTAGAAAGAGGAGTTACCAGAGGCAGGAATATGACTTAAAATTGGCTTTCTGTATGAATTTGAATCACAACAAACTGCAGGCCTAGAACAATATAGACCAAATCAGACTAGCTGGACTATATCTATGAGTTTGCAGGTCAAAACTGCACCTGTAACATTACAGCTGCTTTGTAGCTGTGGAGAACAACCACCAAATTGTACTTTAATAAAAAATCAGGAATAAGAAAGCTCAAACAATATGGAGTTTCAATTTGGATGAAAACAGAAATCTTCATCTGCAGATACAAAAGAGATCAATTTCCCTATTGTATTCCAAGATCAGGCTCATTTTTTCCTAATCAGTGCAATGCACTTCTTAAAAATTCTTAACTGGAAATAGATCAACTTCAAGTGAATTCGCAGATATAAATATTCATTTATTCTATTTTTTTTCTAATATGACCTACATATTAGAATACATCAGCAAAATGAAGACAGTACACAGTTCCACAGTTACTTGCTTGTCGAGTCTGTGAAACAGTAGTTGAACTTATTTTTGTGTTTTAGTGACCTCTGGTGGTTACATTCAAAGCAAACTGCTGTTCCCTGATAACCTGAATATAAACTTAAAAAAAGCTTCTGAAACATTAATTCTTAAGAAAACAACAAATTGACATACAGTATATGAAAGTTTACTGTAGCTTTTAAAATAAGGATGAGGTTTCTTTTCTCTCCTGAAGTTTTTCTGCCTCTTCAGGTCTTAATGTTGCTGTCATTTTCAAAACAAGAAAAGTCAATGGTTCAAATTCAACTGAAATATAGAGAAACTCTCCTTAAATAAATATCTAACTGGGTAAAAGACAGTAGGGGGTAGGAATAAAGAGTCAGCTTTTAATACATAACCCGCACCAGTCTCTATTTAAAGTCCTGTGATACTTGAACAGTACAAAAGAAACCACAAATAACTAAATGAAGGAATGAATAACGAGGTAACAAAGAAACTGTAAAGGGGCTATAACTGAGTGACAAAAACTGGAACGAAAACTTGGTATAAATAGCATGGTACATGCAGGGGGGCAAAAATAATTCCAGAATAGCATCTTCATGAGCTCTCAAATGACTTTTCACACTCAGGAAGAACTTTCAGAGCTAAAGATTTTAGATTATGAATGCAAAGTAAATCTGAAGACATGAAAATATTAGGAGTCCACTTTTTTCCCCTCATTCTAATTTTGTGTAAGTTCTGTAGAAAATTTTTTTAATTCAGAGATTACATTGGGAGAAAAAAAATTGGAATGAATGTCATTAAATAAAACACAGTAGACATATTTTGAACTCATATTTGTTAATTTAAAAAAATAAGTCCTTATTTTCTTAATGAATGTATATGAAACCTAATTTTAATTCACATAAGAGGTAGGCCAGAAAGTTAAAAAGCAAGTTAATTTTCCTTTCTAGTCCTTCAGTTTAAATGTCACTGGTTTCAGATTTAATTTGTTTTTTGAAGTATATGTATACCTCTAAAAATGCTAAATTCCATTGGTGAATAATTTTAATGTTCACATAAAGAACCCAAACCAAAACACTGGAAACATTTTGAACAAAATTATATTACAGCTCATTATAACTACTTCAATCTATTGTTTTTAAACACAAAAGCTGACTAGGGTGTTTTCCATAATGGAAACTGGGAAGGTAGAGAAATGATTGCTGAATATCTCAGTGCTGAACAAACTCCTGAAGCCAAAACTATACAGACATCTTAAAATTACTTCTGAGTGTTTTCACTGGAGCTTTTAAAAGTTAAATATCAGGGGAAAAAACCTGCCACACACAGGAGCACACTTAAATTGTGCCCTGGAATTCAGTTGACATGCAACTGTCAGTATTAAAGAACCTGACCAGATGTCAAATAGTGTAACTACAAAGACTTGCTCCACTTTGTTACTTTGTAAAAAAAACTGGTAATAACTGACTGAAGTTCACTAATCAACACAGAAAAATAATCATAATCATTCTTAATATTCATTAAGAAGAAACCAGAGGGACCTAAATGAACAAAGAATTCCTTAGTTGCATTTCCTAAATAGACAGATGTTGACCAATAACTGGATGTCCCTACATGCCACAGCCACAGCACGGGGGTCTGTTTACAGCCTGTGTGTAACAGCTGGGTCCCACACTCAAATACCAACCACATTCAAGTTCTGGCTTCACCTCAGAGCAGAAATAATGTCACATTCACACTTTAAACAAATATTAAATAGTACGTCCTGTCCAGATTTCTCAATCTGTGTGCACGTGTTGCATGCAAAGAAAGAACACTAAGACCATTTTGTGTAATCAGTCTTCTGTTTAAGTCAACTACTGACCATGCAAAATGAAAAGAGAATGAAAAATACTTTTCTTCTTCAAAGAAAATTATTTGCCCTTCATTACACAGATTCTTCAAGAATGTGAGGAATCTCAAATTAGTCCCATCTCAATGACTTTTTGGAAAAAAAGATGTCTAAAAAAATCAATTGTACTGTTTTTATACTAATCATAATAATTACATTTTAGGATAACCAGATATTTTTCTACACACACACAAGCATGACAATGACTACTCAATTTTATGAAAAGGAGAGAAAAAGAGTAGAATTTTATCATTGGTGGGTAGTTCTGCCACAGGTTAGTAAAGATCAGACCTACAACTATAGAGAATAAGCTCATACATTTATATTTAATAAATCGATGATTACATTCCAATTCACATATATGAGGAAAAAATAAAGCAGAGTCCTAAACAAAAAAAGCTTCTGACATAAATAGCAAAAACATTAAGAAAACTCCCTGCTGAAACAACCAAAAGGAAAGTTACCTCAGAAACAGGTACATTTTCTCCAAGGTCAGATGTGTGCAGTGCCAGTAAACCAATCACTCGAGCAACTTTGGCACGTCTGCGGAGCAAATAAACAGTTTGTGGGGGCTGAAAAGCTACTTACTAAACACCACAAAACCAATTCTGTTGTGTTTATGATTTACACAGGTTGCTAAAGGGCAGGAAATATTTGATGGCCTATTTACAGCTCAGATTTTATTATTATTATTATTTCTGTTTTCTTTGTATCAACAAATTTTACTGTTTCAGCTCATTTTAGCAATAAATTCATGCATAAAGACATTTGTTTAGCATTGAAGAGTGAAGACTCTTCAGCCTGTTAGCCTTACTAATCTGTCAGGCTCATGTTCACTTTTCATGTAACACTGAAAAATTATAGATCATTTTAGACTTTGTAGTGTAGCTGACAAAACAGAAATTAAATCTGTTTCAGCAAATTAAACATTTAATTTAAAAAAACTGGGATAATGAAAGCAACATTTATGAAATAAACAGCAGAGGGCACTATAATTTTGAAATATTTCTGAGAGGTATTTAAAATAAAGCTACCACTGTGGTTACTTTACTCCTGTTGTGGTATGGAGTTGGTGTATTCAGTGATTTTAAGTAACACTATTTGATAGACTTGATTATATAACTTTTGGATTAAATTTTCAAGATTTTCTATAATCTTTGGTCCTGTAGAATAACAATATATTAATTCAATGCTGAAAAAAGTCCATCATGTTGCCAGTCAGCTATCACAGCAGTCTGACAGTCTAAAACACTCCTCAAATAACCTGTTAAGGAATATCTTCAATAAAATTCAGTCACAATTTTGTATTTGACCATCTTAATTTAAAATTATTGCTACTTACATATCCCAGATGGCGGCTGCACGGAGCTGCTGCATCAGTATAGGAAACTACAGTTTAAAGCAGATAAATAAACATGAGTGAATTTCAGTGATCTGACAGTCCCAAATGATAAACAAGAAATCAAAACATTAGTAATTTCATCAAAACATATTTGGATAACATTTGCAAAGAGTATTGTTACCGATAAACACGGTAGGTATTGTGCAAACACTGATTAAAGGAATAAAGATAAAAAAAGGCTGAGAAGAAAAATACAATTTCTATATTTTTGCCTTAAACTAAACTGCTAAACGTGCTAGGCCATTACAGAGGAGAGCAGTAAAATTGTTTGTGTGGGAGAAAATGGTTCTTGAAAGGTGAAATCAGTATTTAGGTACACCCTAAAACTGACCCTGCAGAGACCATGCTCAGCCTTTGTAGCACTGCTTACTCAAAGTTTTATTCCATGTTTTTTAGAAAGCTCTTCTTGCTATTCTTTACAGACATATGGCCAAACAAAATTAAGTTAACAATTCATACATGAAATTTTTTCGGTCTTCTCTGTCACTTAATGATTTACAAAGACTAATATTTCACCATGCATTATTTCACACTCTGCTTTTTACTCCAACCTTTCCACAACAAAACTAGATGTAAATGTATCTGAAATATAAGACAAAGAATTACTTGCCCTCAGCATTTTTAAAACACCTGACGAGGAATTTAGTACTATTTTTGACGTATTTTTGTCAGTACACCAACAATTACTTCAAATACCACTAAAAGCTGATTTTTGCTACAACAGCAAGTATGTAAACCATATTGATTCTTTGAAAGCGTTCTTATTTACCAGCTGAGAGCTAATGAGCCTGTTTGCAATCTCCTTGTGGACAGCCACAGTGCACAGATAGGACAGTAAATTCAGTTTGGAACGTGCTGCTCCTGTGTTCTTCTCAGTGGAGTCAAGCAGGGAACACACTCGTTTCAAGAAGTTATTCCACTCCATGTCTTTCATAGATGATAACTTCTCAGCTGACCATAAGAAGAAAACAAGCAGTTAAAGATAATGGATCTTTGAAGTTGTTTTAACACTCTAGAAAGTAACATCAGCATGAATAAGTTCCAAAGTCTGAATCTAATTCTAATTTTAGTACTTAAAATATTAATGAAGAATAATTCATATCTGAAGATAATAGAAATCAAAAAAAGAAGCTGGAAGAGAAACAAATTATAAAAAAGAAGCGATAAAAGCCTCCAAGCATCTTTGAAAGTGCAACCCTACTGAGTCCTTGGACTTCATTTAAGGAAACATTATATTCAGCAAAGGTCACAGTTGTCCTTTATCACTACTAATTCTTAATAAGAAAATGCATGTCATTAGAGTAAATTGAGGCAAAACCTAAACAAAGTCAGTGACATCTCCTCAGAATCAGTAACCCCAAAATGTGTACTGTTACTCGTGTAGTTAAACTTCAGTGGTATCAAACATAGATGACTTCAGCAGGAGCACAAAGAAATGGAGTCACTAGGACAAGTAACATAAATCCTGTGGTTCAGTTCATTGACCACTGTACAAGAATTGAGACTTTTCACAGACTTCCTTATCAGTGTCAACCTAGCAGCCATACAGTCCCTCACTTTTGGTTAGGTATTTATTAATAATTTATCTGCCATCCTGGTATGCTCCCCTATAGAATATCTAAAAGTGTGTTTTCTGTATTTTATGATAATTTTACACTTAAATAACAACAGCTACTAATGCAGGCAATTGTAGTAGACATTAGTAAAGATGAAGAGAGGGATGGATTTCAGGTATTTATCTTAATTTTTCCATACTATCTTTAAGCATTAGTGATGAGCAGCATCAAATTCAGTATCTTCAAAAACAATCAGAAAGTTGTCCAGAAAAAAGCTACCACTCTGAAAGCATTACAACAACAGAAACCACTGTTCCATATTAAATAAATACTGACAACAATAGTTAAACAGGTCAGAACATCAGTGTGATAACTAATTAAATGTGATATGAAATATAATACCCCTCTTAGGCACTACTATCTGATCATTTTTGGATGAACCAAATTAAAAATATTTTCTGTTACTATAAAATTTCTTCAACAAATTAACTCTCCAGAATACATATTTTATAGAAAAAAAAATGAACTCTCATGCCTAGGAAGAGGTGCTATGTGAATTTCAGGACTAGATATCTTGATATCCCTCTCCAAGCACACTGGTAATATTGGTAATAAGTGTGGTAATACTTCCTTGAAAAGACTGGAGGAAATTTTCCAGGGGAAGAAATGTTACACTCATGATAATAAGCCTTCAGATTGCAGAAATAACAGCAGTCTTTCTAGATATTAAAAGCTAATAATAAAAAAACCAAACTCAAAACAACTCTACACTATCTTCTGGAACATGATTGACATAACTTTTCATGCTTAAAGGTGGGATTGGCAAGGCTGCCTGGTATTACAGCTGATCAACACTGCATATTTTAGATCCTCTTTCCATTTGCCTCCCTGCCTTTTTAAAATTTTAATATATATGGTTGAATATTTCAGTTACAATGCCTAACTTGGAAAAAATCCACTCTTTTCCCCACACTAAAACAGCGACGACCATCTCATTGTAAAAGTTTTGAGCATGAGCTTGTAATTGAAGAAGGCAGAAGAGAAAGGAAAGTAATGGAACTGTTGGTACTTTAAAAGGCTACTCAAAATTGGTGTAGCTAAAAACACCACAGAGAGTTTCAGAAGAAAATGTGAGTTCTGAAACTGTAACAGCTTATTATCTACATCAGGAGGCTACAGCTCTTGTGGTAGAGAGGTACAGTGAACACCTTCAGCAGATCCATACCTGAATGGGCTGGTATGTGCAAAGTTTTGGAGTCAAATCTAACTGGTACTTGCTTTATTATCTGCAGAAATAAATAAACACATTACAGCTAGCTTTAATACATTTCTGGAAAGTCTCTAAGTAGCTGGATGTGAGAATACAAAGATGCAAAATTTGTACAGGATGGGTGTACATACTACTGCTCATGACTGAGGAATTTTCCATTGTTTTCTGTATGTATTCCTTCCAAGCAAATGTGGGAGATTTAAGTCTATGTTTTTAATATAATTATATTGCTAGTGCTTCCATTTAAGTGATTTTTTTTAAAATAGGATTATGAAATGATAGGATTTTTTTTTCAGTTTACATTTTTATCTTGCTTATATGCAGAAAAACACTTGCATTTGGGTTTCAAAAGCTACAGAAAGGAGCTATTCAGGTGACAGCTCATGACATGCTTAAGTAGTTCATTTCCATACAGCAAATAAATACATAAACAAGATCATTCTAGAATATAAAAAGTCTTATTATCAACAACTAATTGTTCATAAAGTATGGGGACTTTTCCCCCCTCACAAAACATCTTTTTCTGGTCGATCCTGAAATTGGATGACTACTCAGTGACTGAGCATTTGAGTGTGATTTTCAGTAAATAAAGCATACAAAAAAGCTAACTGTGTAATGGAATTAACCTTTTGACAGATGAAGTCTGACTAGAGAGCTATTTTCTAAAAAAGGTCTTCAGCTCCACAGATCTGCAGAATAGAGGGAAATTTTCCAATATAAGCTGACATTTCAACTTTAAACATTCTGCTTGGATGTAGTAAATCCTTTCCATGAGATTACAGTGTAAGCTCTGCAGCTTTACCAGGTGTCAGTATCATCCTTTAGTGCGAAGAGCAGACTAAAGAGTCATTGCCTGCTTGGCAATGACTCTGATTACATGTCCCTGGAACTTAGTGGGCTGGTCTGCATTAATTCTGAGTCTGGCATTGCATGGTAAAGGCATTAATCTCCATGTGCACAACAGTGTCTACACTTACCCCTAATCCCATCTCTTACACGTGTAGGAAAAAGGGAAGCAATGAAGGACTAAGGCTTTGTGTTGTAGTCCTGAGACAGAACTGAGAATTTAACAGTGGTAGCATTCCAACACATAATTACCTTTGGAATTCTCCACTGACAACAATGTCCCTCACTCCAAACATATTCAAACAGTATTACCTGTTACTTACACTTCTAGCTCTATAAGATTTTTAATTTTTGAAAGTGTTTGGAGATTCATTAAAACAAACCAAAGGATTGTTAACACTAAAGCAACACAGCAACTAAAAGCTGTAAGACATTCTTAATGAGCTTAGGTGCTCACTTGCAATCAAAAATGTTGCATTCTCTGCATCCCTCACTTACTGAGTGAAGTTGCTACAACAGCTACATTTTTTTCTGGCACAGAAACAAAAGGAAGACCAAAGAGGCCCCTGCCTATTATTCCTTCTACCAATAAGGCCCAGAGCAGTGCAGAGCTCTGATTCTTGTTTGGTTTGCTCTTTGCAGTCAGGCAAGTGTCAGTCCCTGCTCAAGAGACTCCTTACAAACTGTTATCACGTTAGAATACTTATGACAGAAATAGGAGGGACATTTCTTATGATGCCAGGTGTTCTTTTCCAGAGAAAATAAGTTCAGAAACATTATCACATCTGAAGTTTAAAAAGTTTTTCTGGAAAGGTCTAACTTCTAATCCAGAACATTTCATAGATGGCCTTGTTTGGAGTATGCCAAACCACAGTTCTGTGTTCATTTAAGTAACAGGTATCAAAGCAAGTTATCAGAAAACAAATCTACAAAAGCACTGAACACAGCTTAGTAGCTTCTATTTCTTATAAGACATAATTTAATCTTACTATTCAATCCCAAAATAACTCATTCCTCCAAATTAGTAACACAATAGCATTATACAGACTGCCAAAAAATCGCATGAGAGCTTGCCAGATGATTGGGTGGAACTGCTTTAAAATGAGAATTATAAAATACAGGAAAGGAGTTTCACCCTGATTAAAAATTTATCTGTAAAAATAGCCTCAACCACAAGTTCCTGAATCTTATATTTTATTCTGCTATACCTTTGGATTGTCAATGATTGGTGTTATGATAAGATCAGATTCAGTGTAAATGAGCTCTTTCAATGCTGACTCCATATCCTGCTGACTTGAGCACATATTTTCAGCCTAGAACAAGAATAAAGGGTTTTTTTAAAACTTTTTTGCACAAAAAAAAAAAATTAGTTGTTTATTCCCAAAACGTTTCCTTTCAACATTTCCATGCAGTTTGGCCATGTAAACAACATATTCTAACTGACTTTTTATTTATGTAATAGTAGATAGGACCAACTAAAAATTATAAGAGAAACATATTGGAAGTAAAAGCAATGGGTCCAAACTGTAGCCTGAGAAGAAAGAAAATAATAATATCCTTTTTATGAACTGGAGCAAAAAAGGGACACTAAACATGTCTTAACTGGAGTTCTGCAAATATATTTTTCAAATACCTTGCACAGTGTAGGAACTATGAATGGAGTAGAAAGTAGACTTTGTCACAGACTCCAGGCTAAAATTCTAACTGTAGATACCATCATCTCTTAATGTAAATTTTGGCCTCACCTTTTTCAGGCAGGAATCTCTTTGTGGAAAATTTTTGATTGGGGCAGTGGTAGCATCACTTACTTCTACTGCAGTGGTTGTTCTCGGTGTGGGACGAGAACTTAGACAAAAAAAAAAGAAAAAAAACAATAAAGACTACAGATTCAGTTTCATTGCAAAGTCCTTTCTTGTTCCTCTTATGAAACTTTCATGTCATATAGCAAACTTTCAAAGCTGACAAACATAAGTGACACTATGCTTGAGCCATCAACTAGAGAGCTATTTTCTAAAAAATGTCTTTTTCTGAATTTTCTGACTTAAAATGTGTTCTGTCAAGGTTAGGATTTGTTTACCAGTTAGAAATGGGAAGGTGGTATTGTGTAGTTGTTGTTGATGATAAATGAATGCAATTTGATTATTTTCTCAGTGATAACCACTCTCCAAACTAGATGCTAAAACATCATCTTAATTCCTAATAACAAACAACATACAAAGAAAATTAATGTGAGAAAAAGAATTAAATATATTTTAAGTTTTTCTCTTCTAACTGCCAACTCTTGGCTAGGACTGCCTAAATCTCATGTAAGATTGTGAACTGAGTTTACCTTTTACTTTTTCTTTTCAAAATCCTGTCTGCTAATTAGAAAATGAAGAAAGGAGAGACCAGAGCACTGCAATTTTCATAAAGCTGCTAGTGAACTCAGGTTTTATAGTATATATTAATTTAAAGCATTTAAAATCAACTTTAGAATTACTAGAATTGGCAGGCAAGGAAACTAGTTAAATCAACAACTTCAAATGAACGTGTTTTCTTCATCAGCAGAAAGTTATAGATATTTTTAGCTGCAAATCAGCTTTATTTATTATAAACAAACTGAATTAACAATACAAACATCAAACAAAATTAAAAATACTCAAGAAAATCAATGATCAAATGACTTATTTTTTCTAATCTTCCATCTGTTTTCAAGAGAAACTTATATTTAAAGGGCACAATAAAGGAATGCCAAAATATCACTTACATAAAATGTCCCAATTCTTCTGGTAAAAAAAAAAAAATATCAGGATCTGCTTGGAAGTTTAGGCAGTCTTAGTTCCTGAACAAAAACCCCCATGATTTCTAGCTAGGAGGCTGAATGAATTATTCTAGCTTCCACATGCTTCAAAACACATAGATTTGTTAAATATACCTTTTTTTTTTTTTAAGCAATGCAACTGATTTGCTTTCATATATGTCTGAGATACACAAAATATGTCCTGTCTTTCCCATTCTTGGATGGTTTCTCAGTTTAAAATAAGTGATTGCTGAACTGAATTAGTTGAAATGACTAAGATTTACTCCAGTAACCCCTCCAGCAGGTGAATAAATCCTGGGGCCAGGCACCAGGTCAGATGCTTCTTTCACTTCAGTGTTTTAATATGTCAGCAGGTAACACGTCCTGCTTTCAGAAGTTAGGCCACTTGGGCAGAGAGAGTTTCAGAACTGATTTTGTAAAAAATTGTTTGCATTACATTGCAAATTTTGTATTTAAACTAATGTGCTCATCATAGAGCATGTTAAAAAACATGATTTGGATTATGTGTTGTTACACTGTTTTTAATGTCATTGTAGCCTTTCTTTTCAGCAGATTACTAATAGTATGTGGTCAGCTGTGATGACATAAGGGAGATAAGAATTAATACTTAATTAAAACCAACTGGAATAACTTTTGTACACACTGTCATATCCAAAAGCCCTCTTTCAGGTTTTGCAAGAAGCTTGAAAGTATTCTCAAACTGTAATATTTCTGCTTGATGGCAAGAAGAAAATTATCCACTCCACTAGATAATCTTCTTGGCTTGAAATCTGGTACAAAGTTTCAGAATCTGGCCTCAACTAATACAAATCATTGTTATACCAATCACTATGTTCTTAATTTAACACCCATGCAGTTCTTAATAGATTGTTAGCAGCAGTTTGGGATGAAAAGCTGCAGGTAGAATTTATTAGTGAATATTACACTGCATGCTTATTCCTGTGTATTTAAAGCAATGATACTCAATGCCTATTCTCATATATATGAAGAAAGAAGGAAAGAAAGACCTAAATAAATTCTTCTGTTTAGACTGACAGCTAAGAAATCAAAAGTTTACTTCCAAAGTAGTGTCATAAAGCCATATAAGCTTTAACTACAGACACTCCTTTTGTAGCTCTTTGAATATTTTCATATTAATTAAACTGGTAATAGAAAATTGAAAAGGAGACACACACAGTGTTACAGATAGAATAATAAAAGGTCTGAAGAGACAGCAGGAAAAAACCTGACACCAAACATATAGGATTCCAGGGGGTTTATAACTGTTCTCTAAGGTTTCATACCTGAGAAGAAATATGGATTCATTTGATTCACCATCAGCTGCACTTTTGGGGCGCAATTCAGTCTGAGCTTCTACTGAAAAGAGAACATGAACTTGCATTCATTGGTTAAAATCAAATAAAACATAGGGATGCTGGTAGGACTGATAAAAATAAGCAAAAAAAATAACATAATGAGCAATATTACCGATTTTGAAAGAACTGCTTGATAGTTTAAGATCTGCTCTTGAGCACGACAGGTTATCTAGGCTTTTATGGGTATCCACTGGCTCCTTGGCACTCCAAGACACTGATGACCCTGTGTCCTCATTGCTGCTTAAGAGAAGATATTCATTACAGACTTAACAAAGAAGAAGGATCATATCCATTATTTGTTGCAATTGTTAGCTGTCATTCTCTAGAACATTCTAATTTAATATGTGTTACATATACTTTGTATATTAGTTATGGTAATGATGAGAAACAAGTTTACAGCAAATGACTAGGACAATATTAAAAGTTCTCTTTCATTAGAACTTACATAGAAAACAATAGAAAAGTAAATTATTACCACATAATAAAAGAGCTATAAAGAAATATTAAAAGCATTCCAGACCATTCCATCTTCACGGGGGAAAGTTATAACAAACCCACCTCTAATAATGAAATCAGTAACCTAAACTATATTTTTAGGGGTTTTTTCAGTTTTGTTTTTGTTGTGTAATGATTTACATGTCAGACTTCATTGCAAGTTTACTGATTGTGGTTGTTTGGGTTTTTTTTAGCATCTCCCTCTACTATTCACATGGAGCTGGGTCATACAACCTTCCTGAAGGCTCCCCAGGATATCAAACCCACACTGAGAAGACAATAGGAAAAAAAAGGTGTTGAGCTTCTTTAGCACGTCATGCCAATGTTCTACATTTGTCATAGTTGTCAATTAGTGCATCCATCAGCAGACATGTCAGAGGCATTGGAAAAGCCTCAAGACTAAGGTGAAATATTCATATGAAATTTCATAGGAGATTAAGATTCTTCTGATTCTCTGAAAATTCCTCAAAAATGAGCCCTGAGATGGAGGTCGTGTTAAAACCATGAATAAATTCTTACTTTGTGGTATAAACTGTAAATATTAATTTCTTCTATGTCTTGCAGGTGAAAGCAGTAATAAAATTGAAAGACAAGGAGCTGTGTTTCAAACTAGGATAAATGTTAATTCCCAAAATATTGCAGCACTGGTACCAGAAATAGGCAATAAAGAGAAAATTTAAAAGTAGGTATAACACAAAACATTCAACATGCTAAAAGGACCCCTATTTTCATATTTGTTCCTTACATATTCTTTCAAATATTTAGAACAAAGTAACATAAAAATCAATGCTAAATATTCTAATTCAAAATTAAAACAAATAAATCCCAGCAAGGTAACATGAGTTGTGAAGAAGCCTAATTTTTCAATATGTAGAAACCATTTCCACAAAAAGTTTGGGGATTTCTGCATATATATATATATAGCAGTGCAGAGTATTACAAAATTAGAAAAAAAAACAAAACCAACTATTAGACTAATGCTTTATGTCATAAGCAAAGAATATGGGTCAGCTGCATTTGCAAGATTATAAAGCTCAACCACAGCTCAAAGATCCTGGACTGATAGGCTTTGTGAGCTCTAAGCCTAATGCATAAAAACAAACAAACAAAACTCACCAGAGATTAAACAGACCCACGTTTATAAGATTCTACAAAAGCTTTCAAACAAAACCAAAAAATTGCAAGTCAAATTCTTGCAACAATATTATACAGTATGTAAACAAATAAATCAAATTGACAGCAGCTGGTTCAGAAGGGAATTCCAGCACATTCTGTAGCCAGGAGGAAGGAGCCTGTTGAAAGTGAATGGACAGACAGTAATAGGACAATACAATTCCTAAACATCCAAAACTGAAGGATGAAAAACTCCAGACATTAATTCGTGAGAATTCTAAGCAAAATATATTAATTCCAGAAGTCTTCCTCCAGCATTCAGTACCTTGAGCTCGTGCCCTGTCTGTCTGCAGAACCACCACCACAAAGGCTCAGGGATCCTTTCCAGAAGGGATGCTGCAATAGGTCTGTCCAATTCAGCCTTTGGAAAAGCAACAAACAAACAGAGAGCAGTGGCAAAGAACAGCTCCACAGAAACACACCAGAGTGGGTTTTAACCCAGTGATACTGCAGAGCAACTAATCCTGTTGGTTGCTTTTAGTTGGACAACAAATAAGTTTTCTTACAGGCCTCAAGTCCCAATGGATAATTCACACAACAGAGGTATGAGAATAAAATGAAGGAAACTGCATAATCGATCCCACATATAAATTATCTGAGCTACTCAATAAATTACAGTCCTGAATTATTTAACAATGTAACCGTATCAGCTGTAAATCAAAGCCTGATATAATAAATGTGCCCATTGCTCTGGGCAAGCAAAGCCATCCAATTCTAAATTGCCTATCATTCTGTTACAAAGTTATCTATTTAGCCCCAGCTACAAAAATACAAAGACACACTTAGTGAAAACATTAATTCTGTACATATTCATACAAGAAAAAGCACAGTTCCTTCTTCTATATGAAGGATTAAATTTTATCATTCTTTGCCATCTACAAAATACTATCCATATAGTATTATTTTCTCCAGAGGTGACTACATCAATGACTGTCATGCATTATTCAGTTTACCTTTTCTCAGGATCCTTTTGAAGCAACCCATCAAGCAAACTGATGAACTCAGCAGAAGGTTTGGGAAAAGCAGAACCTGTAAATAGAGGCACTTGAGAAGATCAGGAATGGGCAGCAAAAACAACTGTTACCCAACACAGACCAAACAATTTTGTACAGATCATGTACATCATAAAAAGTGTTCTTCATAGGAATTTAATCTGAAAAAAAAATCAATGTATAAATAATCTGAAATATACGTTCTCTGTATTTCAAAGAATCCTAAAAAAAACCCACCAAAAAAACCAAAGCAAACCACCAATTCTCAGTAACTTAAAACCAAAAAAAGCACCCTCCAATTATCATATAGCCATTAGAAAGAAGTAAAGTGGAGTTAAAATCTGCTTAAACTGAAATTAAGTTTCCCCCAACCATAATAATTTTAAGAGGACCATTGCTGCACCCTGTTATACAAAAGAGGTTTCCAAAAATCTTATTTGACTGAGAAAAGACTCTGAGAGTGCAGAACTGGGAAAGACACTTCACCCACTTTGAAAACAAAATCTCTCCTAAAATTGAAATAAATAACAACAGTTTGAATCCTGCAGGTCACCATTTTCAAATACATTACTGTGAACTGAAAAGAGCCACTAATATTTAAGGGTCTCTGTGAATAACAGTGATGCCCAGAATGACCAAGAGCAAAAAATCCCATCCCAGTAGGTAGATTAAGTGTTAACAATTAAAAGTAAAATATATATCTGTCTATCAAAAGGGGAACAAGAATTCATCATTAACAGGGAAAAGCTCTTAGGAAAGAAAGGCTTTGCTAACATTCACTTTGGACAACTGATTAGTGCAATCAGCCTCAGAAGAAACAGTGCAAAACAAAACTTGGAATTTGGGAGTATTACTCTGATTTGATTCATTAAAGAATAACAGAACCTCACCCTCTGGTTTAGGTGGCAATGGATCTTCACATAAAATCTTTTCAATTAATTCAGAAAAGCTTTCTGAGAAGAATGGTGGTTTTCCTACAAACAAACAGAGGAGTGTTTGACAGATGAGGCAATGTCAGGTGCAATGAGTTTTCCTAAGAAAACATCCAAAGAAACAAACACCCTCAGCCTGAGGACTATTTATCAAGTTCTCTTGTCAATTGATATTCAGAACCTTGGATTAGATTCTTGTGCCACGAACAGCACAAGAAACCATGGACAGAAAAGGCACCAAAGAAGGCTTGATGGAGATCACCATGAGAGCTCTGCATGAATCAGTAATGACACAACAGGAGAAGGTCTAGGCAGAAATCTCAATGTCTGATCCAACTGATCAGCGTATTGTTTCAGATTTAAGAAGGTTATGGTGTAATTCTCTTTTGTGATGAAACTCTCCTTCCAGCTGCACCTCCTGGGCACTTTATCTGCAGGAAAACAAATTACTCTAGTTTTGTGATAGGGAAAGAGTTTCCTCTTTCAAAAGTTAAATTTAACACCGAGGGGATTAAAAACATTACAGTGTCAGAATTCAAGGCTGCTATGATTTTAAATCATAGTATTTAAACCATACATGTTGGTTAGTATGGTTGTATTTAGATCTCAGTCAACAGGACAACTTAGCAGTATTCCTTCACTTGATTATTTGATAAAGACACTTCTTTTTGTCTTTTAAGCACAGTTAGTATGCTCCTCAAGAAATCTTTAAAAGCTGTCTGAAGTTTTTCTAGGTCTTCACTTCCCTAGAAAGTTCACAAGAATTTACTCTGGGATCATGACCTACGTTTCCATTATCACAGATATTAGGCAGATATACAAACTTACAACCTGAGAACATTTCATAAAGTAAACATCCCAAGGACCACAGGTCACTGGCTTTGCAGAAGTCCTCTCCCTTTATTGCTTCTGGAGCTGTGTATAATGGAGAGCCTGTAAAATACAATATGTACAATGCACTTGGATTATTCATTCAGTATTTCTGCTGTTCAACACTAAACTTTGTCTCCAGACTTCAGGGAGTTAGGGATTATCTTCACTTAGTAGAAAAAAACTGAAATACCAAATGGAAGTAGTTTCAAAGGAACTTCTTTCCTATATTTTAACTGGATTATGTAGAATTATATATATTCTATTTTGTTGTTCCTTTCACTTCTACTAACCAAGGTATCTTGTGCCACACTTTTCAAACACAGTGATTATTGCAAAGAATGTTTTGATATGCTTTAACAGCTTCCAGGACCCAGCAAATTGAGCAGAATAGTACAACCAACACCTGAGGAACAGAAATAATTATGTTACATCAGGTTTGAGATTTTTTTTTTTATGCTACCCAAAGACATAAATCTTCCTGAATTTCAAAGGCTCTGTTACAAAGAGCAATGTACCTAGCCATTAGATCAGTGATCTAAATAGTTATAGCTATTTTCACACTAAAACACTATGAAAACATCACATATCAAATTACAGCAGCTTATTCACAAACCCCTTTTGTCTAAATACAGAAAAAAATATACAATTTCTATTTCTACAGTAGTTCCCAACAGTTGTCAAAAATCTACTAAAAAATTACACAAACTCAGTAGATGTGTCAATTCCATAGTCCTTTAAAAAGTTTATTTTGGAGTCTGTTGTTCCTGGGTTTTATTTTTTAAAGTGACAAAAGGTCATTACCATACATATTAAAACAGCTGTCCTAAAAAGCAACAGGAAAGAGATTAGTTTTGTACTTCTTCCTGAATAAAGTTCTGGTCTCGGTCTTACTATTTCCAGTGTGGACTTCAGGAGACAGCAAAGTATTGAGAGAGCTCTCTGCTCTCATAAAATATTACCAAGAATTCCATTGTTTCCAATAACAGTAACTGATATGACACATTAATATCTAGAAAACAGAGGTCTGTGAGATGCTCCAAGATAATGACTAATAAATGATTCAGAAGATTAAAACCAAGTCTCTGAATTTTTCTTATTCAATGAAAAAATAACAGTGTTTGCCATCTAATGCATTTGCATGGATCTGCCTTGAAATTGAAGCCCATTAACATTCTCATACTTGGAAATTGGCATTCTTAAATGCAGTGAAATCCAAACTAAGAATTAACATTTTCAATTAACTAGCTCCATTGAAACACTTCAGATCTCCTTCATATACTCAATTCAGGGTTAGATTTTTGGGGGTTTGGAGTTTTTTTAATTCTTAAATTTGCTCCTACTTTTTTACCTACAAAGAAAAAAAATCAAAACCAGTTTATAAAATATGGAACAACATTAAAGACAGGCAGTTTATATAATAAACTGTACTGTAGTTATTTCATGTCAAGCTACAAAAAAGGATTTAAAATGAGTCACCTCCAGGTATTTTAGGTTGGAAATTTGTTCTAAAAGTGTGATAATCTATAAACACCTCCATGTGAGCTTCAGCCCAATAACAGATGGAAGTGCATTATTTTCCAGCTCTCAGTTAAACTGCATCTATGAAATGGAGAATTATTACCATACACTTGTAAATGGTTTCTTTTCTTTCTACTCACTCACAGCTGGTGTTCCACCTGTAAGTTACGATCTCTCTGAACAATCTTACTTAAGAGCTAAATTTTGGTTTTGAGCTTACTTAAAAAATTCCCTGTATGCAGGATATGTTCAATCTGCTTACAGAAAATGTACTTACCATGCTTTTCTATTGCAAAGACACAGGGAAACATTAATCTTTACAAAAGATAACACTTCGTAGTTAATTATTCAGTTTTCAGGAGGTGATCCTGCCCCTCTACTTCATACCTCGAAATCTGTTTTTCGGGTATCCTTGCGGGGTACTTTCACTAACATCTTCACCTTCTTCAGTTCCAACTAAAGCAAAAAATTCTTCTAAGTTTTCACCATCCACTCTAGCCAAGCAAAAGCTACTGAATTTCAAAGTGCCAGACCCCTCCAGAAGAATCTAGAAGAGTAAACAAAATCCAGCATATCATACACTAAAACTGATGACTGCTGAAACTTCCAACACAAAGTCTAAAATAACTTATTACAAAAAAAGAAAAAAATCACAATCTTAAGTACATAGAGATGATCACTCTAACCAAAGACACTGCAAAGTTTTTAAATCAATGCCAATACTGACCTTTTTCTTAGAACTAAAAGTATCACAATAGAAGCCTTAAGAGTTTCAATGTGCACTTTTGTTTATTCATTGCTAAATCTAAATAAGCAATGATGTTACTAGAAAAGAGAAAGGAAAAGTAGAGCAAAACTGTATAGGAAAATAAAAGTAGAATAAAACCAAACATTGCTTCCTTTGATGGAGGAAAAGGGAGTATTTCTAATTTTATTTGGTAGAAAATGCCACAGATTTTGTCCAAGGATGATGAAAGTTTTCTTTGGGCAGCCACTGCTTATTCTTTTTAAAACTTAATTAAAAACTTCACAATCTCCAAAACTTTATTTAGAGAAATAGCCCATCCAGCCAGAAGCAGCCTTAACTTTAGCACTGTACTTTCTGTTCAGAGGAGGACATTACAGCAACATTCTCCTTTGAAAGTCTACAGAGTCACCTCCATTATGCTTTATTCATATCTTTCCAGTGCTTTAGGACCCACAAATTATAGGAAATGGGCAGAATTGTGGAAGAATTGCCAGAAGAAGGGTACCTTGACCTCTAATAGATCAAGATCAAAACCAATGACTGTTAAGTAAGAATTTTTGGTTATAGTCATGTTCTGGTGACTACATGAATTAAACACAGGCTTTGGCAAACCTCTGCATAAATTACACACACAAATATATTTTATATACAAAATGAGAAAGAACCTAAAGATTTATGTTTTTATGCAAGAATAAGATGATAAATTACGTGGCATCTGGAAAAAACAGAGAAGGTTATTAACAAAGCAAGTTTAATCACCTGTTTCTACAACTGCAAGATATTCTGCAGCATGACAGAATAATAATGAATTTATATGTCCAAGGACAGAGAACTAAGATCCTTCATCAAATTAAACCAGTACACAAAACCAAAAAGAATCTAACACATTGTATCAGACATACAAGAGGGAAAGAAATCAATTAGACCATAAAACAGTTAAGCTATAGATTTGTCTCTGGTTGTCTTCACATACATTATAAAGCTCCACTGGCTTCCAGTCTGAGGTAAACCTCTTCCAAGAGGTAAAACACAAATACTAAAATAAATGCTGATAGCACACAAAGCAACATGCAGTGGGCCCTATAGATAACACTCCTCCTTACCTTTCCAGGTGTCAATTCACAAAAGATAATTCCAAGCTCATGAATGTGGTATAAACCAGTAACCAGCTCAACCCCAAACTCTCTCACTACATCTTCAGGCAGATGTTCATCTTGAGCAATGACAGATTCTAGAGAACCACCTGAAATAGGTTCACACATAGTCAGTAAGGGCATACAAAGAAGATGTCACACAAGTAATTCACAAGGACATGCCATAAGGTTCTTCAAAAGGTGTCAATCAAAACACCTGATAATTGTTTAATAATAAAAGGCTGCCTCTCTAATAATTTAAATATGAACTTGTAGGTTCTCCAGTAATTTTTCAAACAGAATTGCAGATAGACAAAAAGGCTGTGTGTAATATGGACCTTTGCTATTAAACAAACCCCTGATGCCAAAATCTTAACGTGAATCACTTGCCTACTGGATTTCTTTCCACGTGGAGTAAAGAACACTATCAGGAGTTTAAAATATGCAGTTGTCAGAATTAGAGAAAGGTTCAAAAGATTCCTTTAATAGATTGGTAAGAACCTATCAAAACTCAGTGAATCAGAGCTCCCAAAGTAACACTTTAACATGGAAAACAAAATACTTGCACTGAATAGAAAGAAAATTTAAATAATTTGTTTTAGCTGCTGAATTGCAGCATTGAACAACATTAAGTCATTTATACATTATAACTTGATTTGCTCCCTGCTGTCTTTTAAAAGATAATGTCAAAGCTGCCAATACTTAGAAAACTTTTCAAGTACTTATTGCTTAACTACCCTCCAGCTACTCACAATTTGTTTTCATGTTCCCCTGATTAGCCTTATCTTTTCAGCTCTTAAAAACCAACATTACGTCACATCCACTAACATTTAACAGATGCATGGAGTGAAGCAGAGGAGAAACATGATTTCAGTTGATTTCTGAAAATGTTTCCCAGAGCAAAACCATTTTTATATACAAGTAGGATTCTCAAGCTAATAATCAAATTATCATGCTTTTTTCAAAGCATTTGTTGTGGAGAAACTGTAAGACAAAATCTCTTACAAATACTCAAGTATAAATGTTTACCTTCTGAGCTTATCTTACCTGTGCACAATTCCACTACAAGCCAGAGGTGATTGCTTGTTTCATACCATTCATGAAATGTCACTATATTCTTGTGTCTGATTTCATGAGTCAGACGAACCTAGAACAAAGTTTTTAACATCCTTAACTGGGAGAAAAAAATACATATATATATATACTTATATGGCCTTGAGGCAGAGGAGCAAGAAACAATACAACTTTAGTCTAGATTAACTACTCATTCTCTTGTATGTTCTCTTTTT
>JAWWMO010000083.1:44214485-44278062 GCA_035047845.1 Dendrocincla fuliginosa | reverse complement strand
ATGAGGAAGATGAGGAAGATGAGGGCCACGATGGCCACGGCCCCTTCCTCGCTCTTCTTCATTCCCTGATCGCTCCAGACCCAACACGAGCCCCTCAGCACAAAGCACATACACATGAGGCGGATGGGAGATGCCTTCATTGGTGGTGTTGCCATCCCCTCGGGCAACAAACCACCAAAAGGCTCGCCAGGGAGGAAATTAAGCGGGAAAGGGGAACCGGGAGCGGCGGCCACACCTGTGCGGGGTGGGACAGACCCCCCGGCCGCGCCGCCGCCATCAACGGAGCGGCCCACAGCCCGGGAGAGAGGGGGCACCGTGCCGGCCAGCCACAGCGTGCGCCCCCCGGCACAGCAGCCAGGGGCACTGCGGGAATTGCGGGAGCTCCGGGAATTCCTCCGCCTTTGTTCCAGCGGGAACGCACCCAGGCGTTCCCCCGCGGGCACTCCCTGTTACACACAATCCCCCCCCCGGCGGGCCGGCCGGATGGTCGCACCCCCCGACCGTATCCAGGAGACGCGGCCGGACGCCGGAAGCAGAGCGGCGCCGCCATTGGGCCAGGGAGGCGGTGACGTCAGGGCGGGACCACCGCGGCGGGGCCCGGGGGGGGAGCTGCGGCCACCACCCTGTGACTGTCACAGAACATTCAGCATCCATTCGCATCCATTCGCATGGATATGCGATGTCCATTCTGGCTGCGAGAGAGCTATAAAGAATTGTGGTTTAGCCAGTGCCCCACCTTTATTGTACCTGTTTAAACCCACTGGTCCATTTCAACTCGACTTGATAGTAGCAGTACGCTTACAGGAAGGAGCCAAGGTTTCTTTTAGGCTGTGTGATAACATGGTCAGGGTTTTCACTCCCACTGTGGGAACGATTTCAGTACGAATTTAAACCCTCTAAGACTGAAAAAAGGGGTGTGGGGGGAACCCCAAAGCCTCCCCCTTGATGAAAAACTCGACATGAGCTGGCAGAACGCACTCACAGCTGACGAGATATAAATACAGCAAATATGTAAATAGACATCACTCAGTTTCTTTCAACAACACAAGAAAAGCGTGCTTTGAAGAGAGATTTATTTAGGTTTTACAAAAATGTGTGTTTTGTCTTTGGCTGTGATAAGGGTGACCGATATAAAGAAGAAGAAATAGAATATTAGCTCAATCACACATGAGCCCTGCAGCAGTTCAATGCCAGATCTTAGAAAAGTGAAATTCATTGTCCCTGTCCAAGAAGACAAAATTAAGCCACAATAACTATCAAGGCAGTAGTGTCTTTGCTTCTACATTTCTACTGTTTTATCCTATGTAAGTGTTCTGTTAAATTACTGCAAGTTTGGGATGGTTTTTATGCAAATGAGGTAAATATCTCATTTTGGGGGAGTAAGATTGTATGAACTTTAATATTAATAAAGTCTGTTGAAATCTTCATGTGATAGTGGCAATAGCATTACAAAGTACAGAGACACACACTTAAAAACAATTGAATGAGAGATTCATAGCTTTTAAAATTAAACATCTACATAATAAAAAATTCTCAGTATAAGTAAAGACAGACAAAGGGAGGCATGTTAACTTATACCCCTTTTTCTTCCAACCCCTCTTAGGAACTATGGCACTTCTTTACTGTTGATACACATTTCATGGCATGTCTCCATGTTTCTCACCATCTGGATGCACAGTTTCAATGTTTTCCCTTTTATGTGGCATAAGAATGGGGAATTCTCTCTTCAAACATGTCAGTTGCTTCAGGTATGAGAGTTATCTTGCAGAAATAATCTAAATACAATTACGGATCAGGGCTGTAATTATAGGGCTCTTTTTCTTCCTGTTTCAGTGTGTTACTCCTTTATTCTGTTACTGAACGTGACTTCAAGCATTGTACTCAACTGCAGTGAACTTTTCTGTGGGAATATTTTCAACATTCAAGAACGGAATGCAAAGTATTCTCTCTGCTGTTTGTACCATTTCAATACTCTTAGCAATCTGTACAGCAAACTCGGCCTTGGTGTTTGCCTGGCTATTATATGGGACAGTGAGATGTAATCAAATTCTTGCTCTCAAATAAATGTATGATCTAATTTAAGGTAAACTGGGATCTCGTGATTGCAAGCACATAGTTCAGGCATGCTTAAACACTTCACTGCTCTACCCTCGATGGCTACTACATAAGCCTCTGACATTTTGCCTGGTTCCCAAAAGTCTGACCAGCAGTCTATAACTTTAAGGTGTGTTTCCGTGTTTTGCAAGATCTGTCCTTCACTCTACTCTAATACTTGTTGAAAATGCTGCACAGTTCTATTTTATTTTGCCACATGGAATAGCTTTTCTCTCAGATATCATGATTACTCATGCTCTGTCCCATCTTGTTAGTACAAGATGTTTGTTTCTATTCCAGACTGACCCCGTTCTCAAGAGAATTCTATTCTCAGCATCCTGGGTATGATGATTCAGTGGCTCAAATATAATATTCTTATGTTCCATTTGCTTTGACAGTTCTGTCACTCCTGGGAAATACGTAGGACCACTTTCCTGATCTTTGACCTTTTTGGCAAAAGGGTGGACATAAGCACATCTTTATCTTGTGCTTTTTATTCTTGTATTCTTTTATGACATCCTCTTGAACTAGCACATACTTTTATTATTTGAATGAAAGTTGGTTTTTCGTCATTTTTGCACTTCAGTGGTAACATTAATATTCTCATGTTATGATTTAATCACCTTGATTTTCTGGTAAAAGACCGCTATATTTACTGGTCCTTCTCAAATCCATTAAATAAATTAAAATGTTACAGTTTCAGTATCTTATGTTGCTGATATTTGGGAACAGCAATGACTTTTCAAATTCTTTGGTAGCTTCTGGGATTTTTGTTGGAAAATTTGTTTTCCCGATTAAAGAGTCAATCTTTACACTGTGGAAACATTATTGCAAAACAATCTTTGCCAACGCGTTTGTTTCACTCCTGAGGCAAAAACCAACCAGTGTTGTCTTTTACAAGAACATCAAATCTCACCTCAGCTTGTAGGGTCACCAATATTGCATGTATACCATACTTGTGCTGCCTCTTCCTCTGTTATGGTCTCGATGCTTTGTATATATCTAAGGCTGGAAAGAGATGTGGTAAGATACTTGGCAAATTTTAATACTCTCTTGAGTTAGTACCTTTAAAGGTTGTCATATTACAAGCTACTTTTACCCCCCCAAAATCAGTGGGTTTCCCTGGGAAGTCAGCAATTACTCTATATATGATAACACAATCAAACCCAAGTTCCTTTCGGTGTGTTTGTATTATCTTCTAATGAGATGGGGTTAATTGTAATGGGTTGCCACACTTTGTGCCAGGCACTCCTCATATCACATTCCTGATATTGATTTGTGAGCCTGGCTGGCAGAGATGACACTCTTCAGCTGCAAGGTTCACTCCTCAGAGCCTTCTCAACACCTGAGCCTACCTGCTGGCTTCCAAAATATGATGACTATTTTTATTTATGCAGAAAGCCTGAAAAAGCCTTGTCAATATATATATTTTTTTTTCAAGGACTATTGTACTTTTTATGTAATTTTGAAATTATTTATTTTTATGTCCATTTCTTTGTTCAAATGATTGCTCATTCTAATGCAATAGATAGTGTGGAAAGCAGGTGCTGTACTGGTTGAATTACTTTCATCTGTTCTAGATAAAACATGTCAGGAGAACATGCCATTTTCTTCAAATACATCCATCAGCTTGGGCTTAAGAGTCATGCTTTTTTGTCATGTATACAGACTCAGTGTTTTAGCAGCAAGCAGTGGCTTTTATGTTGCATATTCTGAAGATTCAGCCTGTATACTCAAGATATCTTTTGCATCCTGATTAGAATTCATAATGTCTTGAAGGTATTATCATCATTCCACAGTGTAATTTTCATTTGGCTTTGCTTGATTACATGGGCTTTTTTTCCTTTTCTTGCCAAATGCATGCCTGACACATTTATCATTATCCCACTATCTTGCATTTAATTTCCTCTTTGTTTGAGTACTGGAGTTCACTTCTAATGCTAATCCGAGCTTTACAAACTATTTACTCCAACTTGCATTTCATTAATGTCAAATATGTGCAAAATCCCATCTTCTGAGTCACTGCTTTCTTAATGTTTTTCTTTTCAAACTGTAAGCTCTGGAATAATGCTTCTTTTGCCATAATTATTTGTGATCCACTATGCAGGAAACTTTTAATGAGTTTTTCCCTTCAGATCATTTTGTCTTCATTTTATTTGTCTCCTTCGCTTGTGCTTATGCTTTATATGCTTTAGCTTGTCAATTCCCTACACTGGTACTGCACCTGAAAGATGCAGCCCCTTTCCAGGAAAGAAGTTCCCAGCAGAGATGCAGCTGAGGAAGGGGATGGCATTGGTGCTGGCTGATGCTCACTGAAGAAAGCACAGAGCTCTGAACAAGAAAAGCTTTTCTGCTGACTCCATTCTTTCAGCCAAGGCAGCATTGCATAACCTCCGGTAAAACAAAACAAATAAACAAACAAGTCTCCAAAACGAACAAACTCCCCAAACATAAACCCAGGGGGAAAAAATCAGTAAAAACTACTCACAGTTTTAATTTTCAAGCGCTCAGTTAGACAACTTGCAAGAATCTGTGCGTTTTGATATTCAAGTAAAAGCAATGACAACTTCACAAAAAAAACCCCCCACAATTTAAATGAGAAAAGATGTTGTCCAGGCAGTGTTTTGTAGACACTTCATAGATCTGTTTAAAGGATTTACAGCATTACTTACTCCAAAAGTGTGAGAAAAGAGGCCAGCACCACCAGGTAGCAGCAGGGAGAACAAAAAGAGGAAGCACCACAATTCCCTTCTGAAATCCACGACACAGCTATTCAGAAACACAGTCATGGGGTATGTTTCAGTGATTTTTTTTTCACCCTCAGAACATTTGTTAAGGCCCATTGGAATTAGTTTGTTCTCTGAGATTAAAATCATCTACCCCACAATCGTATGTGCAGTTGGGATCTTCAGTTAGCAAACTAAACAGATTTCTGAAACTGGTTTCAAAAGCTTTCAAATCAATATTGTATTCTTTGATTGCTTTACAGGGACTATAAAGTTGGTTCTAGGCATGGCCAGTAAGGAATATGCAAGAAAAATAACAGCACACTCACTGAGAAGTACATTTGAAAAGTCCTGTGTTTTAGCAGGGCGGAAATAAAAAGTCTCTTCTAGAGATGTAATCAAGGAAAAAAAAATTGATAATGAATATGATGATATCTGATAACCAAGAAGGGAGAGGAAATGGAGAAGATAATGAAAATGGAAAGTGATCTAGGAAACTTTTTGAAAGTATCTGGTTACTGCCTCAATTCCTCAATAGCTTCGGAATTACTATGTGGATGAATTGAGCTGGTGGTAAGAAGGTGCATGTATACTTCTGTGCACTATACCACCACAAGACAAAAAAAAAATCTCATCAGGAGGATTTGGTGCAGCAACAACAAACAACAGCTACCCCATTGTAAAACCAGTGCACGGACACTCACCTTGCATTCAAGGGGCTGGCAACCCCATAGCCCCAAGTTCACTTGTCTCCATACTGCGTTTGTGTATCAAAAGTGTGTGTGATTGCCATTTCTCCCACTGTGAAGGACTTCTGCTCACTGTAACAAGACTTTTCAGTCTCAGCAGTACATCTCAGATCAGTTTTCCTTACACATGTGACAGGTCAATTGGTTCTTCTCAATAAAAACTCGACAATCATTCAGACTTGTTTCTCTCTATTGTTTGTGTGGATATTCATTTTTCTACTTCTTGGTTTTCCCTCTGCCTGTGGATAGTGTCTTCCTTCTCTTTTTTTTTTCAGCAGTTGATTTTCTTCCTGGGCTGGATTCCAAGGTGTCTCTGTTCTCTGTCTGTTTCTGTGGAACTGAAAGCTCTCTCCTATCTTTGTTTTTTTTTTTTACTCTGCTTCTCACTTACAGTATGTAAAGCACAGAGCAAACTCTTGTTCCTCAAAACTACTTCTCTTTCTCTGTACAGACCATTACTCCTCACTGCTGTCTTGGGCTTATGTTCCACATTATAACAAATTCCCAGCTGCTGCTTCGAGGCTCTATTCATCGTTTGCAACCTCAGAGTCTTGTTTCCTCTCTTGTGCAAGCCCTGTCACTCAGATCTGACTTCACAGTTAGTTGTTTCAGGAATTGATCAGAAAACTACCCTTTTTCAAAGCCTCCTGATTTAGCTTGCACACTGGCTAACCCCAGGGTCACGCATACCGAGCAATGGGAGGACTCAGCTGAGGGTTAGAAGTGGAAGGCACCAACCTTTTTAACAGTACCGAGGTGTTAGAGTTCTTAGCAGTAACATGAAGTTTCTATTTTAGTGAGGATTTAGATGAGACTACCGAGATGATTTAAGAGTACAATGTTACCAAAGGGATGGTTCTGTTCTTCCCAGTCTAATGGTTTCAACTTGTCCTTTGTGTTCCCCCCTGATGCTTCTGTGATCTTGGGGTGAATCAGTTCAGTTCATTAACTGTGCACAAAACCGTCAAGGAAAAAGTACAGTTAGTTCTGTGTGAGGTTAGTAAACTGAGTCTCTCACTGAGGAATCCTAAGCAGCAGAGCCAGCCCCTGGGAGAACAGGAGTGGCCGGCTCCTCCATGGAAGAAGTGGGGAGAGCAGCTCGCTCCTTTTGGCAGCAGCACGAAGCTTTTAGGTTGACTCACATGCCCCATCTGACTTAGTCACCAGGAGGGGGTTTGCTCTAAAGACATGCCTGTTCGTCAGGCAGTTGCCTGAGAATCCTCTGAGTCCTTGCAGCATTTCTCCTCTTTTTTTTCTGTCACCTTAAAGCATGCCTCTCCATCTGGAATTCTCTTTGTTTGCATCTGCGAAGGGTTGGTTCATTTCTTTTTATGGGTTATTCAGGGTCAAACCCTGAATCCATTTATGCTTGCTGGAGGTTATTTCACCCTTCTGGAATCCTGTCACCACCAGCACGACTGCAACTTATTTTTTGCCTTACCAGCTGTAACCTTGAACACATCCCTGCTGTTCCTTTGCCGGTAGACAAAACCAATCAAACCCTCCTCCAGCAAACCCTCCTGTGAGCTGCGGATAGATGTTGTGATTTCTTTTGGGTTTTGTTTGTTTGCTGTTTGTTTGGATTTATCACAGAACCGTAAGGGTTGGAAGGGACTTCTGGAGATCACGCAGTCCAACCTCCTGCCAAGGCAGAGTCACCTGGAGCAGGTGACACAGGAACACATCCAGGTGGGTTTGGAATGTCTCCAGAGGGGGAGACTCCACAGCCTCCCTGGGCAGCTGTTCCAGTGCTCTGCCGCCCAGTTTTGTCTCGTGCTGAGGTAAAGCTTCTTGTGCTTTAGTTTATGGCCATTGCTCCCGATTTATGGCACCACCGACAAGGGTGGGAAAGAAATTGGACTGATGCTTTCCCCCGGAGGCGGGACACTAATAACAAATCTCTTTCCTTGGCGATTTTCTGGTGTTCAATCCACCTTCCTGCATTCACTCTGCGCCTGCCACACCGGGTCGTTTCTCCTGGCCCGGGGGCTGGAGGAGCATTGCTGAGGAACCGCACAGCTCCATCCGCTCCATTCCTTTTCCATCCCCTCTCCTTCCCCGCTCCATCCCCGCTCCATCCCTTCTCCATCCCCGCTCCTTCCCCGCTCCATCCCCTGTCCATCCCGGCTCCTTCCCCCTCTCCATCCCTCTCCTTCTCCTCTCCATCCCCACTCCTTCCCTGCTCCATCCCTCTCCTTCCCCGCTCCTTCCCCGCTCCATCTCCTCTCCTTTCCCTGTCCATCTCCTCTCCTTTCCCTGTCCATCCCCGCTCCATCCCCTGTCCATCCTAGCTCCATCCTCTCTCCATCCCTTCTCCATCCCCGATCCTTCCCCTCTCCATCCCTCCCTCCATCCCCTCCCTCCCTATCCATCCCCTTTCCCTCCCCTCCCCATCGCCGTTCCCTGCTGACGCTGTGCCCCTCCTCCTCCTCCTCCTCCTCCTCGGCGGGGCCGGCCCATGAGGTAATGGCCTCGGGGGGGCGGCCCAGCCCTCGCCGCTATCGCCGGGCGGCCCGCGGCGCTCCCTGCCCGGCTCCCTGCCCGGCTCCCTGCCCTTCCCACCGCCCCGCAGCCCGGCCTGCCCGCCCCACGTGTGCCGCTGGGGCTGCTGCCGCCGGCCGGAGGGCTCCGCAGCGCTGGAGCGGCCGCCGGCAGGGCACATGAGGCGCGGGCAGCAGCAGCAGCAGCAGCAGGAGGAGGAGGCAGAACCAGCCGCCGCAGCCGGAGCCACAGACAGAGCCAGAGCCAGAGCCCGCCGGCGGCCCCCGCAGCGCCCGCGCCCCGCCCGGGCCGGGCCGAGAGCCATGGCGGGCCGGAACGAGGGCACCGGGCTGGGTAAGCGGGGCCGGGCCGGGCAGGAGGGCATCGGGCGAAGGCAGCGAGACCTAAGCGCCCGCCCTGCCGCTCGGGGGGCCGCGAGGCCGGAGGACGGTGCGAGCCCGAGCCCGGGCGGGGACACGGTGGGGGACACGGTGGGGGGGCTGTGCGGCCTCGGGGCCGAGCGGGGCAGGCCGGACCGGCTTGGATCAGCTGCGAGTTGGTTTCGCTCAGGTTCGGCTCTGCTTAGCTCCGGTTCGGTTTCGCTCGGGTTCGGCTCTGCTTTGCTCTGGTTCGGTTTCGCTCGGGTTCGGCTCTGCTTAGGTGAGGTTGGGCCGGGCCCGGCCCGTGCCGTGGCGGTGTGCGGGCTCCTTAGGCCGTGTGTTGTTGCTGAGCAGGGAGCGGAGCGAGAGGCCCGCGGGCCGCCTCGCTGTCAGCCCGGCCCTTGCGGGAGACCTTCCTTTGCTTTGGGGATCTCGGCGCGGGCCCCGCCGGGTCCCTGTTTCCAGCGGGCAGAGCTGCCCCCTGTTCCCCCACCCCGGGCAGGGAGCGGGTCTGGCTCGCTTTCTGAGCGCCCGGCTCATTTCCAGGCGGCCCCCCCCGGGGCAGGGGAGCGCCGAAACACCCCGGGCCCGAGGGGCAGGCGGCAGCGATGTGTTCCCAAAGGCTTTGGCCAAGGGGCTGCAACATAATTAATATTTGGTTCTGTGTTAGCGGCTGTGCTTTTGAGGGTGCAGGGGGACTTGAAAGACCAGGAGGCTTTGGTTTTGAACTAAGCAGTGTACCGATTTCTAACCGGTTAATAGAGCATTTAAAGCAAGAAACAATGATGCTTTTGTCTGGTTATATAAAGCTTCACCGCGGATTAAGTGAGATTGTTGGGTTTTTTCCGTCCTCTGCCCAAATGCCTCAAGCTAAAATTACAGAGAGAGAAAAGTGTTTTATTACCAGAGAGCTTGTTAATGTATTTAACTTAGTTTGTGATTAGGACTGTTGTTATGGACACTAAAAATGACATTATTACTGTCTTGCCCACCTAGCTGAAAATGAGAAGACAAAAATTATGAAGTATTCTGGTGGTATTTTAGCTCAGCATGTTTTTTTTTCTCCCAGTACTATCTGCTTCTAGTAAAACATACGGTAAACCACTTATACTAACCTCTTGGTTAAGTGTGTTTTTATCAGTAAGATGCACTTTTAAAAGTTGAAGTGTTTTGCAAAGTAGTCGTAGAACTGTCACACTGTACTGGAACATGGTTGGTGTTTCTCTGATAGCTGCTCATCTCGGGTGCTTTAAAGCAGCAAGCATACTTAGCAGGCATGTTATTTTGGAAAGTGCAAAGAAAAGTATATTTAAAAAAAAAAAGGTGCATAGGAAATCATTGCCAGTAGGGAGCTTCCCTCATAATCCCTAATAATTAGGTGTACGTTTGCACTCTGATATGCCAAGTGGTTTGCCTGTTGTTGGAAAACTCTCACCTACTGTTGCCTAGTGCAGAAGGTACTGGTAAAAATTGCTAATTCATTTTTAGGAATGCCAGGAAACTTTTTGATAAAAGATCTCCAGGCATTGTTGTAAGACAGTGTCTTTCCCTTTGCTTTTTTATTATGCTCCCATAAAATAGTTAGCACATACCTTTTAAAGTATTATCATTTGTTTGAGAGTTTTGGGCTTAGTAAAAATTCCCATGGAATGCCATGAGTTAGTATGTGTTAGTGCTTAAAGAAAGCTTCTGCATTTTTGTTTTTATTCAAAACAAAACCCGAACATCAGGAAGAGCAGGAAACATTGTCCATAAATAATTTTTTGGATTTTTTTTCCTAACTAGAATTTCTTTAAATATTCATCCTCGAATCAAAATACAGTAACAACTCTTAATATTAGCAAGACTTACTGTTAGTAGAGAAAACTGAAAACATTACACAAAGCTTTATGTTTGGTTGCTCAATTTTATATTACTGTTGTGATTTCAAAAGTTATCACCTAAGATTTGGAGAATGCACTGAGAATTAACAGGAAAATGCCCATGTCCGTTCTAAACGGGATTTTTTTTTTTCCTTTCTTTTAAGTGAGTTAGTGGATGGCTGAAATTTGGCTTGACCATTGAGTTGCTGAAATGTTTTGCTGCTTGAGAACCGTAAGAAGGTATGGCATGTTGTTAACCTAATTTACCTTTAGCATTTGTTTATGTGTATATGTGTGTATGTTTTTGTATATGACTTGCATCTATGTGAAAATGGTTTGGTATTTTTGTTTATTGCTTATTTCTTTGAAGTTCTCATCTTTACAGCTTGAAGCTTTCAGCTGAGCATAGTTGAAAATCCCCAAAAGCCATATGCCTGTCCTCAAGTGAGACATTAGAAAAGCTCTCAACAAAACAAGGACTTTAAAATAGCTTAATTATGAGAAGGGGTAGTCTAAATATGAGTATGACATCCCCTGTATTACTGCACTATTGAGTTATTAAAGCTCAGCGTTTCAAAATGTGTGAATATGTCTGTAACTATGAGCTTAATTTAACCAAGCTTTTCAGTGCCAAAGCTATAAGCCAAAAAGTTAAATTTCAGAGAGATGTGAAGAAGAAGAAAGCTGGAGGGAATTATTTAATCAATAAATGAAATCAATCCTAGAATGTGATTGCATAATGTGTTGTGGTAGAGATTGTGTTTCATATCTTTCATGAAGTGGAGACACTGGCCTCAAAGTGGTTATGACCTTGATTTTAAATATGAAGCCTTTCTCTGCTCTTCAGATCTAAATGAACCTCTTGGAACAATCCTGCTTCCTTGTGAGTGAAGGCATAAGCATATTTCTTGCATTTTTCTCTCTAAATCCATTTTAATTCACTTATTTTGTCACTTCAGTTGAAAGATGCCTCCAGGTTCTGTCTTTCACCTTCAGTGAATGAATTCTTCCTTCTGTCACACAGACTAATTTTGGCCTTCGAGCATTTCTCTTTTAAGCAAGTTCAAAATAAACTTCTGGCTGGAATCCCGAGCCTTCCTACTAGCATGACAGTGTTGTTTAGATACAAAACAAGAGAACTAAAGTTAGCCATACTTGGCCATTTTTCTTTCAGAATAACAGATGGAACTATATGGTTAATAAATTTGGAAGTATGATTAATAGTTTCCCAGTAGGTTGGAACTATTTCCCGAACTGCTGGAAACAGCATGCAATGTAGCATGAGAGTGGATGTGGGAAATGGTGTATAAATAAGGTGAGGAGAGAACTGAGTTCCTCTTCTTCCTCGCAGCTGGGTGTAGGAGGATGTGGATTTTTTTGCATGGCTGTTAGTTAAAACTGCTATCAGATAGGTAACAGGTTAATTTAATTTTTTTCCTTTGCTGGAAAGAAATAGCAGATTTTTTTTCTTTCTCAGCAAGACAATTATTCTGGTGTCTCCAAACCCACAACTGTAAGGCAAAGGACAAGTGAACTTTTATCCAGTGTGCTTTGCTCTCTTTCTTACCAGGTCTGGAGGTGTTTTTCATGGATCACTGAGCAACTGTGGCATTGGCATGGAGAGCTTTCACTCTTCATAAAAATGTGATATTGCTGTAGTACTTCACCATCTCCTGCTGTTTTGAGTAGAATCATGGACTATAGTGATCACTAGTCTTAGAGCCTCCGAGTTATAGTCAGCAAAAAAGTAGAAGTGTTTGCCAGTAATACATTTTATCTTTTTTTTTTAATCTTCCATTTAATACACAGGTGAAAACTTGTTAGTCTTAAAGGATTTGAAAGTACATCAGTCTTCTTGCATCAGGGGTATTCTGTCCCACTTTTCTACATAAACTTCTGTTTTCAGCGAGACTTTTAAGACCTACTAAGTAAATATTTGTCTAACTCTTAGCCAGAAAACATTAGTCTGAACTGCTTTTATGTTTCTAATTTAAGAGCTGGAGAAGTTGACAGAAGAAAGGTAAAGTAAGGGTCACTGCATCTGCTTGACAGCTCAACTGTTGTCATTTACCATTGGCCAAAATGAAAAATTCTGCTTATTGTTGGAGCACAAATTTGAGGATTTTTTGGTTTGTTTGGTTGGTTGGTTTGGTTTTTTTTTTTAATTAATAACAGCAGTCAGGAAAGTCTTAGATGTTTCTGTGTCCAGGATGATTTTTTGGTCTAGGATGCTGGACAAATAGCTCTCTGTGAAACAGTCCTGCTAATTTATTAATAAAATCATTAGTTTTATGTGAATTGGAAACAGCTTTATCTCCAGTCTGCAAGATATTGGAGTTTGCAGTTTGAATGATACTGTGAGGAGTGAAACAGCATTGTACTGCTTAACAGAGCAGAGTCTCTGCCCTTCTGAGTTCCAAACTAAAATGAACATTAATCACAGAAAATGGTCCATTGAATTTGTTAGCCTGTGAAATCACTGAAGGAGAAACATATTATGGAACATTTCCCAATTCACATTTTCGTGTTGTTTTTGTAGGTACTGTCTCTTGGTAATTAGTTTGTTAAACCTGAATATAGCCTTTGAACTCTAGCAGGAAATTTTGGTGATCTTTAATGTAGAACTGGTTTTTCTTTCCATTTCAGTCCTCTGTTACACAAGTGTGCTTGCTACAGAAATGTTAATTTCTGCATAATTGCAGGTGTTTAATCATTTGCACTTTCTGAGCTTCGTTGAACAGAATTTTTCAGCTTAACTTTTTCTGATCTTAGGAGAAACAGTCTTCATCTCCTACCATTGAAATTTCTTTTAGTCCTTTCTTCTTCTAATTCAGTGAAGATGATAAGGCAGAAAAGTATTGTCTTTTTACTTGATGTTTTCTATAAAAGAGTATGTTTAAGAAAATGTACTTTTTTTTTTTAAATGGGCACAAGTATCTGAAACTCAGAAACTAATGAACTTTTTTTGACTGAATTGTGGTTATTATTCCTGGGTAAAATCTAGTATTCTTTTGGCACTGCTTGAGAAATACTGAGCTTGGCTTTTTAACTTCGAGGTTCAAAAATATTTAAGGACTGTCTTTTAAGAGCAGCTTCAGTAACAGCTACAGGAAATAGCACTAAAGCCAATATTTGTAATTTGATGTTCTTGACTGGGGAATTTTATTTGAGGCTTGAGAAGGTAGAGGGAAAAGTTATTGAACTTACTAACATGTCTTTAATCAGCCATTAGCATGCACCATCTCTTAAACCTGTTGGATTGGCTCTGTCAACATCCAGCTTTGTGAATCCCAAGGGGGAAAATCCAGAACTTAGACTTCTGATATCAGTCTTAAATGATTATACTTGAAATTGTGAACATTTACTCAATTCTGATACATTCTAGTGTAATTTATATGTTTGTCACTTGATTGGTTGCATCATGCATAAATATTTTATTACTTTATTAGGTTATGTTTGGACAAGATACTGCTACAATGTGTTCTTCAGTCAAGAACCTTGTCAGGAGCTGATGCCATCAATGCTCTCAGACCTTTCTATTTTGCTGTACATCCAGATTTCTTTGGCCAGCATCCCAAAGAGAGGGTAAAAATCTTTTAGTATGCTTTCTTTATAAATATTTCATATATCAAGGAAGGAAATTTTCTAATTTTTCTGCTGTCAGAGAGACAAACACAGTGTTAGGTTTTGATATGGTTGCTACCACAGAACAAAAAGATGCACTTCCTTTATTTTTAGCAAGGATAGGGCCCTTAAACATCCATTGATTATGACTCATATTTTCTAATTGTTGTAAATAAAATACTGAATCCTTCCAATAATACACAGTATTTTATCACTTTGAAATCCTATGCATTATATTTGAATCGATGGATTTCTTTAAGCTTGAAAGCCTTAAAAGTGGGGTTTGGAATGTACAGGTATGTACATCCTACAAATTTATTCATGCAAGATAATTATTAGTGCTGAGAATATAAACTGTATCACTGCTTGCTAAGAGCAACTGGCATTGTGTAAAAACTAATTCTGCATGTAAGATTAAAAAGGTTTAAACAAAAAGTGACCAAATTCATAATCTGTAATGGGTTTTTTTTGTTTCTTTGTTTTTAATTAGGAAGTTAATGAAAACTCTCTGAAGAGGTTAAATGGCTACTTGGAGAACCTACAGAAACCAGGAT
This sequence comes from Dendrocincla fuliginosa, assembly GCA_035047845.1. NCBI lineage: Eukaryota > Metazoa > Chordata > Aves > Passeriformes > Dendrocolaptidae > Dendrocincla > Dendrocincla fuliginosa. The sequence goes on along the minus strand of JAWWMO010000083.1, from coordinate 44,263,592 downwards.
TTCGTTCCTTGAAGCCAACTCAGCTTACTTTTTATGTAAGAGAAACAGAACCAAACTCTTCTAATGTTCAAGAACCCTTCAGTGCTTCAGGTGCTTTTATATCGTGCAGAATGTATCTTCCTGTATTTCAGTTCTTTCAGACCATTACTTAGCCTTTTGCTGTCACAAAGACTTCTCAACTGAATAAAATCCTGTCAAACCATGAAAATAGGTATAAGATCAAACAACTGGGACCATCCCAAGTAATTAAACATCTTAAGCTTTAAAAAGCATTGAAAGAATGAGGCATTACAGGGTTGAGGTCAAGTTACAGTATGAGGAAGTGAAAAGCATAGGTGGATGCAAATGATAATTTTTCTGCTTTTCATGCCATTGACGTGTTTAAGTGGAACAGCAGTTGGGTCCTTGTCCTCATTGCAGTTAATGTGTAGTACACAATGTCAGGGTACTTGTAGGATCAGTAGGAACTTACTCTGTAAGCTGAAGCTGTATCATATCTGAAGCTTCGATTTACTGCTTTATCTCTTATCTTTGAGTATGCAAAAAATATTGCCAAATTTAGAATATTGCTTTTGATTAATTTTATTCTACATATTTGTATTTCTTGTACCAATATGCCTTACTTAATACATGATACATTCTATATCCTGACAGTCAAAACCCTTGAGCAAAGCGTGAGGGAAGCTAGGGCTGGAAAACAAAATTATACTGTTTTTCAAGAAAATAGTAGAGTTATGTCCAGTCTGCTTAACAGAGCATTTGAAGTGGAAGCTGTCTTCTCCTGTTGAGTCAAAAGCTTGCTTTCTAACAGGGTGGTTTGGCCCAGTAGCAGTGATGGGACATAGTTAAACTGCATGTGAATTCTGCAGTGAGTATTGACATTACAGTATCATAATAATTTCCAGCTATCTGTGCCTTGTTCGGGTTCTTGTGTAAGAGGAGAGAAATGCAAATGCATTTTAAATAATTTTATTTGAATAATATTTGTATTTTACAGGGTTTCGAGCAGTCAGTTTTACATTACGTACTAGGGATCTCCTGAGCACAGTATTAGATATTCTCAACTCCTGCAGTTTATCTACAGAGCATATTCAAAGTCTGAATGTGAACTCTCAGCCCGACAAGGAAGCAAAAAGCACAGTGAACAGACCTATCAAATGGGATAAGACTTATTATTCATTTACTGGCTTCAAGGATCCTGAGGAGGAACTAGAACAAGCCCATAGAGTGGAAACAACTTTAATGTATGTAATGCTTTTATTGAATGGAAATTTTGTAACCTAAATTGGTCTTATTCTAATGCCATGTTCTTTAAAGGCAGCCAGTAAGCATTCTGAACAATACAAAACTTAATCATCCAACATGTAATTTTGTCATGCTTTTTATAATTAAAGAGAGTTCTAATGAGCTCCTGGGATAAGTACAGTGCCAGCTAAGCTGAGGCATTCTTGTATCTTTGCCCAGCAGTCATGTTTGATCGATCCAGTTTTGGTTGATTTGGTGTTTTAGATTTGTGGAATATTGGTGGCAATTCAGAAGGAGACAGAGGTCCCACTTGCTCCAAATAGCTCCTTACCTTTTACATTACTTCTGCAACACAAAACTATGTGGCTCTCAACTTTATTGTTACTATTTCATTATTGGATTGTGGTGGGGGTGGGAGATAATACATGAAAACTAACGTTAAGAGGTTTTAATTTGCCTGATATCTTAATGATGTGCTCCTCATTTGTTGTTCAGCGTGCCAACCTTAATATTTAAGTCAATGCAGTTATAAATACGAACTTGCATTAAATGTAGCATGTTGTTTTAGAAGTTGGTAGTAAAAAGATCCATATGTGCTCATTTTGGGACACATAACACATTTTGTGACCTTGAAAAACTTTTCATAACAATGAGACTGTGCCATTTGAAATGAATGCAGGACTGTGTTGGAAGGATCTTCAGAGCAAAGCATACCCCTCATCCTGCCTGCCACTCCCAAAGAAAAGTGCTGTAATATATGCAATTGTAAAACACTTAACTGAGATTTAACATACTGGAGAATATTTTTTACTCATTTTTACACATTTACAAGAAAAGCCACAAACAGTTACGTATTAACAGTCTCCTTTTAATACCTAGCCATTTGGCATTGGGCCTCTCTTTATTTGAGTTTGAATTTTTTTGCTTAGAATACAGTACGAGAATGGAAGTATTTGTTTGTAAAAATAAGAATATGAAAATAAGTTTATGCTATGAACAAAGGCTAACTCTCTTAAAGAGTAACTTTTCCCTAGAAATAGAATTATCTCTTGAAATTTTAGATGTACTCAATGAGTCATGTTTATCTGGTTGTGATTATTGGCAAGAAAACTATAAAACTTTGACCTGTTTAATCTATGTTCATGTCGGCTCTGTAAAAGTTACCTAACTTAGCCCGTTAGTACCACCTCCTGTATTTTATAGCCTACTGTGTTCACTTTGGTTGGGGTTTTTTTTGTAATAGATGTGTGGTTTAGTTTGATTCCCTAGTCCCCTTCAAAGTGCCAGGTTTTCCTTTGTAGATAGCTTTAGGTGAAGAATTCAGTAATTTCAGTTTCTATGCTCTATTTTTAGAAATCCCTTTACCTGGTAATTTGAAATAAAATGTTTGTATTAGCAGTAAGAATTCAGTTATCTGTACTGTTTGCATGAAAGGTAATACAGCAGCATGTTTCTACTGTTCAGTATTTTTCCTCCTCTTTCAGATCTTGGCTGGATGATAATGAAGCAAGTGCAGTAAAAAAGCTGAAAAAGAGTTTGCCTCTCAGAAAAGAACTAGAACGTTTAAAATTTGAACTCTCTCGTGAACTCCAGCTCTCAGATATCAGGTAATAAATTAGATCAGTTGGACTTGGATTAAGACAGTCAAAGCAAGGAAGTGTTGTCTAATACTACATCATGAGCTTTAAAGGCTTATTCCAGCAAAACAGCTACATTTCATATATGAAAAAATGTTACTGCACTAAATATTTTTCTAGGAAAATTCTATTGGGACAAAAGTTTCCTGTTACAGTCTGCTCCAAGAGACCTAATATTTGTAATTAAAAATGTAGGCTCCGGTTGAGACAAACACTTAAATAGAAATAGAACCTGTGTGTCTCTGTTAGTTTGGGTGGTGTTCTGCTGGTTAAAATTGCTTTTCCTGAATTCAAGTTAATATCTACAAAGGTAACTAGACTGTCAGCGAAATGCAACTTTCCACATTGTACGTACTAACATCCTGTGAATGCTTAAAAAATGTTTTTCTTTTGAGTGTTTAGTTTCCCACTCTGCAGAGCAGGAGGAGATTTGTTTGCTTGAAAGGGCTGAGTACAGCTGGAGACCTTCATTCTTCAGAATATTTTCCAGAAAACAATTTACAATCCCTTTTTAAATGTTGTGCCTTTGAGTGAGGATGTTCTGAAGTGAGATATTCAGGGTGGGAAGATGACAGTGAAGGTATTCACCAATGGAAAAATAAACTTATGGGGATTATTTAATGGGCCAGTCTGTTAAGTTCTATTTTTTAAAAAAGGAAAGAGAGAGTTGGAACTTCTGAAATCATGCTTTTGTCCTTTCACTCTGTAAAAGACCCTGGCTTCCTTTAAGCTGAAGCCAGTTTTTTTGAACACAATTTCTAATCCTCTACAACTGTGCTGTGGTGAGGGTTTTTAAGATTCTGAAATGGTCTTCAGTATTAAACGTGTGGGTTTGATTTTATTCGTGGCTTATATTTAATTTTCTTATAGTTTTTGCTTTTAAAAGTCACTAAAACTGTTGTTTTCCATGAAGAGTTATTAACCTTCCATGAGTTATATTGTTGTAATTCAGAAAAGAATGTGAGTGTTGGCAATCTGACACGCCAGTATCTTAATAGGAAACTATTACTTGTGATCCTGCAGCCTAATGCTAGTGTACACAGAGGGCTGAAAAATAACTGGGTCATTGGCTTTATTCCATGTTTAAGTTCAGGACAGCTGAAGAGATGCCATCTTTTTACATTCCTGTCTGGTGCTACTGAAAGCAAAGTGATATTGCTAGGTAACAGTAAGTAGTTACTTGAATTACTTGTATTAGATTAAATTGCCTCACAAGTGCTGTGCACAGTGCCATTTCCTGCAGCCCAAGGAGTGAGGTTTTGCCAGTTAAGTTTCCCTAAATGAGAAGATGTAGGTTGACCCCAGCCAGCAGTGAAGTCCCCACACAACCACTGGATCATATACCCTCAGTGGGATGGGAGGAAGAGAATAGGAAGAGCAAAACCAAGAAAATTTGTGGATTAAAGTAGAAGTTTTAATAGGTGAAGTGAAGCAAAGCAAAAGGAGGAATTAATTAACTGTTCCCCAGTGGCAGGCAGGTGTTTAGCCCCTTATGGAAAACAGGACCTCAACATGTGCAATGCTTGCATGGGAAGACAAACACCATAAGCATGAGGATCCCCCTTCCTGCTCCTTTCCATGCATATTTATTGCTGAACACAACATATGGTCTGGAATATCCCTTTGGTTAGCTGGAATCACCTAATTTGATTGTGTTTCCTCCCAGCATCTTGCCCATCCCAGCCTAGTTGCTGATGATGAATAAATGAAGACCTGGACACTGTGCCAGCACTGCACAATAGCCAAAATATTGATGTGTTATGACCACTGTTTTAGTAAAAAATGCAAAACGTGGGTGGTATGAAGAAAATGAGCTCAATTCCAGACAGCCCCAGTACAACAAGGAAATGGGGATTTCCTACTTTGAGGCATTTTTATATCAGCTCTGTAAAAGAGTGTATTTTTTCATTACAGTGGGACAACTTCACAGTTTTAAATGTTTTTGCAGTTTAGTTAGAAATCTGATTTGGCTAATGTGATGGAAAAGATGTCAAAACTACGTATATTAAAGTCACCAAGGTAACACCTGGCTCCCGAGGTTTAACAAAATGTACTCCACTGTAAATCACTGGAATCATAGGAATGTTTTGGGCTAGGAACTCCAAAAAAAAATAAAAGAGACCTTAGGTACTGTATTTGCTCCTCTGGACAAACATTGCACAGTGAACAAACAAACTGCATGTTCCATGACTGAACCCAGTACTGGGTTGTCTGTCACTGTTTTCTTACTAAGCCCCTTCTGACTGGGGAAGAGATTTACAAATTTTGTTGTGTGCCAGGTTTTACATTTTGTTTTTCTTGTATCTGTTGTTTGTTTTCTTTGTTTATTTGGGACTTGCTTCAAGAAACACTGTGAAATTCTATTTAGACTTTTTATCTGTTCAAGTAGCATATCACATGGACAGCTTTTCAGTAGCATTTGCTTTTATTACTGTTGAAGTGCTATTTTCTTCTGTTATAAGGCCTTGAGCTGCATCTCAACTTCAGTGATTTTTTTTTTTAATAATATTGAGAATGAAATGCTTTCAATTATGTTTTTATTTAGGTGGCAGAGAAGCTGGGGTATTGCTCACCGCTGTAGCCAACTACACAGTCTAGCTCGCTTAGTCCAACAGCGACCTGAAGTATTAAAGAATGTTAAAGGTATTTCTGTTTCTTGTTTCATATATCCTAATATAGTATTGATTTAGATATGAGCATGGGTCTTCTGTGCCAAGGGAGCTCTAGTTCTTTTCTTAAATGCTTTTGGTAACTGCAAAAACAGAATTGCCCGGCTTACTGAAAACCTGAACTTACCTTTCAAGCTACTGAGTATTTTTTAATGCGGGCTTGCCTTATAGTGCATTCTCTGCACTCAGCTTCTGATTTACTTCTTAATAAAGGCAAACAGAGTGAGTTGAAGGCACCAGACTTAATATTAACAATAAAAGTAAAAAATGTGGACTGAACCTCTGAAACGGTGGAGGTAGCAATAGACTGTTACCCATGGTAGATTCAAGATAAAAATGTGAGTAGCTCTCTAAAGAGTCGATATAGGAAGACTCAACTAGAATACCTTTATCATTGTGTTGCTTTCTCTTCTCATGTGTGTTCCATTAAAAAATAGCTATATTAAAGTCTGTATTTTCTCAGGAAAAGCTACAATATTCTGCAAACTTGACGTACTGTTCTTCTCATACAGCTGTTTGACCTGTGGCAGTAGCTGTTTCCTCTAATTGTAATTCCACATTTTATGCCTGTCTGCAGATAGTCAGTTTTTAGTGGCTTTCATTTGAGCGTTCATCTAATCCCTTGTCAAAAGACAGAGTGGGTAGGACAATAAGTAGTAGTTTTAAATTGTATCAGGTTTCAAATTAGCTTCTTTTCCTAAGCATGCTAAGGATTTAAAGTGCAAGAGAAGTCTGTCTTGTGCACCCATTGTAGTCTCCATCTTTGAAGATCTTTAATAATACACTAGACAAATACCTGTCAGTAATTATACAGGCACAGTTAGTTGATCTTGCCTTAGGGTACAAGGATGGACTAAATGCCTTAAAGTCAGTGTTGCTCTTTCTTTGGGATTTTGGAAAACTGATTTCTGAGAGCAAGAGCTTCTATTTAAGCCTGGTCTTGTAGATTAATACATCATACTGAAAACTTTTGTGGGAGCTTATTTTGATAAATAGTTGCTTGTGCTTTTACCCTGAAGAATTCTTGAAGGTCTTTGTACCTTCACTTAAAAAATCATGCTCAGACTCAAAACTGATTTACCACCCTAAAAATACACCTAGAATTATCCTTTTATGTTGTCTATTTTTTGCTTTAAAAAAAGAGTGAAAACCTAAAGTGAAAGTGTTTCTTACAGCTTGCATGTTGCAGAGAATTCTGTGGAAGTAGTGTTGAATGGCTGTGCTAATAGTTCTTTGAACAACTTTCACCTTTTTATGTATACTTTAAGCATATAGTGTGTTTCCTACTCTATGCATTATTTGTACAGATTCACTGCATATGCTGTCTGTTGAGATTTTCTCTTAATTTAAAAGTAGTCATAAGAAAAAATCCAAGTAGCTAAAAAGCTACCAAATTCAAACAGGGAGAAGGCAAATGCCAGGTCAGGTTTGTATGAAAAAAAAATTTAAGGTGGACTTTTCAAGAATCTGTTTCAAATTTTGAGAATAACAAAAGCACATACTCATGTGCATTTCTGATGTGGAAATACATTGTGGGAGTGATTGCAGTAACCCAAATCAGTGAAGAGCTTTGTTCAATCTCTAGGGCGCACAGTGGTGTTTACGGACCGCTCAGGTATGAGCGCGGCAGGTCACATAATGCTGGGGACCATGGATGTTCACCATCACTGGACCAAAGTAAGAGCATTTCAAACTAAATGATAATGCCTCTTGTTATGACATCCATAGTTAAACTATAACAAAAATATTAATAGGTGCAGATAGCTGATGAGTAATTTAAAGCAAACACTTAGCTATTATGTTTAGCATCACTGTGTACACTGCATTCTAATTTTAATCCTGTGTGTGCTGATGCTAACAACAATCTTTGTCAGATCTTTACTGCTGCGTTCATTAACAAGTCAGTACTACTCCTGATTAGATACAAAGAAAACTAATTTGTTATGCATAGTTCCAGGCTATACAGTGAGCACTGGCAGAGTATTTCGTGATCCATAAAGAGCACATTTCCATGAAGAATTAGTGAATTTTATTCAGATTTTTTGTAAATAGAAGATTTAAAGGGAGTTGTGAACTGATGATTTCAGTCAATGACTACTAACAAACCCTGTCACTTCATTTTGTTCTTTTAGGCAGCTAATGTGGATGTTGCAAAAATTTGTCCTTAGTGACTATGACAGTTGTGCTGCTGCTTGTGTAAAGTTCAGAGCTGATAAGCTTTCTGCATACTCAGTGATAAAGTATTATATGCAAAGAACAAAAAATTAAATATGTAGTGATGTCAGAATGTCACTTAAGTAATTTTTCTTGAATTTTGATTGCTGAAATATTATTGATAGTTCTATCAAAAAATACTTCTTTGTAAAGGAGATAATTGGTGGAATTTTGTAGTAGGAAATTTCACCCTGCTAGAATATCAGAATATTCTATTTCTGTAGTCCAATCAGTGAATAATATGAAAAGTTAACACTCAATCTTCTTTCTGTGGTGGTGGTTTGAATTTTTGCCTATATATATTTCACTGAAAGGGAAAACAAATTGGTTGGTTAATGTGAATGTGTTACTACGAACTTAAACTGAGAAACTAGAATTTAATTAAAATCTTTGTACTCTGGGATTTGAGAGTGTTGATAGTCATTGGAATAGGAGTGTTCTGATTAACACTAAAATAAACTCTATCTTCCTTGAAAAGAGAAATGCTCTGTCTTTCTAACCTTGCCAAGGATTTCTCCAAAGAGGTCACGTATCTGCACAAAATGCCATGCAGATGGGACAATCAATGTGTGTAATTAGTTGTAGTGATGGCACAAAAGAGAGGTATATATTTGCACCTGAAATCAGAGGCTTTGTTTTTTAAAATTCACAGAAGATCATGTGAAATGTTACACAGAAAATGCCAGTGAAAGTCCTGAGAAGGTTGATTAACCACTTGGTTTTTAGAGGGCATAATTGTCTGATTTTACCCCATTTTAGAAAGCAGTCCTAAGTGCTATTACTTAGGGTTACCACTGGGCCTATTAATTCCTGTATATATAGACACCCATACATCTTTTTATGGCCTCTTCGTGCCTTTATTGTATAAATATGAAAAGTACTTTCATTCTTAGTCCCAAAAATGTTTATACTAGATATTTTTCACTGTTTGCATTGATTTTATTTTTTTCCCCTCTGATTCCATCTTTGCATATTTGTCTCTTTTATAATTTCTTGTTATTTTTTAATTTATTATAATTAAGTTTTATGCTCTGTAACATAGGAAATGTTTGTGTGTGTGTGCATAGATTTTTGAGAGACTGCCAAATTATTACAAGCTTCAAAAAAGGCTGCTGTCTTTGGAAGATCAGATAAGCCAGCTTCTGGGAGGCATACAAGTAATATATGTTGAAGAACTGCAACCCTTGTGGACTCTAGAAGAGTACTACGAGACTCTGATCTCTTTCTATAATAAATTACGTGACAGCAGACTGCCTTTTCATCCTCGCAGTCTGCGGGGTTTGAAAATGATTCTGGAAAGGTAGGTCTTTGCAGGAAAGGTTTATTTCTTTTAGAGCTTTTACTCTTTTTCTTTCTTTTTTTTTTTTTTTTTGTGTTACACTGATTATTGCTCTCACTAAGAAGAAAAGTAATATAATCTCAGATTTTCATTATGTCAAAGTCTTTTTGTTTCTCAAGGTTTTAAGTATATTTTTGTGGGTTAAGAAGGAATCAGACTGAAGAAAATCCTGCTTAATTTCATTCAAGTTGGACTCAAGTTGTCTATTTTTCAGCATTGTGCTGGTTTAAATCAAAAGTTTTGTGCTGTCATGCTGGTGTTTATATTTTTTGAGTATTGTTATCAGTTTACTTTGAAATGTAATTTTAAAAAATAATTATGTATTATGTTTCTATAGTCTCATGAATCAAACTTGATTAATTTTTTACCAATTATTCTGATAGTGATTCATTTATATTTTTATCTTCACAATGTGTTCTGAAAGTAATTAATGTAAATACTTGCATAAAAAATTACACCTTGTTCTTTGCTTCCATCATGTTTCATTAGTGACAGATATGCACCAAGCTTACATGAATTTGGACACTTTATGATCCCAACGGTCTGTGACCCAACAGCTCTTCAATGGTTTTTTATTGCCAAAGCACAGGAAGCAAGAGAGAATCTGAAAAGAAAGGAGGAGTAAGTGTTCATGTGACTCAGTAGATTTAGCTCATTAAAATCTTTGTGTGTTATGTTTTATTTGGAGCTGGAGAAGAACTTTGAAGAATGTATTTGTACTCTTTTGGTGGAAAAAATCTTCTGTTTATAAAATAGAACTTTACTCATCAGCTTTACTAAGTGAAGAATTACAGCAAATGGTTATTAGAAAATACTCTCCTTCACCTTCTAGAAATGGCTGTACTTCATTCAGATATAAAAGATCTTTGCTTACAAGACAGAATTGCATAATTTTTTTACAATTACTTCTCCAAAGGAGAGATGGAGTTTTTCTTAAGGAAGACACCTTTTTATTGAATCAGAAAAGCAACAACTTCTGTTAATATTAACTGCAATGTGACAAAAAGCTGTAAAATCTGAACTGAAAATACAGAGACCAACTAGAGAATCATTATTTCTAGTTGTTTGTCATTTAGTTCAGAAAAAGGTTAGTAAACAGCTAACAAGGGATTCTCACTGTGTGCAGCTAGCTTGAATTTCTTCAAGGGAGCCTGAGGTTTCACAGAACAGCAAAGCTTGTGCCTAAGTATTAGGGAAGGTGGTCAGGAGGGTGGTGCCCATATGGTCCAGAGAAGAGGACAGGCTTGCTCTAGGTTAACTCACCATCTCAGTTCGTCCCTGCCTGCCAGAGGTGGACTGGGCCCTTGTGCAGTCACCTGAGTGCCTCAGCAGGGCATAGTGCCATGCAAGTACACAGAGATCCATCCTGAACTCTCCAAAGAGTGGTGGTGAGGCCCTGCCATAGTGGTTTTTGTGAGTCAGAGCTTAGCTTGGGCTGATTCCCCTCCCAGTGGCTCTGCAGACACGCTGCTGCTTTGCTGCTTGTCCCGTCTAGCACAGGGTCTGTGTTGAAGGGCAGCAGTGGTGCTGTTTCTGTAGCCAGGCTGGCTTGGAAGTACAGCTTGTGTTAGTGTGGCACAGTGCCTGAGCTCATGAGGCTTGCTGAACCTGAACTGTCTGCATTAGTTGATCAGTCACAGCTCCAGTGACTTAATTCTACACATTAACTTTATTTCTGAGTAGTTGGAGTTTGCCATATGATGTCTTCTCGGGGGTGAAAGGAAAAAAGTCATCTGCGAGCTGTGAATTTAATATTCTTAGAATCATCTAGTTTGGGAAAGACCTTAAGATCATCAAGTCCAACTGGATCCATATAATTCTGCAATTAGGAAGTTACTAACACATTTAATATGCATCAATTGACTGTACCTATCAACTGTTGGTCTTGGTGACATACAGAGTACTGCTGTAATTAGGACAGAGTAATTATGAATGTGATTTTATAATTTAAATGTTACTTAAGTGCTTTCATCCCTTACATTAAAAATGGAGCTTTATAGGACTTTTATTTTGTTATTTTTTCCCCTGTTACTTAGTGAGCAAAAAGATACCATGGTGCAGGTTTTTGAATGTGACTTCATGGGCATGCTTTTGCTCATAGTCATGGAAGAATGTTCAGTCTGATCTCTGAGTAGACACAGATATCAACCTGCACAAAAATCTCAGCTATACTACAGCTGTACATGAATTGACACCTTTGTTTAAATGCATTTAACCTACTTACTTCATTATTTCTTATTTTAATATATATTCAATATATATTGAAATGCTGATCTCAAGGTGGAGGGGGGTTGATGGTTTTTTTTTAAAGATATTAAGTTCTAACTTTGTCACTGTGTGTTGTCTTCATTTGCTAGGATGATGATTACAGAAAAAGAGCTAATCGATACTTCCACTGAAAAATTCTCTTTGGACCGGCTGTATAAGGAGCCAAGTGTTTCCAGTGCACAGATGATTGATTGTTGTAAGCGGCTGCTGGAGGAATCCCTGCCATACCTACAGGGCATGCACCTTTGCATTTCACATTTCTACTCTGTGCTGCAGGATGGAGACCTGTGTATACCTTGGAACTGGAAAAACTGAGGGTCATATCTGATAATCAGATGAATTGTTTATTTTCTGTAAGAGGTTATAAATATGAATGTTTTTAAGAGTAAATTATTTAAATCTGTATTTTGATATCAGTATTCAACATACAAATTTTCTTCCAACTGCTGCTCAAGAAGGATTGGAGTCCTACACAGTTTGCACAATGCGCAGTGTTGGTAGTTCTGGGAAGGACATTTGTACATTATCCATACTATTGTAGAAGTCCCAGTGTATGTTAGCAGTTGTGAAACTGCATTTTTGTAGTGAATTCTGAAATACATTAAATTGTAAGTCTGCAAAAATGTGCATGTGTATTTTTAATATACATGAATATTGCCAGATAGATGACCTTAAAGAGTGTGCTATTCAAACCAGACATTACATGTTACCTTAAGGGATTCATCGAATGCAGAAGGTGAGTACATAATTTACCTGCTGGCAATATTGGCATTTTATACTGCTGCCTGTTACTGAATTAGAAAAGGGGGGGAAAAATCCCAAGGGAAAAAACAACAGAATATTTCTACTTTGCAGAAGAAGGCAGTACATTCGCTTGGTCTCTGCAGCAGACTTTCATATGCTGGTCCAACATTGTTGCCTTAGAATTCCAAAATATGCCAGTTGTACTGTCTGCAGTAACTTTAAAGCAGATGTCATTCTCTTTTTGTTTTCCAGCATTTTCTCCACTAAATACAGACAATCCTCTTTACTTACACTATAACAGATTGCAAATCCCATTCACAGCACTTAAAACCTGAGTATTTTAATGTGACATCTAAGAAAGGAAGCATTGATTTGTGTGGGATTGTCTGCAAGAGTAAGTATTTCTCAATAAGAACAAGGAGTTTGCAGTGCAACAAATGGGTCTTTACTGGTACTTGATTTCTTGAAAAAAACATGAAGTGTGAATTCATGTCAACACTTTTCCATTATAATACGTGCCAAGATGCATTTTGGTATTTGGATTACTGCTTCACAAAATATCTTTTGAGAAAGACCAACTGCTTAACAATTCTGGACTTGAATTCATTATAACTGGGAGGAAAACAAAAAAAAACCCCCAAATTGTCAAACCCTTACTTGTGTACTTGCTTTGTATTTTTATTTGTATTGAGCAGGGGAATTGTGGTTCTCTGTTCTCTCCTGTTAAAAGGCTCAGTGTCAAGTTGTTTGATATGTTGTCAAACTTAAAGCAAAAACCCTCACATAATCTCAAACGTGACTGTTTTACATTGAGACATTTACACTGAAACATTGAGACAGAAGAAGTGACTTTCTCAGCCCTCTAATTCAGGCAAAATACTGGCTGTTACTGTATAGGTTTTGAAGGTCAGTTGAGAGTTTCTTCTAAGTAGTTAACTTCATTGCACAGGACCTCCCTGTCTCCACCTAGCATTGATGGTACTGTCTGTGTCCCAGCTGTGCTAAGCAAGCAAGCCCTTTCCATCAGTCATAGCCCAGCAGTATTACCTGTAACAGTTCTTTGAAAGCAGGGTGTCATTTGGGATAAAAAGTGACTGTAGTAGTGGGGTTTTGTCTTGCTTGAGTTGAATGACTCCTTACAGATCTTGATACAATAAGCAGCCATCCAGTCTGATTGTAGAGGAGATGATAAAAAGTCTGAGGGAAGGTGGATGGATGCAACCAAGAGCCTGATGGGTTCCTGAGAGGACTGACACCAATGTCACAGAAAGCAGTGACTACACCTTCTCTTTGTGGTGCAGAAAAGATGATTGGAGCTGGCTGGAGGAGGAAAAGGCATAAGCTGTAGAGAGCCTTAAAGAAATACAGCATGGGATGTTTTCATGTAAGTAAATAAATGGGACAATGGAGACCCTGCCCTGGAGCAGGGGTTGGAGTACTCAAGGGTTGGCAGGGGGGGTGGGACTGTGCTTAAGTGTAAAAGCAGTGAAAATAGTTGCTGTTACACATGTCTAGTCTGGGATACATCCTCAGGTTCTTGCTGTTCCTTCTAGGGGAAATAGTCACATTCATCTAGCAAAATGCATCAGCCCTCCAAGGATGGTGTGGCAGCTTGCTCTCCTGATGGTTACCTCAGGCTGGGGTCTTGGGTGTTGTGCAATAAACCAAAGAGCTCCGGTCTTGCTGCTCTTCCATCAGCGAGGTGGTTGGCTCAGGTGCCCTGGGGGCAGGCCTTCTGTCTTCTGTTAGGTTTTGTTTTCCTGAGTTCTGAGAGAGATGCATTATAAAATCTCTAAAACTGGTCCAGAAGCTAAGCAATATAAAAATTGAAGTTGAGTATAGGTCAGTAATTCAGCAGCGTAAGGTCTGGGTCTTAGTGGTGTTTTATAGTGCACTTTCTCTAAGTCAGTTTTGCCTCAGAATGGTCAAGTTGCCTTTACAAACACGTGGGCCTCTTAACATGCTTAGAAAAACAGTGGGGTAAATTTAAGGCACTTGTAATAGGTATTTATTTTGGCATGTTTGACTTATTTTGAAGACTGTCACAGAAGTAACAGAACTATCCATTTAGGTAAATATGTGGGTTAAATCTCTCACAGTTATAGTTTGCTTTCTGGCATTTTAATATGATTGGGGAAAAAAAAAGGTGTAGAAGTCTGAAAATCTTTTGTCACAATGACAGGGTTGAAATGGATGATGACTTGAAACTGTTGTGTTTTTAAACAGCACAGACCACCTCATATTCTGTTCAACAGACATTGCTATCCCCTTTCTGTGGAAATACATTTGAACGAGTACTAACATCTACTGGAGTTTTTTATTCAGTACAACATTCCTGCCTCCTCTATGACCAACAACTAAAAACATGCTTGGTATTAAGTTTCAAAAAATGTCCTCTTTAAAAACAAATCTTAACATAATTAGGTAGAGTTGATGTCTTGCTGTTTTAATCATTATTGTTTGGTTTAGGTTTGAGGTTTTCTACTGTTTAGAAAGCTGCAACAGACATGCCCTGAGATTAGCTCAGTTGGTCAGAGCACAGTGCTAATAATGCCAAGGTTTTGGGTTTGATCTCCGTAGGGGCTGCTTACTTGTGAGTTGGACTTGATGATCCATGTGGGTCCCTTCCAACTCAGAAGGTTCTGTGATTTGAAAGATAAGTAAGAAACTGCCAGTGATCAAAGACTTGAAATGTGTGTTGGTCATCTGTCATGAGTCAATAAACCACGATGCCCAGATCGTGTCACTCAGCCTGTGAGAGTGGTGTGGTGTTTTCATGCAGCTGCCAGAAAGAAATTCAATGCCAGATTCAATGCTAGAGTAAAAGAGGTGGGAGCTTGAGACAAAATTTATCACCTTAAGAAGTTATTTTGATGCAGCTTAATACTGTGACCTTGAGATGCAGGCACGGTAAAACAGCATTTTCCATCTTGTCAGGTGTTGGCATGACGTGTTACAGCATCAGTTCTGTATGAATTTCAGTGTTAGGGGCTCCTGCCTGTGTTTTTAACAGCTGTATATGAAAATTGCATGAAATTGCATGCAGTAATGCCCACTTTGTCATTGTTGTTGTGGCTATTAACTGCTGTGATACAGTCTCCAGCACTAATAGGCTTGTGTTCATGTTTTGTAAGACATTCAAAATCCCAAGGAAGACTTCAAAAGGGAAGGTCTTCAGAAGATTAGAGCTGATTTATCAAAGCATATCCAAAATTCATCAGAACTCCACAGAGAATGTAAATCTCAGTTTGTGTACAGTGCAGCTAAAAGAAATCTGAGGAAAATGAAATTTAAACTTAAAACCTTCCAGTTGTCTTTCTGAGAATACATAGCATTTGTCTCAAGAGGGTTATTCTGTGACTCCTTGAACATGGACATGTACTGTCTGTTTGTTGTACATGTAAACAAATATGAAACTTTCCTAATATTTATAAAGTTAACACTATGCAGAATTGTAATAGAGAAGGTATCGGTTGCTTGGGTTTGTTTTTGCTTTGATTTGGTTTTGGGTTTTGTTGGATTTTTTGTTTTGTTTGTATGCAGGGGAGTTGTTTGTTTTGGGGGTTTTGTTTGTTTTTTTTAAAGCTTAGCTGAGAAAGAGAAAACCTATCTGTAAATATAGTGAAAATACTAATTTAAAAAGTTAGGGAAGTCATCCTTTTCAGTTGCATATAAATACTAGAGTAATTTGACTTAAAAATACAAGAGTAAAAGCTAGGATCTTGATTCTGTGCGTGGAAAAAATGTTTAGATATCTCCCTGGAAGGCCCAGTTAAAACTACGGTATATACCGAAGGAATGGAAAAATAATCTTGTTTTGCAGTTTGTCCTTTTCAACTACATATTCCTTACACAATTGCTTAAATGCTGAATAATTTAGTACTTCATTTTTGCTAAATCCTCCGACGGAGCACTGTGTCTTAGTAGCCAGACTGATCATGATCTCAGCAGTGTCTTTAAAACAAAAAACCTTTAGAAGATATTTTATTTAGTAGAGCTGAAATTTAATATTTTCTTGACACCTTTTATATTCTGAAAGTGTCTTTTCTGTGATCTTCTATTTCTATAGTTTTTGGCTATTGTGTGGCTCCACGTTTTAGCAAGTTTAAATGATTTTTAACTCTTTTGCTTTTCCTAACATGTTTACCAAAAGGGCAAAGGTTTAAATTGACCCTGTCTATGCTGTGGACTGTGCTAACTGAAGACACCGCCAACATGCCTGAAATTGAATTGCTTAACCTCTTTGTAAACTTCTCTTGGATTTTAACAGGGAATAAGGTTTCGGAAAAGTGGGAGCAGACAAAGTTTGTGCCAAATATAACGGCTGCAATGACAACATGAAACAGAGTTTTAACACTGAGGTTAGATTAAAAGAGCGGGGTTAATTTTCTTCTTTGATACCAACATCCTTACCTAACTGCACAGGAGAACACAAGGCAATTTACTGTAGCTTAAGATACCAGTCAGCTTTAATTTCTTTTTGATTGGTTCTCTTTCATCATCTGCTTTGTCATTTGATTTTTATATGTTGCAGGGACATAGTTGAGCAGTCACCTAATGCCTGTGGTTGCTGTGTGCACCCTCTCTGTGTAATGGGATATTCTGGGACCATTTACTAAAAGCAGCAATCGGATGAGAACCTGATGTCCTCCCTCGAGACTGCTCTGTGATCTGGCGGCTACAGTTCAAGATCAAGGCGTTTCCTTGATAGTGCTTTGTCCAACCCACACGTTATTGTACCCATCAGTTTGTCATGCTCCTGGGAACTTCTCATTCTGAGTTGTTTTTTCTTTAATGGGATGTTTCAAGTTCATTGAGTCAGTGGGTCGTAGCTGTAAACTGAGGTTTTTGAATATATTATAATCCAAGGGCATGGGTAACTCCTGTTTTCAGCTTGTATTTATTTCAGATAGTCCATCGAGACTGAGTGGTGACTTCTACACGGGACTAAAAAAAATATTGAGTAAATGCAGATCCCTCAGTTTCACAGCTGATTAAAATTGCTATAAAGTACTTAACAAGGAGCACTACATCTAACTTTAATTTGATTCCTCTCCCCAGTTGGCAGCTAGGGCACTGTACAGAGACTGTATGATGTGAGGCTCCCCCTGCTAGCAGGGATCTGTGAAGGTGATACTGTCTCAGAGAAGCAGAGCTATGAGTGTGAGTCAATGTTGTCTTCATCAGGACTGCCTGTGCAGCCCCAGGGGAGGACATCTGATCACAGCAACCTCTCTGGTGGAGTGGACTGAGGAGCCCAGCTGATTTAAAAACAAAAACACACAAACAAGAAAACCTCCACAGAAATAAAAGGGAGGAATGGCCTTTCTGAAACTGCCTGGGTTTGTAGCAGTGCTGACAGAGTTAGCAGCTTATGGTCTTGAGCCTTTTTTCTGCGGTGGTTTTGCACACTTCAAATAAGATTCCTGGAGGATGATGCTGTTGTCTTCAAAATGGACAATCCCTCTAGCCAGGTGATATTTAAACACAGGGCCATTAGTGTATTGCATGATCAGATGCACATTCCTCTCTGTTTAATCTTTGAGCTCGCAAGACCTTTCTCTAAAGGTCACAAAGTGTTAATCTAGATGTGACTAACCAGTTCACAAAAGTTTAAGCAACAGGAAATCTTGTCTCGGTCAGTATTTCTATGGTGCCTGGAATAGCTGGGTCTCTTGGACTCTATTATCACAAAAAAAAAATAAAAATCAAAGTAATGAATCAGAATTTAAAAGCCTGTATGACCGCAAATGGTTTTTCAGTACTCAGATCATTTTTGTCCTGGCATGACAGACCTTGGAGGGAAAATAAGCTGTGCTGTAAATTGAGGTGTGTGTGCACTCTGGTTTTAGCCAGAAATCTGGGCTGGAGTTCAGGGTTCCCTATCTTCATTTTGAGATGGTGAAAAGTGAGTGGAACAAAATGCCCTGCAGGTCTAAACCCACCTCCTGGCCAAAGTCAGGACTTAAAAAAAATAATTACACACACACATATTTATCTTCCTCACTACTGTATGATGCTTTCCAACTTTACTGGGTATAGAAACCGTAATTGTAATCCTCTGACAAGAGCCACATTTCATCTACAATTTATGCTGTGGTCTAAAAATGAGGAAAAGGAACAACCAAGTTTAGGATTGCTCCTGCTTGACAATTAGGCGTTTTGCCCACCTCCTTCCTAACATAGTTCGTCATGCCCAGCACTGAATGGCAGATCTAAAGAGCAGGTGCCAGCTGAGATTTCTAGTTATAATTTAGTCATATATCCCTAGCTGGGTGGCAGCCTTTTGAAAGCCACAGAGACCTTACTGCATTTGCAGGTATCTTCAGATGTCTTCAAGAAGTCCTAACAGACCTTCTCAGCTCATGGATCATTCTTAGAAGAGAAATTTAATTATGTCTTCATTTGAAAAATCTCTTGTGAAAAAATACTCCCTCACCCAAGTAAAGCTGTGTAAGTCTGTATAATGAGTGTAGTACATCTGTATATGTGGTTGGCACTAGAAGTTTCTTTGAGAGAAGAGGACTGTTCTGGCTAGGTATGTGTGTCCTGCATTTTTCCTTCAACGGGTTAGACTTGGTATGTACAAATCATAGATTGGTTTATTCTAAATGTCTGTGTTTGAAAGTGGCTAAGAAGACAGTGTGAAGGGATTGGGTGCTGAGTACCTCTGTCTTCTCTCCTTCCTCCCCTCTGTCATTTTGAGCACTAGTGCTCTTGGGCAAAGGCTTCTCCATGAGTGAGCATGGACCACTGGCTTCAGTGGTGACAGAGTTTGTCAAGAAATTACAGACCAGGGTTTCCAAAACTGCTTTCTGGTTCTGTCAAAATAAAAACTTTGCTGGGTACAGGCTGTCACACTGTGCTTTAAACACTCATGCTCCACCACATGCTTGCGTGCTGCTCATCTCGGTGATAGAATGTGGAGATTCCATGCAAATACTGAGTCATCCATGGCACAGGGTATTTGTTAACTCCTCTCTTCTTTTTTGGTTTAAAGTTTATGCTGATTTTGTCATTCCTTCATTGTTCCATTCTTTTATTATATTAATTTATTCCAAAGATAAATGAGCCTTTCTCGAGGACAGAGTTAATGTTAGGTGAAACACAATTATGCGGTGATTAATGGAAGCCTAGGTGCAGTTCACAATTACTTAAAATGGCCTGAATTTCCTAATGATTACTTTGTTCTCTACAAATTTTTTTTGCAGACAACTTATTATACTGATTTTTTCTTGGATAATAAATTTGTGAAGCATTTTCAGCATCACCCTGAGGCACTAGCTGAAATTGCCTCCTCACTGACCATGTATGATAAATAATTAAAATGGGTAGGATCTTGCACAGACCCTGCACACTCAAAAGGCCTGCTCAGTTCCTGGCTTCTGCAGGGGAAAAGGGGACCATGAAAACAAGGAGAACTGTGCTGGAGAATTTGAGTGTGATCATCATGGTGCACTCTGAGAGCCATGGGATATGCAGGTAAGA
This sequence comes from Dendrocincla fuliginosa, assembly GCA_035047845.1. Classification (NCBI taxonomy): domain Eukaryota; kingdom Metazoa; phylum Chordata; class Aves; order Passeriformes; family Dendrocolaptidae; genus Dendrocincla; species Dendrocincla fuliginosa. Next base: position 44,243,988 of record JAWWMO010000083.1, on the reverse strand, counting down.
GGCATAAAAGGAGGATATGTGAAAAATACCTTGGAGTAGCTGTAAGCTTTGCTAATGTTTTTCTTTTTGCTGTGTTAGTTATTGTACACCTCCTGCTATCCAGGTTGTAATCCTGGGATTATTCTTTATATGTTGAACATACTGAGAAGGAAATTTTGTATCCTATAACTTTAACCATAGCATATGTTATTAAAAATTAATTTAATGGTCCTCTAGGATCTAACTCTGGAGGTAGCAAACAAGCGTCTCAGTTATATATTGTCTTCAATTATTCATTAAGAACTATGGGGAGATTTGCTAGAATACATCTCTAGCAAAGCTCAGAGCAGTTCTAATGCCAACAACAAAGCTCTGCTACTTAGTTTAACAAAAATGGACATGATTTCCCTGTTGGATTTCTCTGTTTGAACTGTAATATTTTATCACATTTAATAAAGTTTATTACACATGTGACTTAGTACAACAAAAATCCCAGTGATGAGGCTAAAGCATCATTTAATTTTGAAAGGACATTTTGCCAACAAGAATTTTAATCACCATGTGTGTGAGCATAATAAATAGTTTAACACACACAGTGTCAGTATGGACAATTGTCTTGGACACTGGAGCCATTTTCTCCGCACTTTGCACTCCCAGTTACATTTTTTCTATCCTCAGTATTATTCTGGTTTGGACTTTGCAGTTTTTGCTGATTCTTTTTTGTTAAAGCAAAACTGTTTTCCTCAAATGCTGGCAGTGCTGCATCCTTACTGTGGGAAAGGGCCTCATTCCACCTTGTGCACCAGATATACAGCTGCATAAATGTACAAGGGTCCATGGGAAGGGTGTTTCTGGGAAAATGGCAACAGTTTGAGAGCCAGAGTTGAATTAAGGGTGTTAAAATAGTGTAACTTTTTGTCTGAATACTTGTTCCAGTATTTTGTTTCCTTTTTGGTTGTTCTACTTCCTTAAGCATATACTCTTAGCCATAAGTAAACTTTTAAAGGTATATTAACTGTTGGCAGAAGTGAGTTTCCAGTGAAGAATTGCACCAGAGTTACTGTAAGCTAAATGTACACTTACAGTGCTGTCACTTTTGTGATCACAAGGCCTTGTGTAGCTTCAGTGAAGTTCCTTCTCATTTTCATCACAGCTGTTGTGTTTTAAAATATTTCCCCTTTCCTGAAAGATTGAAATGAAGATTGAAGTTCAGTATTTCTGTAATCCCTGTTGGATGCTTTGCATCCAGAAATCACTGTTCAAATCAAATCGCCAAGTGTCCTGGATTTCTTTGTAGATTTTTTAGTTCCTGCTGTGAACAGATCAAATGCACAGATTTTGTGGAAAATATTTTTTTTTTCCTTACCATCTTTTCTTGAAAGCTGGAGTTTGTTTTGTCCTGTCATTTTACTCTCCTAACAGGGGGGGCAGAGCACAGGCAGAGGTATGTAGGGAGAAGATAGATTGGTACATTCTTCAGCACAGTTATATCTGAACTTTCAACAAAAGCAATGTGACTTTTCCCTCCCACTGTAAGGTCCTGAAGAGATTACTGTACCACAAACTTCATACTGAAATGTTCCAATGTCTGGTCCTTGTGAGAGGAGATTCATGCATGTTATTTGATTTCTCCATCCCCACCATCTGCACCATCTCCAGAATCAGCCTGAACTGACATTTGAAGAACCTGTTGATCCACAGAGAAAGATCAAGAAAGCAAAGGCATTGCCAGCAGTTCCTGACCCTCCTTCATGTCATGAGCTCTGGGGAGAAACAACTCTTGGTCCTGTGACATACCTGCAGGGGAGACCAGCCACAGAGCCATCTGTCTGAAAGACTTGCAGAGACCTGAGTGAACAGAGAGCGTTTCAGTCGTCCCTGCTGTGGTTTGTTTTCAGGTGCTCTTCACACAGCCCGGCTGTGAGGGACAGTGCTGTGTGCTCATCACGTGTGTCATCTGCCAAAGCTACATCTGATGTTGCCTCTGCTGCTGCTGTGGGTCACAGGCCAGCAGTGCCCGGGGAGCACGGGGAGCTGCACTGAGCAGGTATGTCTTGGTGAGGTGAGGGGCTGGATGGTGGGAAACCCCTCGCCTAGAGCTGGGACTCCCCACACAGAGGAAAGCACTCATCCTCTGCTGGGAGCCCTGAGCAGAGAGCTGGAGGCTACCTGGAGATTTGGCAAGGAATGTGGCAGGCAGGGAGCACAGCACAGCTGCGGGCAGGAGGGCTGCAGCTGCCAGCTTTGAACAGGAGAGCTGTGGTGAGGCTGGGAGCTCTGCACCAGCACCAGGGATGACAATCCCTTGCCAGAGTGATCCAGGACATGTGGTGGCTGGGCTACTCTGCTCACCTGTTTGGAAAAAATGTGTCAATCTCCTGGAAATGCCTGTTATAATGGAAATGCTTAGGTTTGGTACAGAATAATGATGAGAATTTTGGTCATCCCCGTAGGGAAGGGTCACATCTAAAAAGATCACACAATCCACACCAGCCTGAGGCTGCTCCAAGCTCTATGGACAAGGCTGCCTGTGGGGCAGAGGTGGGAGAGCAGACTTCTCCTCTTTGCTCATATTTTATCTCCATCGTTTTGCCTGATCTCCAGGCCTTACAGGTTGCTTTTCCTTCCAGAGTCAGGGCAGTAATAGTCAGCAAGCAGCATCCCTAAGGTGCTGCCAGAGGAGAGCAAAAGTGTTTCAGAGGAAGCGTGCTGTTACAGCAAAGTTGGCCAGAGAGTCCCCACCATGCCCTGCCCACTGCCCATCCGGCACGACTCAGGATGGGCTGAACACCCACCTCTCCATCGTTGCCATGTGCTGCCCTTCTCCAGGGTGAGGCAGCAGCATCTTGGTGTCACTGCGATTTCCCCCCCTCTGGGAGCATGGCCAGGCCCCTCAGCTCCAACCTCTTCAGCTGCCCTGCAGAACGTGCTGTTTAGGGTTCCATTGGCCAGTGTAATTAATTACATTCTATCTTTTTAAATAGCACATTCAAAGACAGAGCTAGCCTGGTTATTGTGTATCTGTGTCCAGGGTTGCACTCAGTTGGTCTGTCCAGGTGAACAGTTTGGGTCTTCTTTTTAATACAAAATAGAAAATTTCTCTTTTTAACTTATCTGTAAGTCAAGTCTACTGCAAGGTGTGGTCTAATGCAGAATGAATCTATCAAATGTTTTAACAAAGGAGAGTAGGGCGTGTGGGACCCGGAGCTTTGTCCTGCCAGAGGAGCAGCCCCGCCAGCACGATGAAAGATATTCCACCGGGGGATTTCTGACACATGCTGCCCCTACATTTCTGGTATTTATTATAGAGGGAAGGGAAGACAAAAGCTCAAGGGAAAACAAAAATCTAGGTCTGCCTCAGGTTATTATAAACTGAGAATTGATAGGCAGGCTCAATTGCCTGTTGCTAAGCAGCCAAGAGAATTGGTTGACCATACCCTGGGCCTTTTAAAGAAAAAAACACAAAGGAGAAAGCTCTGTGTGTGTGTGCGTGTGTGTTTGGTATACGAAATAACGTGTAAACATCATACTGGCATACAGACCAAAAATATTTTTTCTTGTTGAATATGTTTGTGAGACACTGCTGCATGGGTGATGTGAAAGAAGTCAGGCCTTGGGTGGGCAGGATAACCCTTGATTTAAAATAAAAGATTCTGCCATATCAGCAAGACCAAGCTGCACTTTCTTGGTGCTTCCCCTTGGAAAGGTCCCTGTAGGGCATGATCTTGCATCCTTCTGAAAAACTGGATGCTGCTTGTCACAGGAAGCAATTCCTAGGGACCCAAGTCCCCCTCCCCTAGCCACTACCACCAAAGTGGCCTTCAGCACTATTTCTTCCCAAATGCTGATGTGTAAAATAGAACAAAGTACTGGAGACCCTCCAGCCCTCATTCTCACCACTGCTGGCCCCAGCTTGCTTTTGGCCAGAGCTGCAGGAAAGGCACCCACTCACCAGGTCCCAGGGAGGGGAGGGAGAGCCCAGTCCCACCTGGGGACGCTCCCTGTGCTGACAGGTTCTGCTCAGCTCCTGGCTTTTCCCCTTAGCGCTTCTGGAAGGTGGGTAGCTGGAGTGGGAGAAAAACCAGTGTCTGTCTGGCAAAACAGGCAGGCAGAAGGTTGGGGTGGGGGGGTTGGTTATTTTCTTATTGCTCAGATAACCTAAAATGGTAAAATAAAATAGACATTGTGCCTGGTGGAAGGGAGTGTTGTCCTGGGAGCCAGCTTTGCTATCACCACCTCTTTCACCCCCTTTTCCTTGTTTCTTCAAGCGTGATTTTGACATGACTTAAATAGAAAAACCCAGAGCCTACATTGGTTTACAATAATCAGTCTCAAAATCGCTGATTTCTGTGTTCTGCCTCTGACATCCCCACGTCCTTCCTGCACTCCGGCATCCAACAGCATCCACAGGGTTATCTCAATTCAGAACAGGCACATCTGCAGCAGCCACATTCCTTTGCCCCAAACCTTGTCCTCCCTCACCACCCATAGCGAATCCCCTTGGAAGCTGCTCACTGCCAAGCATTGCTCCCTGTCCAAAACAGCTGTAGCACGTGCTCCTCATCTGGATGGGGTGGAACTCAATCTGCAGGGGATTTGGGATGAAGCACCCTGGTACCAAACCCAGTCACCACCCAGTGACTCGGAGTGTGCGTGGGCACATGGGGCCATTGCTGCAATGTGCAAACAGGGGCAGGCGCAGAGGAGGGAACACAATGGAGCTGCGCCATCCGGCAGGGTCAGGCCACCCCTGCCCCCCTTCTTCCCCAAGCACAGGCCTAAAAATAGACGTAATCAGGTTTCAAAAAGGAAAAGAAATGAAAAGGTCAAGTGTCATGACCTTAGACATGCTCTGAGGCTGCTTTTCTCCTCGGGTAGCTCGCCCTCGCTGGGCCCCCCGACGGCGTTTCCGGACCAGAAGCAGCCGGGGCGCGCCCTCGGCATGGCCATCAGCTGTGGCCTCTGATCAGGGGGTTCTGCCTTTTTATCCCTCCCCATCCACCCTCCTGCTGCCTGCAACCGGCTCCTTCCTTGCTCGGGGAAATGCACCAGTGGGCACCCAGGGCTCCATCCCTCTTTCCTTGCTGCAGCTGCCTCATGGGGCCAACCTGCTCCACTGGGGCTCCTGCCAGAGCCTCACTGATTTTGGGGGGCTTGAGGCCTGTACCGTATCAGGTGGGTGCAGAGAGGCACTCAGTTTTCTTTTTATGAGCCCACAAGTGTTGAGGTTCCATGGCTGTCCCACATGGTTGTGCTGCTCCATCTGATTTTGTTCAAATCATAATAGAATGAGGCAGAGCATTTTATGCTGGGAATTGAAGACCTGGAGCAGGGCAGTCAGAGGATATCATGTCTTTGCTATTACGGTCTCATTCTTCCCAGCTGGTGAGAAATCCCTCCCTCCTCCTTAGCTTTTCCCCTGCTCAAATAACATCTGGAAATTTTAGGTAATCTTTTAGTGTGTCTGTGCTCTGTGCCGGTATGAGTCAGGACTCACACTTTGCCTCCCCTTTCCTTTTGGTGTACTGAGGAGTACGTGGTCCACCCTCTGTGTCCAAGCAAAGCACCCCATAGACCATCCTCTGCCATCCTGCCCTGGAAGTCTGCATTTATGAATGTTGCAGAAGTCACTATATTTCACTGTTCATCGGTGTGTACAGGGCTATCACTGTAAGAAAAGCCTTTTCTGTGTTTTTCGTTTGCAGATTTTTTGTGTTTCCTATTGGGAGCATTTTACTCAATGGTTAGATTCTTTTTTACTGCAGGAAAATGTGATAGTGCAGCAAAACCAATCCTTGGATCCTTTCAGCTCAGGGCATCCCAGGCGGAGACCAAATCTGCACCATGTCCTGGCCAGTGCCTGCAGATGCAGGAGCTGCTGAAGTGCAAATGCTGCAAAGAAAGCTCTAATAGTGTATTTTTCTTGCAGAGGAGAGGAGAGGGTCTGTATTTCTGGGGATACCTTGTAGCTGCTCCCGCCTTTCAGGGCTGGGGGCAAGAGAGCAAAAAAGTGACATATTAAATAAAACCTTGTCACTTCTGAATTGTTATTGTAACTGCCTGAAATACTTAGCAATGTAGCACTCTATCTTTAGCATTTTGCTGTCCCCTCACTTTGTCCTTGTCTCCCTCTAATTCCATAAAGCTCTCACCTGCGTGTTCTCAGCGCTTCCCTCTAGCTTGCTTGCACCTCAGTCCTCCTCCCACATCCTGCATCCCTGGGATCCTTCCTTATAGAGCACAGCAGAGGATTTCAAAGCAAATCACCTCTATACCAGTCCACCCAGCCTTGCCCAAAATAAGCATGTCACAGAGAGACGTGGTGGCAGTCACACAGAAAGTAAGTGTTTTCCAGGAGCCACAAGTAGCTCTGTGCACACACTTTGCATGAGCTCTCCTGCCATCATCTGATGTCCTGGACAAATGCATGGGAGTCTTGTCAGATTTCCCCTTTTGCTTGCTTGTGCCAGGGCTCAGTCCCCTGCACAAACCCCTTTCACCCTCAGCAAGACCTTGGCTCCACTTTTGCATCCTACACAGCTGTTCCTGTCCTCTCCAGCCATTGTGATAAAGCTGAAGGAAGTGCTGCGTAATTTTATCACAAAAGTAAGTACATAAAAATTATCTAAGTAGAGGCAACAGAAAATAAGTATTCAAAACAGTGCAGAAGCTGACAAGTTAGAACTGAAATTATAGCTGAGTAACACAGGATTGATTTGGTTTGCTTTTCAACTAAATGCTTTTATTACATTGATACAGTAGATCAATAGGTCAATATAAATATATTATGTATCAACAATATAGTAGATACTTTTTAAAAATCCATAATGTTAATACTAGAAAATCACTCTGAAAGGCTATGTTCAGAATAGTTTCCTTTACATCAGAAGAAATATCTATTAAACAGGCATATTCTCTGCTCTAAAATGTTCATTACTTCTGCATTTTTCTGCTTCTCTATATCGCAAATCTATTCTGGAAACATGGCTTCCTCTGTAATGATGTGTGGAAAACCTGATACATGTCATTTTACTGGTTATTTGCTTTGTCTGCAATACCAGGATCTGTCATCCGAGGTGGGATTTGCCTCAGGATCCTTAAAAATCTTAAGATCAGCAAATAAATCAAAGAATTGCTAAAAAAAATATAAGAAACTATTAAAACCAAGTCCTTATAGTAGGAAGTTTCCTTGTCCCAGATGGGAATCTCATACAATCTGATGAAAAAGTTTTTTAGGAGACTGCCTCAGCCTGGCTGGTGGTGCCAAGTGGTACCTGAAGATATCAGGTGTTGCATGAGCTCTTGGCACTCCTGGTTGTGCACAGGGAAGTTCAGGGCCATTGGTATCTTCAAACCTGTAATGTGTCTCCAGGCAGCAGGTACTTCTGCTCACTGTCTAAAAGGATGTTTGTGGGCCACCATCTCCAAAACACCTACGTGACCCAGTGGAGGAAAGGTAAGGTGGTACTGTGAGGTAATGTACTCACACCATCCTGACCTGCATTTTGTAAAATGGGATCTACTGGGTGGTTTTTTATTCATACTAATCAATTTGTGGTAGAACTACAGATGCCCGTGCACCTCCTCCCTGCTCTCCCAGATCCATCCCTGGGATATCCAAAGGAAAAGCACTCAGTGCCAGACCACATGCAGCCCCAGGGAAGGATGTGGGGGCTCAGGGAGTGCCATTCCCACAGGGCTCACACAGACCACTCCCCAGCTGATAGGGACACCTTCAGCCAAGACCGCTGCAGGCTCCCAGGACCCCCAGGGACAGCAGCACCCCAAATGCTGTGACAACTGGTTTTATGGACATGAGCACTGCATGTGCTGGCTCACCACACCCTGGCACAGCAGCCCCACACTGCTGGTGAGCAGGGAATGCTATTTTGGGGATCAAAACCTTGCTCTTACCGAGCTGGGGGGCTGTCACAGGCTCACTTCTCCCACTGGAGTTGGGAGGGGTCATCCACCAAGCTGTGTTACTGGCCACATGACTGCTGAAGTGCATGGGGCTATGTCAGCACTGGGAGTCACAGGATTACCTTGTGTATAGTCCAAAAATAACCTGTGAATTTGTATGAGCACTGATTGCAACTTCTCTTAAAAGTTGATGAAAACTTTTCCCACACTCTGGCTTGCTTGTGCAAAGAAAACTTGCTTCTAATCCATCTCTGCTGAGCATCTTCAGCAGCTTGAGTAGGGTCATCAAGCTGAGCTGAGGAGGCTGGACCCAAACCTTGTGATGTGCAGTGTGACCTCTCCAAGCAGATGAGAGTTGTGATGGTGAGCTGACTTCTTGGTGTTTTTCTCCAGGTTTTTTCCAAAGCACTGGCTAACCCTGGTCATTTACCCACAGCAGCAGCATTGCAGTGTACATGGCAGGGGAACAAGAGCATGGACAGCATGCAATGAATTGGGTTCTGGTGCACGAAGCACATGCCCCCAGCACAATCCAATGTAAAGTCTCTTACTCATCCTATAAAGAAAAGCGTGTAATGGAAATTAAACCTTCCTCAGAAAAGCTTGGTTTAAACGACTGAAATACTGAGGGATAAATCATACTGGGTAAAGGAGAATTGGGCTTACTTCAAAACATTTCTTATGAAAAACAGTGATTCCTCAAGGCGTTTTTGCATGAGCTCCTTAAGCTCCACCAGCTTCCCAAAGTGTGACTTTTGCTTCATATACCAGCAGCCCAGTGGTGCTGCATTGCTTTGGCAGATGCAGTTCAGTTACTTCATGTATTACAATAATGATTTTCAGGCTCCTGCTGCCTTGCACATGGGGCAGGAGGAGGGTCAGCAGCCATCAGCCTGGGTGCAGTTTCCCTACTGAACTGTTTGCACTTGTAGAGCAGCAAATGAAAAGCAAATCCCTGGGGCCAGAGGTTTGTGTTCCAAAGTTGTCTACAAAGAGCGGTCGCTGGTTGGATTCCTCCTAGCTTGTCAATTATGCTGCTCATCCCTCTATGAGAGGACAGCACTGGTTACCTGAGACCAAAAGACAGTGGAGGAACCTGCTCTTTTGAGATACAATTCCTCAGGACCTGGCACCTTTGCTAGAACTGAGAGCCAAAGCAGGGTCATCATGCTCTGGCTTTTTGACACTTACACATTTATAACAAACTATTCCTTCCAAGGTATGTTCAATCCAGCAAGACAAAGCTAACATATTTTAACAAAAGCCTTTTAATTACCCCTTGGGAAATACTGATGAATTATCAGGAGAAAAACTCAGCTGGGCATTCTCAGAAAGTAAAGAGCAGCTCCCAAGGAAGGTGGCAGATGAGCCTTGCTGAGCTGTTCAAATACAACTGGGGTTAGAAAATGAACACTGCACAGCAGAAAGTAAAAGAATTATGACAGTGAGTCAGATCTGGTGTGTCTCCTCATCCCAAACCTCTCTCTAGCAACAACAAGTAGCAGATGTTCAAGGAAAGATGAGAAACTGGGTAAACGCAAAATGATCTCCTTAGACATCCTCCTGGGTTTCAGCACAGAGTGGTTTTGGCAAATCTCTAAGTCCTAGGGAAAAATCATATATGAGATCTTTTTTTAATTCTTATTTCTGTGATGCATAACTATGGCATTTTTGTCCTGAACCCACACGAGCTAATTCAGCTACTGAACTGGCTTTTCAAAAAGAACACGTTATCACAATAGTCTGATCTTCTCTGTGGCTTTCCACATGACTGCTGTGGAAGGGCAGCCTGCCTGGCTGCCTAAAGCCAGCCAGGAAGCCTACCAACTACCACTCAGCAAGTCTTGTCAACTCCAGTTTCCCAGTTACATTAATGGTTGCAGCTCCGACCACAGGAGGAATGGTGTGTTCCCTCCGTGATGTGAGAGCAAGGCCACAGCATTGGGGTGATCAGTCCTCTGGGGCTTAAGGGCCATTAAAGTCTGCAGGAATGGCTACAGATTTCTCTGCAGCTTGGCAGAATATCCCCAAGAGATGTGGAGAAAGGGAATGCCTAAAAACACGTTTTGTCTGTGCTCTACCCATGTTCTGGTGGATGGGTTTTGAATAAGACAGAGCAGAGAGAAGCCCTTTGCAAATATGCTCCATTTGGGCCTTGGGTTTTACATAGCAGAGGACAGGGTGGGTTGTAAGTTGTGACCCAAGCAGCTCCCATCCCTGTGCCCTCCGGCCACCCCAGGATGAAGCAGGGCTGTGGGTCAGGGAGAGGATGTGCCCACCCCGAAGGGCAGTCCCAGGCTGTAACTCACACCGGAGACCGCCTGCTTCCATGGGCTGAGCTGGTGATCGGAGAAAAAGAGAAAACCTGGGGCAGCCTAATCCAGCATTAAAGACCTCACTAATTCTCTCCTTCCTGAGGACACCTGAGCCGCGGGGCTGGTGCGTGGGGGCCGGCGGCTGCCGTCCCAGTTGGCTTGAGCAGCTGCAGCCATCTGCAGTCCCTGTCCCTGGCAAGGTACAGTTTCTGCAGGATGGGTGCCCCAGGGTTGGATTTCTGCTCCTCAGGAGTCACCCCAGTCACAGGGAGAGAGGAATGCAGCTCTCTGGGCAAAAGGAGAGGAAATATGTGGCATAAATATCCCCGGTGCCAGGTGGCAGATGCTACTTCTGTGCCTCTCCAATAATATTGCTTGGGAGGAGGGAGAAGTGGTTGCATGGAGAAGAGCTCTCCCCTTCCCCGGGTAGTCTGACCTGCTGGGAGCCAGGAGAGACGTGGATGCTGTATTGGAAACTCTGCAAAGGGCAGGCAGGTCCTTTTGTAAGCATTTCACTCAGCAATTTTATTCCCACTTGCTGTCAAAAACAAGGAAAATTGTTCAGTCTGTGAAAAGGTGAGATGAAAAACTCAAGGTGGCTCTTAAATGTATGCTTTATAAAGCACTGATGTTCTGTGAATTGTGGCTTTGCAGCTTTGCGTCTTTACAATGTGGTGATGCACACACCCAGTACAAACACCAAACCAACAGTAACATACTGACCTGAAAAAAAGTCAGATGAATGCAAAATGTAAAAAGGAGAAGAGATAAAAGGACAAGGGACTTCAAATTCCCTGTCCTCTTGAGTTGTTAGACCTACTGAGGCTGAAGTAGCTTTCAAAATGCACAAAAAAGAGCTAAAAGTAACACCAAATTATTAACTCATCCAGCTCTATATTCACAAGTGATGCTTACTTTTAAAATAAAAGGATCAAGACTGGATTTTTAAAATCCTTGCTATGTTATTTAAGTACACTATAGACTATAGTGAGCATACCTATCTATATCCTTCACTGTCTTTTCTTTCTACCCCTCACAATGATTTTTTTTTCTCCTTATCTTGTTTTCTGCTGCTTGTAGAATGAACTCAGCCCAAAGACAAGAGAAGCTTTCTGTTTCTTCTGCCCTCACTCAAAGAAGGCTGGGCTGGTGTTCACCAGGGCATGAACATCCATCTAAGGGCTCTCATCAGCTCAAGGGGCAGGGCATGAGATCAAGCCTGGAGGATGCTCGTGTAGGGGAAGAAGGATGAGAACAGTATGGGAGTGATTCCCACGAGTTATGGTACTGGCTCAGCTGCAGGATTGCTGAGTGCTCTTGGAGAGGGAGGGTGGCTCTAGGCCAAGCCTTGGGCCACAGTCCCACATCTGTAAAACTAGGATAGTGTTTTCAAAGCTTACATGGCATTCAGGAACATTGTGACTATGAATGGTCATGAAAAGCTCCACCATGGCAGAGCTGTGGCCCTTATAAGGGCTGCTGTCTCCCTCCTGAGAGTAAAGGCTTAATTCAAATCAGTTGGCCCCACTGGTATTGAAATTGCTATCATCCTTCATCTTTTCACTGTTTTGGTGCAATCGTTGTCCTATTAGAACTAAAACTGCATTTTAAAGATTTAAACTGCAAATCAACCTCCACAGCTCAGCCAGATTCCTTGGAAATAGGGGTTGGAACTTGCTTTTGATTTTCTTCTCACACTCCTGGCCACAACTGGGCTTGAAAACATAAACACCAGCCACAGCATTCAAACAAAAATGACTCTGCATTCCGAGGAGAAATGGTATCATTATTTGGAAGCCATAGTACAAAGTGCTGGCTACTCTTCTTCAGAGAGATAAAACACAGATAGTTTCAGTGAAGAAGTAAAATTAGTGCCTGAGTTTCCTACCCCTGACTGCTATTCCAGACTGCAGTTTAATTCAGCTGTTTATGTGAAGATGCCCTACTGGGATAAGGCAGTGAATCTATCCAATGTTGCGGAGATGAATGCCTTTATTCTTCCTGAAATAAAAATGGTGTCACGGGATCTTTCATGCCTCCCCACAGACAGAAGCTTGATTTAAAATGCTGTCTGAGGGATCACATCACTGGAAGCACATATTACTTCCCAGCTCGGTGCTAGGGTGTTGACAGAAAGCAATAAAGTGTCCTGAGCCGTGACGTGCAGTCAGATGTTGTGTTCCAAAGTGCGTCTCAGCACCCAGGCACCTGCGCCACGGCAAGGGACGACCAGGCTCTTCAGTCCCTGGACCATGGTGGCAGATTTGCACCCCTTTGCTGGAGATATTTTTCTGTATGGATCGGTATAAGTATGGCTTTGTAAAGAGCTAATGATCTTGAAACATCCCTGCCACACCATTTACTCAGCTCGGCTTTTGACAGTGTAATTTATTTTTCCCTGTCCACACCACTATTTTCAGACATGGTTAGTACAAGTATTTCAAGTGTAAAGATCCTTGCTAAGCAGAAACTTGCCCATAATTCATCTATTATTTAAACCATCCCTTGAAATGTGTTCGGCTAATGGTGTCAGCAATGTCCAGCTGACATCACTGGACATCATGGATCTCCATATCACCCCTGAGGAGGGCTGGAACCTGGGCCACCAGGAAACAAAGGTGGTTGCTCCTGCCATCAGCTGGGAAAGATGGAGCAGCAGGCACCATCATATTTTTATCCACCTGCCACTGCAGCAGGACAATCAATCCAAGCCTCCTGACCCAGCAAAAAGCTGCAAAATCTCTGAGGGTCATTTGGTTTTGCCATGGTCCCCACAGAACTTCTCAATGAGGAGAGAGAAGTGTTTTGTGGATAAGGAGAATGTAATACAGGGAGCATGTGGAAGAGCAAGGCTTTGGTGGCCCGAGTGGGATTGCCCTGAACAGAGCAGGTCTGTGACAGGCATCCAGACCATGCCCAAAGCTGGAGAACAACCCACATGTGGTCCACTTGGAGAAGCTCTGTGAGATGAAAAGTGCTGCTTTTTGGGGTTTGTCTTTACAACAAAGGCAAGAAGTAAATAAAGTAAGAAAATAGGCATACTTGTGAGGCTGTTGATATGGGAGGGAAGAAACTGAGCTGATAGGGAAATGACAACTCCACAAGCATTTATCCTGTGAAAGGGTTTAATGGCATAGCACTGGTTCCTCAGCACACAAACTCTGGTTCAGTTCTTGCATTGCTAGAATCCCTGTGTTGGTGGGCACAGGTCTGCATCACCGCTGAACATTTCTGCAAGTCGGAAAACTGCTGGGCAACAAACTCATGTGCTTGTCTGCAGCCAGGCTAAGGGAAACCTTTCCTGCCCCTCTGCAGCATCACTCGGTCCATCAGAGGGAAAAGGCAGCTTTGCCTCCGGGTCTGGTCCCATGAGCAGCTTCTGAGCCCAATCCCAGAAACAGCTGTGTGGGGTGTGCCAGCAGAGGCCAAGGGAGCAGGATCCTCTCTTGCACTCCTACAACTGCTGCTGCTGAAACACAACCCTCACTTTAAATCAGCTGCAGTGAAACGGAAGGCTTTGAGAAAACAAACTCCCTCCAAACATATCCTTAACTTCATTTCCTCTGGTGGCCCTTCTTCTTTCTGGGCTAGGTTTCATGGGTCACTTTGTTTTTTAGGTTTTTTCCTTCTTCTTCTAATTTTAATTCTTGTCCCACCAGGGGTTGTTCTTTCATAGAATCCCAACCACTGATTCTCAGATAGTAATGAGAGCTGAGATGGAGACTTGCCTGTGTCTTTCTGCTTTTTTCTTTCCTCTTTTTTTTCCTAAGCTTTAAGCTGAGCTCTAACATTTCCCATATTTTATTCATTTAGGAGGATTTTTTTACACCACAAGAAAAGTAGATTGTCTGCCCAGTCTGTAATCATGCTAAAAAGATTAAAACCAATAATAAATACAGTTTTTTCTTAATTTTTTCCACCAAACATCACTTATACTGAAATGCAGCCATTTAAGCACCATTTATTTATCATGTTTCCAAACCCACAGCTGGATCATCCTTATCAACAGTTTCTTCTTCCAAAGACAGCAATATTCAACACCCTAAACAGTGGTAGAGCTAAGATTCACTTAGGAATTCAGCTGGAGCAAAACTTGGCAGAGCCTGGGACCGTTTCTGGATCAGACCCAGAGTACCAAGGTGAGGGAGGGAGTGGCTCCTGCTCTTCATGTCACTCCCTGGTGGCTGTGGTTGGTGGCCCTTGGGCTCCTGTGACTGCAGACACCCCCTATGCTTGCTGTGGGCTTTGGGTCTGGTCCACACAAGCATAAAGACCATGCTTAGGCAGGATTAATGTGATGTTTCTTACTCTAAGGCAGTGGATTAAATTATTTTTGCCAAAAGATCTGTTCTCAAGTGCAGCACTCCCAACCCACAGCAACTCCACTGAAATGCCACTGGCTGGGATTGGAGTTAAGTCTGCCAGATTTTCATGTCCTCTTCCATTTCTCTCCTTGGCAGAAAAAATTGAGGTTTACCTCATGGAATCCGACCCTGAAGCACCACCGGCTCCATCCTGGGAGGATTCCCTCAGGACATAACTGTTCCCTGAGATTTGTAACAGTGAGAGAAAGGTCCCAAAGCCTGTAGCTCCCTTTTTCCCCCTGCTCCCAGCACAGCAGCAGCAGCAAGCCCAGACCCTCCCTCTGGTTTCCTCAAGCCTCTGCCACTCCTCCACGTGCTTGTGGTTTTTATTTAACAAACAAACAAAATTCAGCCAGTTTTCAGGGCCTTCCCAGGGCTGGGAGTCACAGAATCATAGATTCAGAGAAACCTAGTATCACAGAATGGTTGGGGATGCAAGGGACCTTTAGAGCTCATCTAGTTCCAACCCCTCCTGCAGTGACCAGGGACACCTTCAACTACATCAGGTTGTCCAACTTGCCCTTGAATGTTTCCAGGGATGGAGCATCCATCACCTCCCTGGGCCACCTGTGCCAGTGTCTCACCACCCCCAGCGTAAAACCAAAACAAACTTACTTCTTTCTTATATCCAGCCTAAATGGACCGCCCTTCAGTTCAAAGCCACCACCCCTTGCCCTGTCCCAAGAGGCCCTGCTAAGGAGCCCGTGCCCCGCTCTCGCAGCCCCGCGGTGACGCGCTCCGTGCCGCGGCGCTCCCGGCGCTGTCCCGGTGCCGCTGGGTGCCGCTCTTGCCCCGCCATCCCGGCCGAGCCGTCCCGGGGATGCACCGGAATGGGGAATACACGGGCAAGGGGGATGCACTGGAATGGGGAATACACGGGCAAGGGGGATACACGGGCAAGGGGGATACACGGGCACGGGGGATGCACCGGAATGGGGGATACACGGGCAAGGGGGATGCACTGGAATGGGGGATACACCGGAATGGGGGATACACGGGCACGGGGGATGCACCGGAATGGGGGATACACGGGCACGGGGGATGCACCGGAATGGGGGGTACACGGGCAAGGGGGATGCACGGGCACGGGGGATACTCGGGCACGGAGGATGCACCGCCCTCAGACGCTGCCGGGACCCCCCTCCGGCCCCTGCGCCGCCACCCCGGCCGGCAAACCCGTCGCGATGGGGGCAAGAGCCGCCCCTCTGCTCGGGGGTCGCTGTCGGTGCGGGCAGATGTTGCCGGCGGGACCACTCCGTTTGCGTTCCGTTTATACCTCGGGTTCCTGCCTCCCGAACAAACCCGAGGCCTCTGCAACCTCCGAGCTGCTCCGTGGTGGGCTCCGCGACCTCCCAGCGCCCCCGCCGGGGACTCTGCCCAAAGATCTGCGGCCTCGGTCCTCACATTGCATCGTCCCCCCATCGGAAATACAGCCTACGGCGCCAGGCAGAGCTGGCCAGGCTAGGAGACAAACCATGGGCAGAAGCTCCACCATGGTTATGTACAATGCGAGGCTGGAGGTCCTCAGGCCGAACTTTTATAACAGCACCTAAGTGCATTCAATGAGAGTCTGATGCTCAAATAATATCGTGGATCTGGGTGTCAGACTACACTAATAAAAGGCAAAAGATCAAAATAGGCTAACGCAGGTTTTGAAGTTCTTCATTTGGCAGCAACTTTTCAGAGCATGTTTTCATAAAGTGAGTTCAGTGTCCCTCTGGTAAGACAGACCACTGTGGTTTTTCATGGTTTTTTTTTTAATAGAACAGAACGAACTTTTAGATGGAAAACACTAGATTGTGTAGCATCAGGATAATACTCTAAATGAACATATTTTTATTTTACTAGTGGATGTTTATTTTTATGCTGGCAAAGGCCAGATGGGCAACTATCGACGAACACAGGATAGTGGCAAGAGCAGCTGGACAGTGCATTAGCTCATCTCTATTGAAAAGTACCTAATTGGGACTTCAATATCAGAAGTCACTTAAAAATGGAAACCAAGTTCTGATTGTGATCGTAAAACAAATTTCCCTATGTTCATCACTGGTGAAGTTCAGCAACTGACTGTACTCACGGACTTTTCAGTCTGTTTAGAATATTTATACTGACAGTTTCCAAAGAAAAGAAGAAACAGGACATGGGAACAATTCAGTAAATACAGACATCAGATGTATCATCTACTGAAAAATTCATTAAGTACCTACCTATCTGTTTGAGCCCAGGCCCATTAATCCCACAGCAAAAGCCCTGACAACTACCTCTTGGTCTGGTCTTTCTTCTTGGTGCACATGGTTCCCTCACAAAGGAAGCCCCGTCCCACATGTGCACAGCAGCTACGTCCCAGTGTGACTTTTATACCCACTGGAGATTGATGGACCTAGATAGCCACTGATTTTTGGTCATTAAGCTCTGAGATACCTTTCTGTGTGGCTCTCAACTGTGCTCAGTCAGAGGGATTCCTCCTGGAAATGTGTACATTGAGGGAGTGTGGATTGTATGGGATTTTAGATGCTGTAGGATTAACCTTTACTCAGCCTGTAGGCTGGGGAGGAGGATTTAAGTGATGTGCTGGAAAATGTCCCCTGAAGATACTAATCTTTTCCCCTTCTTTCTTATTTCACTTTAAGCCTTCTTCAGGAAATTGCTTGTGGTTTAAAGGTGAGATCTCTGATCTACCAGCAAAGACATCTCCCAGGGGCCCAAATCTGCATTTCACACAGAGAAAACACTTTAGCCAGCTCAGGTGTCTGTCAAAGCACCAGTGTGTAAACCAAGGCAAAAAAGAGATGCAGGGAATGGAGAAACATGCTTCTGGAGCCATGGCAGATGAAAGAGCCCATCTTCAGAATTCAGCAGGAGCTGTGAAAACCAAGATAATGCATGATGGAAACAGTTTGAACAGTCAAAGAAACAATGATTTACCTGAATGAAAAATTGTTGAAGGTTAGGTATGCCTTTCTTTACTCGAGCAAGATCTGCAAAGGTTGGGTATGACTTTTCTTGTTATTGTTTGGATGGCTTGAATTTCTGAAGGTTGGATTTCCAATACAGTTCAAATATAGCCTGAGTGGGAGTTCAGCCATTCCTCGCCCCAGGAGTATAAGTCAGACCACGGACTATGCCCAAACTGCACCTTCTTGTAGGGTAATCACGAACATGAAACAGGTTCACGTGCTTCAAAACTGAGCAGACAGTACTTAGCATGGCAGGCCAGAGAGCATTTATTATCCCAAATCCTGCAATGAGCCATAAAGACTTTAGTTGTATCTAAAACATATTATTAGACCTTCTCTTGATTTTTGATAATTAGACTCTTCCCAAATATCTCTGAGCATTTCCATTAGTTCATAAATTTTCCCCAAATAGATTAGACAAATTATTTTCAGCAGATGGCATGTTATGAATAGCTTGTGAATTTTTCACTTTGACATCTGTACTGTGTTTACTGGGTGGTTTAATCAGTTCCTGGGCTGAATGACTGAAATGTTTGCAAGGGAGGAAAAATGAACACAGGATACTAAATAAGAAACAGTGCTTTTCAAGGACAAACATATTCAGCTGACTGTTTTCACAAACACTTTCAGAGATTTCCAGCAATCTCTGGTTACCCTGTGGATTCTTGATGTCGTGACATATCTGTGGCTGCAAATCAAACCCATCTCACTCAGCCCAAAGGCTAATTATGAACCTCTTCTCATTTTCTAGCAGCCATGTTATGTGGTCAGAACCCAGTAGCAGAATTTTTGCTCCAACTAGTTGTATTTTAACCACGTGACCAATCCTGACTCTGATGTGGAGGTATTGTCAAGCAGAGCTGCATGGCCAAACTACACTTATCTCCTTGCTTTGTCTTCCTCAAAATAACATTAGAAGATAAGGTACACTCTTTCTTTGACCACTAACCTCCAACTCCTGAATGGTGACCACAAAGGATAAGTATGCATTGAGCAAAGTCCTAATGATCAGCACCTGGTTACAGTTTCAAGAAAGGAAAAATTAAAACAGAAAGCAAAAGAACCCAAACATGAAGGAGGCTGAAAAAGAGAGGGGACAAAAGGCCAGTATAAAAAATTTCCAATATCTTCAACAGAGCAAAACCATAGACAAACATATATATTTGCTGACAAGAATCAGCATATTCTTGCTTTAAACATTGTTTCATTAATAAGAAAATTGCAGTAATAGGGAGAAAACCATTGGGACAAGGATTATCTCTCTTTTAAGTTACATGATGCATGGTAAAAAGGGGGTCTTAGCACTGCCATCATGCAAATATGGAATAAAAATAGGACTGGGAGGAGTGGCAGGAGGTTGTGAGACTGCAGCACCAGTGGCAAAGCCATCTGCAGCAGCGCGGGCTGTGGCACGCTCCAGGCTCCAGCCGTGCCTTTTCTCACACCAGATGCTGCTGCGCCCACCACCTCGGCTCACCCCCGAGTCCCCAGCATGTCTGGCACGCTATGTCTGGCCTCAGGTTTCTTGAAAGGCTTGTGATTTTCTGCTCTGAGTTGCCATCCAAATGGTAAGTAATAAACACTTTAATAATTCATAACCAGTCAGTAATATCTTAAATAATTTAACAAACAATTTGTCATCTTCCCCTGTGATAGGAGACGCTGACTGAAGAAAGGCTGAGCAAGGTTTCGTGTCTACATCACCCCTCTCCAGGAGAGAGCTTTGCCCCTGCCTGAGCTCAGCCAGGTGGATGCAGCCTGCAGGGGAGCAGTGGAAGCCTACCCTGGCCTCAGGGGGTGTGAGCACTGACCCACTGGGCAGAGGAACAGAGGGAACCACATTCAGCAACCTTCCCCTGTAATGGTTGGCTACACTCAGAGCCATATTTCTGGAGCTGTTCTCCTACCCACTGCCCTTGGTGCTGAGACACTGAATTCCCATCTCAGGTGTCCCTGCTCTCCTCCAGTTAAGCACCCAGTGTCTCTGCAGAGAAGCACAGACCCTGGAAGCGGCAGCTCCTGCTTTGTCACCCAGGCTGTTGAAGGATCACAGCAGACCTAAGGCAAGCTGGTGAGTCAAACTACCCTTCATTCCCACATGGTTTAAGCAGCAAGTCCCAACAAGATGACTGTTATCTTCCAAAAGCATGGAGAAGACCTTGGAGCAATGCTTAGTTCAGAGAACTACTTCAGAAGATAAAACCTCAAGAGAAACAAAAGACAAGACATGCTCAAATCAAAACCAGTAATTTTACCTGGTGAGACTGTAAAATGTACTACAGCATAACCCTGGCACGAGGTTAAACAGAAGCAGCAGTCAGTGAAGCCAGCCAAGCTCCTCAGGTGCTTAAAATTATACAAGTGCTTAAGATTGCAATTGAGCAAAGCACATAAGGAACACAAGTGCTGTCAGCTTGAGTATAATGAATATATAAGTTGTACAGAAGCACTCTTTTTTATTATGTTTTTAAAGAAGTCTGTGCTATTATTTCAAGTAGTTCAAATCCTGCTGATGGATGCAATCCCCTGCACACAGGCTTTTTTAGGAGAAAGTATTACATTGACTCCAGTGAAGTTATGCTGGCAGAAAATGCGATGCCCTGAAATTTAGCTGCTCCCCACAAGCCAAGGCGTGTGCTGTGTCTGAATATCTATTTTCATTTAAGATGTGTATTTGTATTTAGTAGTGGCTGTTGCACCATTAAAGGCACTTAAGACAACCCCAGCATTGCTGCAACCATCCAGCTAGTGCAAACAGGCAGCCAGCCCAGTGGAGCACTGAGGATGTCACAGAGAGCAGGACAGAGCATCAAAGGGCCACACTGCCCTAAAACCACATCAGAAGGAAGTACAGCCCACTTCAGCCACCACAATATCCATGATGGTGACAGCAGGGCTTGCTCCCAGGAAGTGGTCTAGCCAAGCAAAGCAGGGGAAACTCCAGTAGTGTCCTTCTTCCCCTGCAAATGTGTCGTGTCTGCAGATAATTGGCATGGCACATTTTTTAATGCACCAAATAAGGGCTTAGCAGCTTTACCTGCCCCAAACAGGTGTGAACTTCTAAACACTAAATCACTTCAAAAATTCCCTCTGGGAATTAAAAGTCACTTCTGTAACTCATGACGTGAGGCTGCTGTTCCTGGGCCTTTTCAATGGCAAACCCAGGATAAGGGAGGGCTGAGGGAAACAAGCCTTTTCTTGCATGGGAGGGTTCTGGCCCACAACCTGAGTTCTCTCACAAGGAGATGCTTTTGTCATGACTCAGCTGATCCTGGGGACCCTACGGCTCCTGGGGACAGCCCCAGCCCAGCAGGAAACAGCTGGACATGGCAAGCAGATAGGCTGAAGCAGTACTGGAGGCTCCTTTGAACCAAAGGATTTGGACTTTATCCTGTAATACCTTTTCTGTAATGAGTAACACATAAATTATCTCTCCTGGCAGGTAATATTTGTGTCAGCACTGGCTTGGTGCTGTCATTTGCCAACAAAGAGAGCTCCTTTGGGAATTTTTAAGTGATCTCACAAATATTTTACTTACCGGTCTGCTTACACACAAACATCAACACAACACCAATTAACTCCCTGGAAGTTCTCTCCTACCTCTCAGTTCCTGCTGTCTTTCTCCAGCCCTGATGTTTCTTTTTTGATAGATTTTATTGTGCTCAAGAAAATCCCAACATTGCAGCCACTCTGTGTCCCAAAAGTGACTCCCATTTGATGGCTGCCATAGTTTTTTACTTCTTTTTGAAGCAGTCTTTCTTCTGCCTTGCAGGTTTTCCCCCTCAATATACCCAGCACATTTTTTGAAAATACACAAGCTGACACAGTTGGTTGATGTCAGGAAAAGTGTCTGTTATTGTGGGGGCAGAAATCAGCCTTCTGGGAGATGCAATACATTATTCATCATCTCCCAAAGATCATCTAAAGGTCAGGTTATTTTGGCCTCAAGGTGGATAAGATATGCACTCAGCTTTATGGGCTGGCTACAGTTCCTATACCTGGAAGCCTGTGATATTACGCAAGGTGCTTGCATCAGAAACCTGAAAAGCAGAGAGGGCTTCATAGCTTTGCAGATCACTGTTGACAGGATCAGATAGCTGTTTACGGGTTTTTGGAGACACCCTCAGGTCTACCATGTCGTGAGAGAATCAGCACTTCAGGCTTTGCAACAAGGTAAGAGTTTTTCTGTTTTGCTGATGAGGAACTACAGTTTTTAGCAGCTTTTCCCATAACTTTGGGATCTGCACAGTCAGAGACTAAAAGTCTAACAAAACTTCATCTTAAAAAATGAATATATGCATTCAGTTCAGAGTGGCCCCCTGCCAGGGCCAGCATGGCGAGGTGCCCAAGGGCAATCAAGACAGGGTAGATGCTGCCTCAACTCTCAGCCCCTGCTGTCAGGGATCTTGAGATGCCCAATTTCCTAAGGGTGCTCTGTGCTTTGGGAGTTTTGTTTTGACAGTCATGTAGCCCATTGTCCCCTGATCACACTTTTGGTCAGTATCCCAAGTATTTTTGGGAGCTGTTTAATATTACAGGAAGTCTAAGACATTTCTGTTTTGAAAACAAAATGTAATTACCCAGTTAGGTGAAAGCTTTTAGGTTGCTGTATATAGCTATATCAAGAAAAGAAACAAAATACATTAAAAAGTATAGGTTTTCTGTGTCTGGGATTTAAAAAGACAATGAATGAAAGCAATCCATTCCAGAATAGCTATTACCACGTAGAAACACTGTTTCCATGCAGGAAATACAAAGAATTCCCTTGTACCTCCAGAAACACGGCAGTATTTTCCACGTGCCCTGATACTGCTTGTGTTGAAACAGCCACATCAAAATGGCTTGAAGTGGACCAGTTTCTCATATCCAAATTTGTGCCTCTCATTCACTCTGCAATATATATGCAATTTAAAGGACTAACAAGTACCAGCAGAAATGGAAACCCATCAGGGGACTAACTGTAGTTCTTCAACCTGAGGAACCCAATATAGTGATTTTTTCAATTGTTTGAAAAATAGACCATAACGCCAGGGATTATTTTTTGGTCACACTGCAGAAGTTCTGCCATTTTAATTGCAGCCATTAACTGTGACTGCCCTGTGTTGTCCCTCACGAGCAGCATCTGGGGCTTTGCTGGGCTGCTTTTTCCAGGCTGTGCAATGCTCCCTGTGATGCCCTGCGTGGTGGTTTCTGCAGTAGCTATTCTGCTGCACGGGGATCTTCACTTGCTGCTTTTATTGTACTTGAAGGCTGCTTTGTACATCCGTCAGCTCCAACCAGGTCTGTGTTTGATCTGCCGATCGATGCCTGACATGAGTTCTGCTTTCCAAAAAAAAAAAAAAAAAGGCAGAAAGGAGAATCTGTGGAAAGACCAGATGGTCAGACTCAACCCAGTGCCTGGGAAAATTATGAAGCAAGTCCTGAGGGACTCTATGTTCACCTCATGAAGGACAGGAGAGTGATTAGGAATAGCCAGCATGAGTTTTCCAAGTGTAAATTGTGCCTGACCAGCCTGCCTGCCCTCCTGGTGGAATATGCGACCTGTTCTGCAGGGGTGAGGAGGGCAGTGGATGTCACCTTTCTGTGGTTTTAGCAAGGCTTTCACCGTGGTATCCCAAAGAAGCCTTGTAGTCACTCTGAGGTGGTATGGGCTGCATGGATGGACTGGAAAGTAGGTGAAAAACTGTCTGGATGCTTAGGCTCCGGAAGGAGTGGTCACAGATTCAGAGTCTATCAGGCAGTCCATAATGGGTAGTGAGTTTTGGGCTCAATACGGAGACCAGAATTGGTTTACACCAATATCACCCACAACCTGCACAATGGGAGATAACACTTCCTCAGCAAGTTCAGAGACAGTGTCAAAGGAGGAGAAGGTCAATATCCTGGAGAGCAGGGCTGCTGTTCAGAGGCACCTGGACAAGGTAGAGAAACAGGACAACTCATGAAATTCAGCATGGACTGATGTAAAGTCCTGCGTATCTAGAATAACTTGCTGCATCATTGGGGACCTACTGCCCGGGCAGCAGCTCTGCCGAAAAGGACCTGAGGGTCCCTGTGAGCAATGGGTTCAGTGTGAGCCAGCAGCGTGAAGGCTAATTCCAGACTGGGTTGTCCCAGCAAGTGCAGAACCAGCAGGTGAAGGGCAGTGATCCCTCCCTTGTTTTCAGCAGCAGCGAGACTGCACCTCTGCTACTGTATCCAGTTTGGGTTTCCCAGTGCAAGAAAGAAATTAATATAATGAAGAAAGTGTTGCAGAGGGACACTAAGACGGCTGAAGGGAGGGAGCGTGATGTATGAAGAAAAGCTAAGAGAACTGGATTTATTTAGCCTGAGAAGACTGGAAGGACAAGAGGCAGCAGTCGCCAGCTGTAGCAAGGAAAATTGTACCTGGATGCAAAGAAAAACCTTTACTGTGATAGGTGGGTCAGACATGGGAGCAGGGGCATGGAGACTCTGGGGAACCTCCATCCCTGAAGATTTTCAAAACCTCTCTGTTAGCACCTTCTGTGCCTGCTACCAAATCAACAGACGTTCTCATAGGGACAACAAGAAATAAACAGTTTTACCTGGTTTATTCTTAAATGCCTAGCAGGAGTCAGAGCAACAAAAAGTAACATTTATTGAGTGAAGACTTGAAGACCTCTTAGAGACAGAGACACTGTGACTGGCTCATGGGCAGCATAAGGGCAGGAAGGTGTGTGCCTGGGGCTGTGGCAACACTTGGTTTCATCGCCTTGGTATGGGACTCCATGAAATGATTGAGAAAGCTGCTATGGTCACAGTTTAGTTGGAATTTGGCCTGGAGTGAAGTCAACAAGAAAGAAAAAAGTCCTCTAACATCAAAGCTTTCCTTTCAGGGTCAATTTACACCCTGAAATTGTCTGTTGTCTGAGTCAATCTAACAGGTCACTGCTGAACAGGGAGGGTTTGCTTACCTCCAAGGACCCCGACCCTTTCCTGTTCATCCAGCTCCCCAGTCCCATCACCTCTTCTGTTTGAGCACTCATCAGCCCCTGCTGTCAGCTGCCTGGAGTGTCCACAGATGCACAGCAAAGAGCAGGAGCTGGAGGGAAGGAGCAGGACTTGCCCCCTTCTGAAGTGTTGAGCTGTTAGATTGGCTCGGCTGCCTCCTGTCACCTCCAGCCAAAGGGCTGGGTGGGAGGGAGAAGGAGCTGATGGAACTGTCTTGCTGCAAAAGAAAATGCTACCATTGGAAATGCTGGCAAGGTCACTTGAACAGGCTCAGCATGGAAGAGATTCCCTGGTAAGTAGTGGTGGCAGATAGAGCACTGTTCCTCCCCAAATGCTCCCCCTCCCATGCCACTGGCAATGCCAGAACAGGCACTGGCTGCTCTGTTTGGTCTCTGCACAGGGGATTGCAGGGTGCATTTACCACCCACAGAGGGGAGGACACTGACTGTGTCCCCTCAATTGCCCACAAGGCCAAAATCACAGGTGGATGTTTTTCCCTCATCTGGCCAAGGCAAAGAAGCTGGATCTGTGCCTGTCTACTGTTGCCTGGCATAGGGACTGGTGAGGGGAAATTACTGACTAACCACTTATTTTCACATAAAAGAAGCTAGCAACATGCGTGGGCCAGACTGTCTTCCTGCTTCTCGCATCACAACCTAGAAGACTTCTCCCCTACCACTGCTGCAAATCAATACTTCAAAAGTTTCCTGGCTTGTTCCCCAAATCACTTGACTATTTCTAGTTCCACTGTACAGTCCATCGTGTCTTGAGGCCACGGGACAAAAGCCAGGAGTCCTACAGTGCAACTGCTCACTTAATTCCTTGGGTGTCTTCCCTGCTGATACATAGCAGAGATTGGCAACTAATCTATATATAGTACAACACTGCTGCTGAGACACAATGGCTGCATTCAGCGTGCATACATGATGATGTCAGCAATGGCTGTTTAATTGCATCATGGGAAGTGAAGGGAGAAAAGAATTGGAAGAAAAAAAAAAAAAATAAGGGGGCCCCTGGCCCCTCCACTTTACATAATTTCCTTCACTGCCAGATGGGAACGCATGGGAATGCCGGCCCTGCATCTCAGGAGCTCCCTCCCCAAAGCCTGGCATCGTCACATCTGTTTCCCTGATTTCCTACGCTTCTGATCTTCTTCACCTGCCCTGCACCCCACCACCTTGGGCGAGCTTCCTGAGGTGCTGTTACCGCCATTTGATTTGGCTTCCTGAGGCTCGCTCCCTCCTTCCTTATTTTTACTTCTCTAGTTTGCAGTAGCATCCAAAGTTGTGAAACACCCTGGAAGGGTACGGTCTGCATGCAGAGACCACACAAGCCCCTTGGCCGCTTTTATTCAAATAAATGGGCATCTGTGCTGCTAGGTCGTATTTCACAAAAGGGGCTGTCAGGCTCAGTGCAACTCCACTGCTCTGCAGCAAGCAAACAGAAGATATACAAACTTCTCTTCCCAGCAGCTATCCATCATCGTAAATGTACGTGGGTTTTATTTGAAAGGACAGACAACACCCTCCTTGCTTTAGTGAAGCAAAAAGGGAAGAGACACTCAGAGTGACAGCGTTCCCCTCTCCAAGACCTACAGCATCAGCCAAATCAACAGCTTTAAAACTTCCCTGAATACCTGCCTACCCTTTAAAGTTCCCATTCCTGCAAACAGGACCTGTGGTATCCTCCATTTTAAGAAAGCCTCCCTTTGTCTTATCCCACGGCCTATTTATAGCTCCTGTGGTAGAGGTATAGTGGGAAGGCTTTACACCAGCAGTGCACAGTGCAGAGGCACGTCACAAAGGGACATTTAATAGCCTCCAACAAACATGTGGCTCCTTGGGGCTCATTTGCTGTGAGGAGGCTCTCACCCAAAGGGTTTTAGCTGCCTATATTCCCAGTGGCATGTGACAGGGGCTTTCGTCTGTGATGTGAGTCGTAGGCTGTTCTTGTAGGTCCACTTTTATGAAGGACTGTAGGGATGCCATTGGGGTCTCATGTAGGAGAGGAGGCAGCTGCCTGCTCCCACTGCCAGGGAGAGCTGCCCAGGCAAGAGCTTCTCCCTTTTTGGCTCCCTGGTGGAGGAGTGAGGAGGTGAAAGACCTCTTCACAGGTCGCTTCTTGTTTCCAGAGAAGTCAGGGTAGGAAACTCCAACCTCTTGCATGTCCTGTGAGTATACAACAGTCTCTACCTCTAACCTGAGCCTGGAGAAATGGCAAGCGGCCAGGTGGCAAAAGCTTCCTCTGAGCCCATCTTAGAGCTTTCTCTGCAGGAACTACAATTATGACCACAATAAATTCTCAAATGAGCCAGAAACTTTGATTATAACCCTGCACAGCTTCTTTGTTGTTCATTTGCTCTCATAAAGGAGCAAATTACCTTTATATGTTCTGTCCCTGACCAGTGTTGGTTTCATCCTGAATATATCAGGTCCAAATTAGCTCCATCTGTGTTTCCTGCTAAGGACAATACAGAAAAAGCTCCACTGTTCTCTCTCAGCATTCAGTTTATACCTCTGGAACTGACCTGTCTTGATGAGAGGAGCTGTGGGAGAGAGCAGCACCTGAATGTGAGTCAGGATTAGTGCTGCATGTAACACAAAATGGTCTGAGGGAATATGCCACTGGCCAAGGGTCACATTTTGCCAGTGCTCAGGGAATGACACTGCATGGCCCTGAGGGAGAAACAATCTGTCCAGGTTCCCCAGGGAAGGAGGAGGAGGAAGAGGCAGAAGGGGACAGGCAGCATTTGGATGCAGACAGCCTTCAGATGTAGAAGATGTAGATGATCTTTGCAACCATCTGAAGGGACTGGAGATACTGGTGTCCCTCTGAACAGGCTGCACAAGCACTCCACCCTTCCCAGCACAAGGTCAGCAGTGCTGCAGCGTGTTAAGGGACACTCACGTGTCCCAGTTTGGGGGCTGCACTGGGGGCTGGTAATGAATAGCTGAGGGTGCCAGGCTTCCCAGCTCCTGCCACCAGATCTGGAGGGGAACAGCTGCCCGTGCCCAGAGTTTACACAGCTGTGGGGAAGTATTAGCAGCTGACAAGCCATTCTCCCTCTTGCTGTTAAAAGCACTCCCCCAGCTGAGTAAAAGGATCTTGCGGATGTGAATGAGAATGAAGGTAAGGACAACTTTTGAGTTTCAGCCGAGTTAACTGTGCAGAGAGGATAAATGTGGAGTGAGGTATCAGAGCAGCAGCAGTGTCAGGAAACAGGAGGCTAATAACAAAACATTTGCAATTATTAGCCCATAATGTTGGCCCCTGCTTTCCACCTCCAGCTGCTCAGACCTTGCATTCCTTGACCTGCAGAGCATATTTACAAGATGTCTCTTCTGCCAAGTTTTTCCTGAAAGAGAAAATTGATCTGATGGGACATTCGTTGAAGGTGAGTTTGAGAGCCTTTTATATTACTCCAGCATCAGTTTTCACATAAGTTCAACACCCAGCCAGTGAAGTCACTTCTTGTGATTTAGACCTGGATTCAGACCATTCTTAATGGTAGGCATTGCATTTGAAAGCTGTTTAGAGCAAAATCAGGGTGAGAAGAACAGACATTTGCATCTTCTGGCCTTGAGCCCATCCTTGGGGGGCAATAGTTGAGCTGTCATCATCAAAGATTAAAGCCAACACAGGTACTTAGTCTAACAAGAAATCTGATTGAACAGATGGTGAATAGAGAGAGATTTGAGAAGTCTGGAAGAGGAAACTGGTTTTAGAGTTACAGTCATTGGGAGGTAAACTTGCTAAAAGTCCTTGTGATGCTAAATCCCACTATGTGGTTAGAAATGGATTATTTTCAGCCAGAATTTCTGAAAAGAATAAGGAATGAATCAGAATGCACAGGAACAAAAAAAAAAACAACAACAACAACAAAAAATAACAAACAAACAAAAAAAGTCATTTGTTTTCCTCTCAGATGCATACCAAGCAGCAGGAAAGCTAGAGCAAGGCTTAAGCATAAAGGTGTTCTGGGACACTCTATCAACAGAAGTGAAAAAACCGAACCAACTTCCTTTAGCACATCGAAAGATTACATCTTTGCATCAGTTGCCTGCAGAGCTCAATATTGTAAGGCAAGACAGTAGAGGTTTGCTACTTTCTGGGAACAGAGGATTGATGCCCAGACCTGGTAGTCTCTCTGGAGTTAAAAGTAATGTCAGCTGTTTGAGTGCAAGACCCCTGCTTGCCAAAGCCAGCCCTTGAAGGCTGCAGAGATGCCAAGATGCACACCCCCAACAAGACCTATGGATTTCACTTGCACGTGTGTATAGAGGAGGCTCTCTCTGTTCCTCTTTGGATCCCATCACATCCTAACAAGCACGTCTTTAAACTCAAGGTGACCCTGCTGTAGGGGAGATGGATGGGTGGAGGAGGGGGGTGTCAAGATCTTGAATTAATATGCTGAGCAAGCCAGTTCCCAATGATTTATACCACGGGGACAACACTTACTGCTTCTTTGCTCCCCAAGCCTCCACCCTGCTCAAGATCCAACATAACTATACAGGAAGCTCAGCAACACAGGCAGAAAGTTGAGCTTACTACTGTACTTACTAATGGATCCAATGACAGATATATGGTTGAGCAAAAGGCAGTGTGCAAGAGCAGGCATGGCAAATTTGGAATCTGAGGCAAATTTAGAAGTTTGTGCTCGCAAGAGGAAAAATGACGAAAGGAGAAAAAAACAGCACAAATCAGGGCTAAAGTGGCTGAACTTAAGTGGCACAGTTGTCCGTGGAGTAAAGTTGTGGTGAAAGCAAAAAGCAAAAAGGATGGATATTCCTCTGAGTGTAATGAGTAAGGCACTAAAAGTGAGCTAAAAACCATCAGCAAAACCTCTCTCTTTCATTTATCTGGTGCTATTTGACTAATGCAAAATCTCCACAGCCTACACTAGCATCATGATCTTGCTGAAGCCCTTCCTTGTGAATAAACCTGTTGAAAGGTTGCTCCTTTCATTCATTGATTTACTAGTCAAATTCTTAAG
>JAWWMO010000083.1:44191325-44210519 GCA_035047845.1 Dendrocincla fuliginosa | reverse complement strand
CACAGCGGGCCGTGAGGAGGGGACACAGCGGGCCGTGAGGAGGGGACACAGCGGGCCGTGAGGAGGGGACACAGCGGGCCGTGAGGAGGGGACACAGCGGCCCGGAGGTGGCAGCAGCCCGGAGGGGACAGCAGCCCGGAGGTGGCCGCGGCCGGCAGCGCCGCTCCCCCGGGCCGGGCCGGGGGGCCCGCAGCGCGGTGAGTGCGGGGAGCGGGGCCGGCCTGGTGTGCCCGCCGTGGGCGAGCAAGGTGCACCCCCTCCTTCTCCTCCTCCTCATTCTTCTCCTCCTCCTCATTCTCCTTCTCCTCGTCCCCGGGCCCCTCGACCTTCACAGCCCGCTGGCTCGCTGCGCCTTTTTGTCCCTGCCGCCCCCTCGGAGGAGACCGGCACGACACGGGTGTGATGGAGTGCTGGGGGTCAGGGAATTATTCGGAGGTAAAACAACGCTGTTCTCACACAGGGGGACCCCCGAAGGGAGATGGAGGTGGTTTTCCCAGCCATCCCGGAGGGACCGGCAAATCCCGGCCCTGTTCCTTCGGCGTTGGGGATTAGGGATAGCTTTTGGCAGCGTTCCACTGTTGAAATGACTAAAATATTCCATTAGAGCTTTTAGCAAGTTTGAGGTCTTAGTGCCTGCTTTGCAGCTGGCGGGTTTGAATGTTCATCTTTAGATGAGCTTGTTTCCAGGTAGAATTATGGAATGTCCAAAAAATGGAACATCTGTTTAAGGGTGGGAGCCCAGGCTTCATATTCTCCCCTCTCTCCGACTTTGGGAGAAGTCTCCGTGCGGACACTTTATTTCTGCCTTGCAATCTGTAACCTTATTTGAACCTTTCAGTCTGCTGAGATTAAATCGTGGGTGTAATGGTTTTTGCAGTCAGGAAAGCAACAGTAAAAAAACAACAAACAAACAAAAAAACCCCTTCAAGCTAAACCAAACCCAAACAGGCTGACCAGTTTGCCATTTGTGCGTGCTTTATTGCTGTGTTACCCACTTGCATGTACTCTTAAGTATTGCGCTGGCTGCTGCCCCTGCTGGAACTGATCCGTGCTTAAACATTAGGGCTCTTTCAGAGTTACCATAAGAGGCCTGGAGGAGGGAGTGTTGTCTCCAAGCCCACGGACCATATTCACAAAGCACTGTAACCTGTTTAAACTGAGCCAGAGCGGCCTGTGATGACAAGAAGAAAATTATATTAAGCCATGATTATAGGTTTCTTCTCTGTTTTCCAATGGGCATCATTATAAGGGAGGAAAACAAGAGTGGTAAAAATGCTAATGGAAGGCAAGAGTGTGAGCTAGTGAGCAGAGACCAGATGGCTGTATGAATAGATAGAATGGATAGAGCTTAAATTTCTCTTGAAGTAAAATAAAAGTTTCTGTCAATTGCATGAATGAACTCCCACTTGCCAGGGGATTTAACTGCATGATGGATGACAGTAGTGGAAAGAAGTAGGATCTCTCTGGATCTAGTGCTAAAAAAAAACCCTAACCAGACAAAAATCTTCATCTTTTATTCAGCTATGAACAAAAAGTTCACAGCAGAACTTGGTGCCTGTTCTAGAGCACTGGGTAGCACACCCAGTGGAATACACAGTACTGAAGAAGTATTAATGTGATTAGGCACATATATTTATATATGTGCTGGTCTGTGATATGTGTATGCATAAAAGCAAGTTGTTCCTGCAGCCTCTGAGCATCTGACTAGTTTAATCCAGAGTCCTGACTAATGAAGCAGTACCAGCATGTGATCTGCAAGTTTTGCCTTGTATATTTATGGATGTTATCTTGGCACTCTGTCAGTTTGGGGAACACAGGTGAGAGCTGGTGGGAGTGAGTGAACTTGCACGTAACCAGAGAGCGAGATCAGATTGGAAAGGTTTGCCTGGAACTGTTGGGAACTTCTGTTGTTCCTCTGCTGCAGCTCCCGCCTGAGCTCATTGATGCTTCACACATTCTGTCTCTTGTAACAGATTACCAGCTGCTTTTGTAGAGGTAATTTGATCCTAATCTTTTGGTGTGCCGTGAGGATTTTATTTATACTCTAGCCAATCTACTTTGGGATAAAATAATGAGATTAGTATCACGGAAATTAGTGCAGGTTAAATATTTTTGCTTTAAATATGTGCTTGATCAATATTATTGTTTCTCACTGTTGTTGCTATGATGCCGAAAAGGAAAACTACTAAAAGTTCCCACTGTGTTTGCTGTGATAGACTAAACTAAATGCAAGGTACTGTTTTTTTCAAATAACTCAGCAGAAAGAATTCTTAGAATGAGTGCCAGTGAAGCTGCCTTCTGAAAGCTGTACATGTTTTTCTTTGTAACAATTTCCTACATTGCTTAAAGTTTTCCTTGGGAGAGGGGAGATAATTAAGGGGGAAGGCAGTGTAGGAGTTATATTAGTTTGAAATCTATTTTTTCTGAAGTTCTTTAAATTTTCATGATTTCCAGAACAGGAATGGTTTAGTACTCCTTCTGCTTGAGTCAGAAGTAGCATTTGTGAGATAATATTTGTTTTGAGTTGTCCATGTGTAGGACTTAGTGAGCGATATTCAGGTCAAGGTTAGCGGAGTGTTTCTTGTTAGTTTGCAGAAAATTGCATGTTGTTTGCTTAAAATTTTGAAATTATCCCTTTTCCCGTGCCTCACTAAAAATGAGTGCCTCCTCTAATAAGTCTCCAATATTAGGCCAGGCACTTAATCAGTGTATTTTTGAATAATCCCATTTTAACTCTTACAAATCTGCCATTTGATTCCACAGAGCGCTTACTTCAGAATACTTCCATGTGAATGCAAGAACAGACAGACCAGTATAACTGGTCTGGAGCTATCGGAAATCCTGATAGCTACAGGATGGAATTAGCAGCTGTGTTTTAGCCTGTTGGTCAGAGAAATGTTGATAGGTAGGCTGTTTTAACTAGCTTTCCTTTTGAACTATTCCTTTGCTTCAGATATAAGTTCTGGCAGTTCTGTATAGAAAGGTTAGTGTTGCCATGAAGATTAAGATTAAATAGTAAATACAGTTGAATTGCATGTAAAAAGGCATACTGGTACCTTCCCATGTGATGGTCATATTGTTCCTTGTTTCTGCTGGCAATGAGATTGTCACTTGTATGCTGTCTAAGGGCTGTGAAAAAGAAGAGATTCCAGTAGTGGCTGCACACCAAGTGGCTTTCAGAGTTACCATAAAAACATAGTAAGTAGAAGAACTGCTTTCTGCTCACTAAATACTCATGCAAAACTGACATGCAAACTCATTGCATGTCAGTTGTAGCATCTGAGTAAATGTACGAAGCTTGTAGTGCTGAAACTGTGAAACTGGTCTGTGATGGGCAGTGCCTGTGCTGTGGAGGTGTTTCTCTGGTCACATTTGTGTCATTAACACTCCATGAGCAATGCCATTGCCACCTTGGAGTGATGCACCTGTACCAAGGGCTCAATTTGGTGGATACAGCTGTGGGATCAGAGCTACTTGGAGAGATAAAAATCTTGAGAATGAACTTCCTGTTAACACAGGCTTTCCAAGATACCACTCGGTGTCTGATTCAAGGCCTTCCTGCTTACTCTGTGGTTTGACTGAGATAGCTGCAAGTTTACAAGCACTCTTTTTTTACTTTGTAGTGAATAGCATGATGTCTCCTAAATAAATTTCAGGAGTTCACTGCTACTATTCTTTGTCGAAAACTGCCCTTTATTTGAACTCTGATTCATCAATATTTCTCTTTTTATTGGAGCCTATTGATTAGAGTGCAAAAAGTCATGCTGTACAGTCATCCTGCTTATGGTTGACCAGCTAAGAGGCTTATTGATAGCACAAACAGATTAGCTGAGAGCTAATTCTTAGATTCAATTATGTTGGCAGATTTGCTTTGGTTAAGTCAGTGAGTGGCCATACTGGAGTCGATTCTTTGCCTTACCTTACAGCTCCACTGGATGGGATTGTTCAACCTTGCAGTCCAGTAAATGCTGAAAACACAAATGACACTGTTGCACTCTGTCATATTTCCTTGTGTGCATTCCAGTAGATTAATATGTTAGAGCTCTGCTGGTTTTTACTTGCATTTATAGCAGAGGCTCAGAACATTGCAGCAGTCAGAGTGCTGGAAATAAGGAAGGAAATGTGAGAAGAGCTTGTTTTAGAAGCTCTTGCAAAGTTTCATTATTGGCTAGTTTTGACACTAGACTGTGCTGCTGCCCAGCAGAGCAAGTTTTCCCATGGTTATGGATTCCCTATTATATCCTCTTCCATATTATGGTGCTGGGAATCAAGGCCTTGACTCAGGCAAGAACTGTTCCTAAAGTTAATTTTCACTCAGACTGTGTGTCCTCTGGGCAGCTGAGCAGCTCTTTGCAGTGAGGCAGAGGAAGCAGTAGCAGTAAGTGGATGAGACTTTGGTGTCAGGAGAGAAAGTCTTCAGTGAACATAAGCAGATTTTGAAACTGCTGCACTCCAAGCTCTGGTATAACCAACACTGATGGTAGAGGAGATGCTGAGGCTGAGGACTTTGTCCCAATAACCTGCTGCATATTTGTGTGTTCATGGCATGTTCTTGACTCCCAGCACCTGTATGAACGGAAGGGAGAAATACTGAGTAATTGCTGTTCTTAGGCTAGACACAGACATTGTCCTTTATGGTGGCAAAGGAGGATAAATTTGAATATTTTCAGTTTGGTAAGTTTTGGTTCAGTCTGCGTTTCTGAGTGTTCTTACCCAAGCAAGATGCCCCCAGATTGGAGTCTTTATTGTGAATAATGCAATCCTCAAATTTTAGTGTGTAAGACAGTATGATTTTAGTTTTATAAACTATTTACTTATATACGTGGTCTGTATTTTATTGATATATTTTGAATGCTTTCCCTTTATAAAACTCATACAAAATCAGCATAGCTTTTTTCCTTATGTTTTTAAATATCAACAGGTAAATATTTTTCCTCACAGGCCATAAGACCAGAAAGAGTAACTGAGTGATCTAGTTTGGTTATCAAAACTCTGCGCTTGTTCTATGCATTTTTATAATCACTCTGGGGACAAATTATCCAGGAATATTTTTTCATTATATGTTGCTCTTCTAGTAAAACAGCCATATGAAAATAGCTCGTGCCTTTTTTTTCCTTTTTTTTTTAAAAAGTCAACTTTTATGGGAGGTGTTCTGAAGGGTTTGGAAAGTAGAAGTGAGAGGTTTTATTAAGACTTCAGTCACATTTTGTTTTTCTCTGCTGCTTTTGATTTATGAATCTCTTGTAGTTTTGCAGGGGGGTGTAAAAATACTTTTCAGTCCTAATGTGTATTAAAACAAGTAAAGGATCTTTCCTTGCTTTCTCTTTGTAGACCGTTTAAGGAGATCAGTGAATGCCAGGGTGAAAATGACTGGTGTAGAGCAAAAATGCAAAAAACAGAAACACAAAGGGATTACAAGTTTATATTTCTAGGATTTTGCAGGCAATATGCTGTAAAAGAACAAAGCAGAGTTCATGGTCCTGTGTGAGGTGTGGCCTCATCAGTGCTGAGTAGAGGGGAGGATCACTTTCCCAGTTAAAGGAAAAAGTATATGAACCCCCTGCTCCACTGTGTAATAATTCCAGTGCTTCAAACAAAACATGGAAAAACTGCTTGTCATTAGTTTTCAATGAAGTTTAAAATAATGCTGTGGTGTTCCATCTTTTAATAGAAACCAAAGGTTAGGAAAATGTTCATACAGTGGAAACATTTATAGTCTAGAGAGGAAGGATGAAAACTGTGGATATGTTGAATTAGTTACGTGAGCCTCTTTGAAGTGCTTAGTTGACTGCTGTAAATTGGAATCATTCAGTGCATTTTTGTATTGTATGTTCACATAAATTCTAAATTTCATCCTTTGGAAGTCAGGTGCTGATAATGTCATATTGGACTCATTTCATGCAAAGCAGGACTCTGCAGGAATTATGGTGTCACAGCAGCCATAATTTGGTGTCCTAGAGGATACTGAAGTGCAATTTTGTTTCAAGAGAGAGTGTTTTGTTTGTTTGTTTTCAGAATCTCTTCTATGTCTGCTGCTTGTGGGAAATGGAGTCTTTGACTGTCCTCTTTAATGTTTACATAAGTGGAGCTTTTGTTACTGACAACATTGCCTGTCCCAGAAAGCCTAGTTTCACCATCAGATACTGCATGTTGGCATGTTTGCAAGGAAGCACCAGCCACTCCTCTGCAGTAAGCAGCAACCTTGCAGTTCAAATCCATGCACACCTATTGCCCCAGTGGTACCTGTAAAATTAGCAGAACTGGAGGACACTGGAAAATGTTAAAGTCCTTAGACTGACCTTTAAACCTGTCTTAAACAGAATTTCTTTCTCTGCAGCCATGTCTGATAATACCAGCTGTTTCTGAGGAGGTATTAAGCACTGATGATACGAAGTGAGGAGGAGGAAATCAATCCTTCTGCTAACATGATTTCTTGTAATAGATTGTCTCCTGTAGTCACAAATGGCAGTGCCTTCAGAAAGGAATGATAGGCTTGTGTTATATTTGGGTAATGCTGCAGTAATGATCACTTCCTGAAATTTGTGGAGTAGCTGTTTTACCAAGTGTTTACCAAAAATATTACCTTCTTGGAGCCTTTGGTCCCGTAATGAGTCCTGCAGCCCTGCCTGTGTGAAGGTCACAGCAAGATCAGCCCTTTATGGCTGTGCTTCCTGAGGGTCACATACTGTTGTCAGGTGGTAGATGAGCATGTTACAGCTTGACCCAGTGACTTGTGCCTGACTGAGAGCCACAAATTTCCAGCATAAGGCAATCTCAACTGAAAGGGCTTTTTCTGATTGTCTGAAATGTTTATAACCTTTGATTACTTGTGTATTTGCTCACTAGAGTTTTACTCCATAACAGCTTTCTCAAAATCTGTATTTTGGCAAGACATCAAAAGCTGTTAGAACGAAACGGCTGAGAAAGATTAAATATTGCACTTGTCTGGCAGAGGACTTTGTCCCAAAGTCCAAAGAGGTTTCCACTGTCAAGCTAATGGATGTATGTTATGCTGTAATTATTTTTTCTGCAGAGGACATTGATTTCTCCATGGCATTCACTTGTACTGTTTTTATCTACTAAATGAGATTTCATTTAGGAACTGTTGCACCTCAGGCAAATGTAACTTTCCTAAATACTTTGTCCTTTTGCATTGCAAAAGCTGCAAAATGTTCAATGTGAACTTCTAATGAACTGAGTTTGTTTAAGCATTCACTGGTCATAAAAATCAGCCTTCTCTTACTTTGCAGTGAATGAGGGGGGCAGCATGATCAAAACATTTCACTGAGGTATTCCAGGAATTGGTGCCGGTCCTAAAATTAAATCCAGTTCTTGTGAATCTCTGTTAAAAGCCTGTCAGTCTCTTGGGATCAGTGGATTGGCACACTCTGTAGGTGTTTAGGATCTGACAGGGTAGAGTATGTGAAACAGATAGGCATGTGTGCTGCACCTGCACTGTTTTTCCCTACATGACTAAGGTTGTTAGTGTACATTATTGGCCCTCTTAAAAAAAGGAGAACTCCAGGTGTGGGCCAGAAGACTCTTCTTTCCATGAACAGTAATTTTGGTGCATTTTGCCGAAGTTTTAAATGCTTGTGCAGGATGAGTTGGTGCTACTATTGCAATAGCTACTTCAGTGGAATTCCTGTGTTCTTTTTGCCTTCAGTAAAACTGATGGACTATTAATCTAATCGTAGGGCATTGCTGTGCAAAAGATCAGTGTTCAGAAGTGGAGTCTGGGACTTTCCAGGCCGGGAACAGAGCACTTCCAAGACACACAGTCATTTCACTTTGCTCATTGGTAAATGTTCAAGATAAGGCAGAGTCTCAGTTTCTGGAGCCTCACAGTAACATCCGCCCTCCAAGAGTAAACACTGCACCCGTTTTGTTCTATTTATCAACTTTCAGAGGACACCTGCTGTATGTTGACATAAAGGAGAAAAAATTGAAGGTTTTCTTATTGGTGTCCCTCTGTACTATTACACTGAATAGCAGGAAACAGGATTTTTAACTTTTGTTCAGGGGGGTATTGCTGTCTTAAAAGAAATAAATAAAAAACTAGGTAACTTTTGTGGAATGAGTAATGTATTAAATTTAGAAGTCTTTGTATGTAAAGGCAAAGATTGTAACCAAATCTAATTTGAAGGCAATAAACATAGAATTAACAATTCTACTTGTCACCTAACTAATGAAATGCTTCTCAGCCATGGTGGAAAAGGCAGATTGAGGTCACTACACATTGAGTACGGATGCTGAATATGAGAATAGATTTCTTAAATTCAACACGCATGATATTATTATGATTTTATTTCATTCATTGAGAGATATTTTTTATCTTATTACTGTTTCCAGACTGTTGTTGATGAGAACTGATGACAGGAAAATGATCCTAATGACAGGACCTTAAATGATACACACAGAGAAGCTCTGGATGCCCCATTCTGGAAGGGGTCAAGGCCTGGTTGGACAGGGCTTTGAGCAACCTGGTCTAGTGAAAGGTGTCCTCACCCATTGCAGAGGGTTGGACTAGTTGATAACTTTAAGATCCCTTCCAACCCAAAGTATTCTGTGACTCTATGAAATGTGGCTGTAAATGTTTTTTATTTTTTAATATCAAAATGTAGTATGGAATGCATTATGTTGATCTATACGAATATTTACTGTAAGAGTTAACAACTGGAATCAGTTTCTTTTATTTGCTTAAGTGAAGCTGATGCTTCCTTAAAAAAATCATATGCCTTTAGACAGAGGTTTCAGTTAGGTGAACAAAACAAAATAGTCCTTATTGTTTATCATAATTATGTTTTCCTTTTAAAAAATCTTGGAATTAAAGCCGACCTTCCTTCCTTTCCACCAAGTAATAATGGATTATTATGAACTAAATGGATTATTTCTTGGATTTGTAAATCTAGCACAGCTGCTCTTTCAGCAGGCATGAATTCAGCAAGAGCAAAGCTGTTTCTTGGCTCTTCTTGGTGGTTCAACTTCTCAGCATCAATTTTATACAGCTATTGAATTGGTCTGGGCAAACAAACCTCATCCCTCTGTAATGCAGAGGAGGCCTTTGCTGTTAAGTCTTGGGTTGGTGCTCGTGTAGGGTCTGTAAATTCTGGCTCTGGGCACTCATGCAGTGGTTTCCCTCACCCCTCTGGTGTCACAATTAAGCACACACACCAGTTAGTGGAAGCATTGATGGTTTGAGTCCCACCAGGGGTTGTTCTCAGGGCAGCGAAGCTTGGCAGACAGCATTGCAACAGCAACACTTGAAAATGCTCACAGCTGTAGCCAACCCAGTGCCTTGTAGTAGTGGATCGACTCCCACATGCCCTTGGCTTAGCCCTTCCAATCAGGTGGCATTCCTGATCACATTGAGGTGGAGTGGTAGAAGAACAAATGTCCCTGGGAGGAAAAAGGAGTGACTGGGGTATGTGGCTTCAGGGTAGGTGTGCAGTAGGGTGAGAGTGTGCTTTCAGGACATCCTCCACTAATACTAGCTGGAGGTGACTGGGGAAGGTACGTGCCTTTACAACCTGCTCTCACAGTTTGCCATCTCTGGTGAGGACAGTCCTGCCTTGTCACCTGCTGTGTGCTGTCCTGCTGTGTCCACAGATCTCTCCTGCTGTTACCCATTGGGAAATAAGCCAGGGAGGCAAATTGGAAAAACATGGTTTGTTTCTTTAGTTTTAGTTTTTTACCAGTTTGTCTTTCTTAGGGAGTTAGATGAATGGTGGAGATGGCACAAAGGCAACGCAGGAACGTGCAGGCAAGGCCAAGTAGTGTTTAGTTTGCTGTAGTGTATAATCTGACAGTAACATTAAGTTATACAGATCTCTTTAAAAATGACAGTTAATGTTATCAAAGTTGTATGATTGGTTAGTTGTGTGGGAGTTCTTGTTTTGTGGTTTGTTTGGGTCTTTTTAGTGTTGTTTTGGGTATTTTATTTGTTTGTTTTTAAATAAAAGAAAGCTGCCGTTCGTTTGGGTCTTTTTAGTGTTGTTTTGGGTATTTTATTTGTTTGTTTTTAAATAAAAGAAAGCTGCCAACATAACTTTAGTGATCTTGGTTAGTAGAATTGCATGGGGTAGATGGAATACCCTGTCCTGTTTCTGTTATCTGATAAATTAGGACTAATTACCTTGTCAAGAAGGCTGACAGGAAATTCCTAAATGCACCTAGGAGCAAGCCTATTGTTTTGATCCTATGACCAGCAGGAATAACCTGGAGATAAAGACATGATATAATATTGTAGCAGGAGAAATGAGTAAGAGGAAATAGGAGGGGCTGCATAGTCAGGAAAATGATTAGTTTATAACACAACTTGTTACAGGAGATGTAATATTGTGTTTTCTTCTTTGTTCCTCAGACCTTTCTCTGGAAAAGGTAAGTAAGCAGTTGTTGTAATGTGGGCAATAAAAGTTTTTTAGGTGTTTTTTTTAAAAAAAAATTGGTAAACCCTTAGTCTGAACAGCTATAAAAGACCTACTTTGGAATTAAGAGATCAGGAAAGCATGAACGGGGCTTCTGGCTCTGACGTGAATCCTTCAACAGGTAATTAAATTCTTTTCTGAATGGGAACTGGTGGTTCCTGATTGCCCTGATTGCTAACTGGAAACTGTTGTTTGTCTTGTGATAGAAAACATATAATATAGCTGTGTGCCAGCTTGGAACTGAGTATATGAGAAGCTGAAGAACAGACTTTGGGAGGGGCAGTTTGGACACTGCATTGTTCAATGGTATTGTCAGTTACCAGCAGAAAAGGGAAAGGATTTTGGCATCTCAGAACATCAAAGCATTGTTTTTTCTTTAAGGGCACTGAAATTGGCCATCTCCTTTTTTTAATTTTTTTTTTCCTTCAAGGTATCACTTAATACTTTATAAAGTTTTTGGTATCAAGAGCATTTGAAAGAGAAAAATTAGCAAATAAAGTTAAATGGAACTGATAAAATGCATGTGAGTTATTATTTAAGACTTAACTTTAAAAAAAAAAAACCCTAAACCCAAAGAATTATTTTATAAATTTCTTTTCTAAATATTTTTTCACCAAAGATACCAAGAAGCTGCTGTGGAGACCTAAAGAAGTTATGCTAGCTAACTGTATTGCATGTCTAATAAAACCTTCATAAAGTTAAAACTGACCTAAAAAAGGCATTTTTGAACAAAAGGATTCAGTAACATTTTGGAGAATAGATTTTATTAGAAGTTGGAAATATATTTACTGATGTAAATGCCTATCAGTTGTGAGAAGCAGAATATGGCCCTGTCACTCAGGAATGGTTCCTTGATTAAAGTCCAAACCATGAAGATGTAGATTATTGATTTTAAAAGCGTTGCTTCCTTGCTTGCTTTTTGTGTCTTAAGGGTTATCTTTGCTCTTTTGGGAAAGAATTGCAGGAGACAAGGAAATGAGTGTAGATTTAGCACAGTTTGTCATTTGCCCTCCCGAACACGAAACCCAGGCTTGAGTCACAAGGGTTAAACAGGTTGTTACTTGTTGCTTTTTGTGCAAAGATCACCCCTAGCCTTCCTGAAGTGAAAAAGGTGGTGGAGGAGAAAGGAATACAGTGATTGGGTAGGTAGGTGTGTTTTTGAGGATGAGAGAGTACAATTTGGAAGGATCTATTGCATTACAAGACATAAGGTTTGGTCCAAAACAGCCAGCATTTTGTCTTGGGAGCCTGTATGAATCTCTGGTCTTCTGGCTTTTTGACTGAAAACAACAAAAAAGCCCAAATCACTGTTATTGGATACAGTAGCACAACCTGGCTGAGTATGGGTGGAATATACTGTATGTCAGCTGTAGAGGTAGAGCAGTCTGGAATCCTTGACAGGCCTGGAATCTCTGACACCTCAAATGTACAGTCTCTTGGATCTTGCACTCTGCAATAGAAAGACCATGTCCAAATATCAGCAGCTGCTTCCACATTTGCCGCTCTGACAATATGACCTTCAGGTTAAGAGATCTCACCGACCTCTGCCCCGTGTGTGTTTGTTTTACTCTGTTTGGAGCTTTTGGAATTGCATACTTTCAAATGATCACAAAGCATCTGAGAGC
The DNA here is from genome assembly GCA_035047845.1 of Dendrocincla fuliginosa. Lineage (NCBI taxonomy): Eukaryota > Metazoa > Chordata > Aves > Passeriformes > Dendrocolaptidae > Dendrocincla > Dendrocincla fuliginosa. The sequence goes on along the minus strand of JAWWMO010000083.1, from coordinate 44,198,467 downwards.
ATGAAACAACTCTGTCTTCTGCACTTGGAAGTGGTTCTTTTAATACTTAAGCACTGATGCTTCCACTTTCTCATTGTGCCCTGGGGTATAATTCTTTGTGGTAAAGGACGTGTGCAGCTTAAATGAGAAGAAGGTGGGAAAAGAGCAAAAATGTTTCTCTTACGAACACTGGCCCTGTCCTTGGGCCAGTGACCTGAAAGGGTAGGTTTGCAAATGGGGCAGTTTGTTTGGGAGGTGTTGTAAACAGGAGGGCACATTTAGTCTGTTAACTTGTTTCAGCTCAGCTGCGTTTACCAGCTGAGCACAGTGATGCTGGCTTGGGTATTTTATCCAGGTTTTTCTTCTTGTATAGGGAGCATGCCCAACTCCATACAAAGCTGCAGTAATGTGAGTATCCACTTCTTAACTTATTCAAGATGGCTATGGAGTGGTGCAAGATTCAGACACAGCGATATAGGTAATTATTAAATGGTGTGTGCTTCAGGGGTTTGTTATTGTCTGAGCTAAGTTTAGCCAGGTCACTTTCACTGGAGCCTATTGTCTCTTGCTATAAATGCCAGCTTGTGTGAATCAAGCTGTAACTGAATAGGAGGGGTGTGTAAAGTAGGGGACTGTTTCATTAGCCAAGTTTCACTGTGGTGTGGAAGGCCTCTAGTCTACTTTATGACTGCATATGTCTGTGATCTGCTCTTACTTAGGAGCAACGTGATTAATTCATCATGTTATAACAGCTCCCCCATCCACCCCTGATTGTCTCCAGGCTGTGTGCAGCAGTGCTGTCAGAGCCATGTTTCCAGAAAGATGGGCATCAGGCCAAGCAGGAATTATTACAGGTTGTGGTAACTGTGTTTATCAATGACTGTACTTTGCAGTTATACAATGTTTGCATTGTGTCTGTCCTCTGACAGACATATTTTTCTTACACCGCAGCCTGTAGCTTCCTGAATAGAAAAACACAGGTTCTGTCAGGACAGCTGCTTAATAAAGGCACATGTTGAAATAGGAAGAGAAAACTGTTTCCTGGCTAAATTACAAAGCACTGAGAGGAAGGATGTAGCATGCAGATGGGCTGGAAAGCGTGCAGGTTGAGATTTCTGGCCTTTTCTTGATCAGTAGCTTGATCTCATGAGTAAAGAAAGGCTGAGCACCTGTAAGTTATATGCAGATATTGTATTGAATGAGACAGTGCAGATATTTAGGCTCAGGTATTTAGGAGTACTAGACCACTTGTAAGGACTCTTTGTCTCTACTGTCACCTGGGACTTGGAGCTACAACCTGTAGCACCAGAGATAAAGGGAAAAGGAGTTTGGGCCTGTAGTAAGTGAGGAAACAAAATCTGGAGACAACAATAGTTACGGGCACACTCCAAGCCAGCAGTTGGGGGCTGACTTACCCTGGAGAACTTTGTTAGTTCTGCAGATTTTTTTGTGCCTCTGAGAGAGATCATGCTTGTTTTGTGAACAGTGGCCTTTTCTGCCAAGCTGAGGGGCATGGGCATCATGTGTCTTATGTGTACTTACTGTATCTGTTACACAAGCAACAGCACAGCAACAGGCGACTTCTTTAATGCGTCTGATGTCAAATTTATTTTTAAAAAGCACTGTCATTCGCTGCTGGTGCCAGCCCAGATACTTGCTACAGCCAGCCACTGTCAACACTTGTGACACAGCTGTTGCTGCCATTGCACAGTCATGTCCCCAGCTGCAGTTTAAGGTGGGAATGAAGTGGGTTTGCCTCATTTGCAGTCAAAAACCTACAGCATGCCCACATAAATACAGCCTTCTATAGGTGGTTGTGTTGTAATTTGTAATTTTTGGAATTTAAGAATTCATGATCAAACTCAGGTTTTCTAAGGCTGTATCTTTCTATAGAGGCTCTTTTGCTGCAGGTTTTTGTTTCTCCTTTGATGTAGTTCTTGCTGATGTTTAGATTTTGTTTGAAAAGGTAGGACAATTTGCCTGGTTTCTGAAAGTACACCTTTGTTCATAGTTAAGTCAGAAATAACAGCATGTGTGTAGTTTAATAGCCTGATTAGGAGACTTGATTTAAAAATACTACCTAAAGTTTACCTTGATCTTACAGCTCTGAGAGAAGTTAGGGATCAGATAGAGAGCCAGTAGGAGGAGTAAGGGATATAACTTAGACATGACTGTAAGTATGTTTGTCACAGCCAAATTGATTACTGTAACTGGCTTGGTCTAGTGTATTTTCCTTTCTCAGACTTTGGTGCTTTTATACAAAACTAAAAAGTGACCTGCTCTGTATTTTCTTTTCCCCTTTGTTGTTCAGTGATGTGGTACAAATTAAGAACGATTATCTGTTAAGTGTCTCTTACTTTAAAGTGGGCCAACATTGTTGGACAGTGTGGGAATTTACTAAGTATTGCTTTTTTCTGCTTTTGGGTTTGTCTCCCCTCTCTCCCTCATGAAAAATAAGAATGAAAACGTTTTCTGATGAGGGTGTTAGTGTCACATTGGCATTTTAGAGCAGTTCGGTTAAATGGGTTGTTCGTGGAATTTGGATCTCAGTTTGCAGGCTGTTGTTGCTGTGCATACAGCAATTTGCCAAAGTAGCCACCTCTTTGTCCTTTGCCAGTGACTAAACATGCCTTTCATGGGTCCACCTCCACATGTTACATTAAGTAATAAAGTGAACTCATGCCCATTGACTGCTGGAAGTAACCCAGCCCATTGACTGCTGGAAGTAACCTGCTTTTTTTCATAGATGAAAGAGTAAAGGGGGCAGAGTGTGCACTGATGTGTTGTAGTGAAAGTCTCAGGCACATCACCCCTCTAATAACCTGGTTTTTTTTGTTCCGACCTTCACAGAGTTGTGTCCTTTGGGGATAGGAAATCACAGACATTTCCCAAAAATATGTGTAATAAATACTTGTTAATGCCCAATGCTGACTCTGTGTAAGCTAAAACACAGTTTAATATAATGAGTTCTGTGCTCTTTTATCTACTTTTTTTTCCCCTCTTTGGAATATGGGGTTTCTCCTCTATAAACCAGCACTTTTGCACATGTTTAAAAGAAAGATGATAGAAACATTTGTTTATAAGTAAACTAAATGGACAGGAATGAAGATAGTCCATGAGTTTAGTGGGGGGAAAAAACTCAAACATCACCTCCTGTAGTATAATTAAGTTAAGCATTTTATGTCTAACCCTGGATCACTGAGATTTGCAGTTATTTTCTTGAGGATCTTCATTTTGTGGAATAGGGAATGCTTTGCTTTACTGAAAGGAGCAGGGGGAAATCCTGTGGAAACAGTGACCGTTGAACTGCTTGAAATGTAAGGATTTCGGCTTGCTTTCTGTGTTGGTTCTTTAGTGAAATGCAAATTGAGGTACGAATGAATGACCGGTGTCCAACCTTGGAGTGTTTCTGTGCTTTGCCTGTGTTGGGGGCCGGAGTCAGGAGTGATCATGTGAGTCTCTGCTGAGACCATTAGGCTGGGGACACCAGCTGTGCTATTATTAGGGGGTTTAAAATCTGTGGCAGATGTTCCTAGGCTCTCTTCCAGCCCCCACATATGGTGCAGTGGAATACATGGAAAAAGAAACGTCTGAGAAATTGTTTTTCCATACAGCAAACAGTTGTTTGTTTGTTTTTTTTTTCCCCATGTAGCTGGACAAGATACTTATATTCACTTCAATGTATTAAAAACCAGTCTGAAGGATTTGAAACAAGAACAAAAAAATATGTTCTTATGAGAGTAAATACAATTGCTTTGCTTGAAAAGGAGGACTTGAGGGACTAGCCAGGACTCAAGTTTGGAAGTGCACGTGTTTTGGTACATAAGGATTTGTTTTCTATTTTCATTAACTAGTTAGACAGGGCCCTTGATGTATTACTTTTTGTGTATGTATATAATGTAGAGCTGTTCCTACAAAGATTTTGAATGTTTGTGATGAGACACAGGAGGAGATGTAATATACACAGAGGTATTAATAATGAGATTAAAGCCTATGAACAGAAGTACTGCTGATTATGTTATGGTGATACAGCACATATCATGAAGAAAAGCATGTTTTTTCTTCGGTGACAGAAAGAGTGTGTCTTGTTTTGAATGTGTAATTTGTGTTCCCTCTGAAAGTCAGTTAGCAAGTTTAAATATCCTTAAAATATAAACCACAAGCTGCCGAGTATTCAGTGAATTTCTGACATGCTCTGTGTTGTACCGAGAGGTATATACTAGGAAGGTGAAAGTCTGACTAGCAAACCAAAAATACAGAAGGAGCTGAAGAATGCAAGCTATTTATAATAGGTAACAAGTATGTCTCTCTATCTCCTATGTTGTGGGTTTTTAGCCATGTAAGTGTGTTGTTGCTAAGGAGAACAACAAATGTTTAAACAATCCCTTGTACATCATCTTTTCCTTTCTGTCATTAAAGTGCGTGGTGATTTTTGAGTTAAACCAGCTGAGCCTGTGTATGAGTTGCCCTGTGTTAAGCATGAAGGGAAGAAAATGCAACACTGGATAAGTTTTAATTTTTATATATCCATATCTCAGCTTCCTACCACTAATCAGACAGCTTTCTCATACAGAGCTTTTTAGTATGATTAAAGAGAACAGTACCCAAATGAAACAATCGGGCATGTATTTCTTGTTGAGGCTCTCATGCCTCTTGCTGGCCTTTTCCCTGTGCATGTTCCTTTATGGAACAGACTGTATGATTGATCAGAAAATCTGAATACTCATTCTTTGTGTTGCTTTATTTGACACCAAGAGAACAGTGTTGCTTACCTAATGGGTGGGATTTTTTTGTTCTTCTTAAGTCAGTGAACTGGGATTTTAACCAAATGCCATGACCCACTTGTAGGTGCATATTGCTGGTAAGATCTAGTCTGAATGTGATTCCCCCTTTTGATCTCCTGATCCCCAAACTTTTAACCTTTCTACCTCCTAGTCATGGTGTAAAACCTTCTACTACTTAAAACCTTTGGAGACCCAGGTAGTTCTTCAGGCTATTTCCATAATGTGGTATAAAAGAACTAGGTACATCCATGTCCTTCATTGTGGAGAGCAATGGGATGTGACCCCAGAGGTCTTTAGTGGTTGATGTGGATGGATGCTGTTTGCCAGCTTAGACCTGGTCACTCGAGAGCACTGCTGTGTGTTTGCACCCCAGGTAAGCTGGACCATGTGCTGAAACCTGGGTGTTGATGGCTGAGGTTGGTAGCACTGAGTAATCAGTTGCTATTTGAGTAAGATTGTGATAGTCCACACAGTCACAGAGCTCCTATGAAAAGAACAGTTTCTCCTGTGTTACTGAGATTACAGTGTGGGATCCAGAAAAAATTTAAGAGGATTAGTCATGGCATGTTGCATTAAGCCTGACTGCTTGATCAGAAGGATTTTTTTTCCCCTGAAGATTATTTTGTTGGCAAAACTGAGAAAATTGGGATCTTGATGAGCTCTGAAGCCTGGAGCAAGCAAAGTCCAAAGTGCTCCTGTGACTGGTTAGAACATGTTTTTTCCAGGTAAGAGGTGAGCTGATGTGTCTGCATGATGGGAGGACACTGGGTTAAATGTGCTTAAGTTTCCTTTCATAGGTGGCAGTCCTTGTTTGACTAGAATCCAGTATTTATATAGCTTCTTAGAGTATCAACAACTTTCTAACTGAAAAGTAATTGCTTGGATTAAAGTGGTTGAGTCTTGCACAGCCTTGCACTGAGAGTATTAAGTCCTGTTCAGCTCCACTCCCCACCCCCCAATTTTCTGCACATGAGGTGGGAAAAGAGGAGAAGGAAGGCTTCTTATAAACATCTTTCAGAAAGGCAATTTGCCCTCCCAAGGAAGTGCTAGAGGAAGTAGTTGTGCTTGTTAAATCTTAACTTTCAGGAGTCTCTGCAGCTCCAGTGATGCCATCAATGATGTCGGCTCACATACCTCTTTGGGTAGAAAACACTTCCGTGCAATGGGTTTGAGCTGAACAGTTGCCAGTTATGTTTTAATTTCCTTGTAACTCTAGAATGCCTTAGACATAGAGGTTCTCACGTGGGTGTGTATCTTTGTGGGTAATGAAATAAAACCCATCCTCTCACTGAACATATGTTCTGAGTTGCCTCTGTGAAAATGTACAGGAGGCTACTGGCCAGTTTCACTCCCTCTTCAGCCTTAATCAATATATTGTAAATAGTGTGGGAACTGCCATGATAAGGGATTTGTTTTGTGATAATTGGTAGGTTGATAGATTAGTGCACACTCCTGCTCCTTGGGTGTATTGAAAATGGGCTATGGGTTTATTTTCTAATATTTTTAAGATATCCTCCACCACTCCCCCCACTTCTTTTTATTGCTTTCTTACAGTAGTGAGCATGTCACTGCTTCAAGTCAGCAGGAGGAAGAGAAATGTGTGTTCTAAATGAGTGAAGCCCTGAAGCAGCAGATCTCCCACTCTCTCTCCCTCATCTTAGTTTAAAATTAGTTCTGCTGGCCCAACAGGAAGGGGACTTACATTTCTTGCTCATTTTCCAACTGTCAAGCAGAGCATGTAGTCCTGCTGAACAAAGCAGCAGCATTCCTGGATCCTTTTAATGATGTATTCAGAACCCCAGTGCCTCCTGATTTAATGAGTACAGTGAATGTATTCACAACTAACAAGAGCGTGCTCATTAAACAGCAGTAAGTTAACTGTCCTCTTCTAGCAATCCAGTGCATAATTAAATGGTGCCATATCTGAATACAACACTGGGCTGTCAGATGGAGAGGTTAGATGTTCTGTGGGTGTGTGGTTACACAGGATTGTTGGAGTATAAGTAATTTAGCTTAGCTTGTCTCACTGAGAGAGATACTTTTCTCCGTAGGGACGTTTTGTTTATAAGTCCCAACCAACCAAAACGTTTAAATTTAAGCAGTAAAAATGTTAATCTAAATTATCTTTCAGTTAGTAGCTTTTAGTTTTATATTCTGCTGCACTGTACTATTGTTGTTTTGTAAACCCAAAGTAGTGCAGCTATACTAACTGGGTTTCCTAGAGTGTAACTGAGGGCAGACTGGGATCTTTGGATTGATCTGATTGCTGCATAAATTCAGTCTTAACTATCCTGATGGTTAGGTGGTGACATTGGAAAAATGAAGAGATGAGTTTAGTGTTGTGGATTGGAAGATGCAAACCTAACAAAGGGTTAGGCT
>JAWWMO010000083.1:44133646-44191225 GCA_035047845.1 Dendrocincla fuliginosa | reverse complement strand
TGTTTTTTTTGCAAATTAACACAAGTTTTTTGGTTTTTTTTTTTTTTTTTTTTTTTTTTTTTTTTTTTTTTTTTAATTTTTAAAAATTAAGTTACATCACTGAAGGGGTCAAGCCATGAAATCTCTTTTTCTTTCAGCAGGGAGGTATCTGTGAGAAGATTTGGTATTGTTTGACCTTCCTTGCAGGTTGTGTAACTTCTACATTACTGCAGTGGCTGCAGTGAAGGGTAGTCATAACATCCAGAGAAACCAACTTTCTCTTCATGTCAAGCCTCATTCACAAAATCTCCCAGCAATGTTTGGGTCCAGAAAGTTTTCTCTGGGTTTTCATCCTGTCTCTATTCTTACTCAGGCTTTAAATGTGTTCTCATGTGAAACAAAGGTTCCATTCTCTTCTCCCAAATTACCACTCTTCATGGCAACATCAGCCAATTTTGATAACTTACTGATCCTATAGATCAGTGATGTCATTCTGACCACTTTTTTTCTGTAACCACTTTGTTTTAAAAGGCATGCCTAGGGCTCACAGGATTTCCATTCCATTGTGTGTGTGTATGTCCCCTAGGGTGCATGTTTTTGTTTTGAAAGGCTGAATTTCTATTCCTTCTGTTCCAAGTGTGATAAGGCATGATTACCCCACGATGAACTCTATGGGGACTTAGGAAGTGGAAGTTGTTCCTAGAATGCTTTACTCTTGTCATGCAGGAGATGGGGCAAATGCCATACCTGTGGCTGTCCTGTTTTGGGTGCCTGAGGTACCACCAGGAATTGTGTGCTTGCAGTTCTGAGGCTGTTGAACAGGGTGCTCTCGTTGGTTCTGGTACCTGTCACAGGCTCAGTGGTCGATGTCTAATTATTAAATGCTTACAAAAGTATTGATAAAATAGTAACAGTTTTGAATTGCTTCCCCTTATCTGAACCTGAGCTCTGTTGTGGTTACCTTTCTCTCTTAGTGGTTGTTCCCTACACAGCATGAACTTGCTCTACCACTTTCTTCTTTTCCAGTTCCTGGTTTGGGGTGGGACTTTCATGTTTTTCTCTGTTTTACAAATATGAGAGAAGAGGTGTAAGATAGTGCTTGGTGGAGCAGGAACTCAAAGAGCATAAGAAATGCTCTGTTGGCTTGGACCAGCTGGCTCAGGACTGTTTCTGACTCCAGAAGGAGCAAATGCTGGATTTGGAGATCATGCACTCAGCCACTCTCAGCATAAGCACCCTCATCATGCAGAACTAGTTCGTGTTGGACCCTGTCCCTGGCTTTATCTTCCCTGGACCTGATGATTGCTTTTACTGTGGCAGTTCACATTTTTTACTGCACTGGTTTCTGTCAGTGTTTGTCACAGTTATGCAGTATTTTGGTGAATATCAGTCCTTCTTTCTCCTTACGAATTCTTCTGCATGATTTTGAGAACGTCCATAGTTTTTACATCCCTGCCTACTCCTCTTCAGCTTTCTTAGTTTCTCCTTTAAATAACAGTATGAGAATGTGGGCTCTTACCTCCGTCCATTTTCTTTGTTATTGCCATCACTAGTCTCATCCTTTAAGCTTGATCTAGTTTTGGTCTCTTTTCCCTCTTCTTTCCTACCACTTCCTATAAATAGGTATTGCTAAAGTTTGAGCACTCACCCCTTCTCTAAAGCATGCAAAAAGTGCAAGTCCTGTTACTGTGAGATAGTTCCCTTGGCATGACTGGAACTATTCTACAATCTGTAGTTCTGTCTAGTGTACTCTGACGGAATGATCTTATTTTCTGTGCCTGCTGCATCATGGCCTCTGTTTTGAATTTTCTGTCTGGCTTTTGGTGCATTCTCAGTCAACTTCACACGTATTCTGTTTCCCCTCACCTCCCGTCCTCCCCCCACTGCCCCCTTCAGTTGCATTCCAGCTCTTACCCTTTTCCAATAATTTCGTGGGTTTTCCTGATTCCTCTCCTAGCACAGATTGTTATGCTACCTCTTCATCTCAGGCATGTGTTTTTATTCTATCAAGGATTTTATCTTTTTGTTGTTTGGTGATGTTTGGCTGCTTGGTTTTCCCCCAAGCAGAGTTCTGCTGCTACTGCTGTGCTCTTTATCCAGCCCTCTTCCTTATTTATGCTCCTTTTCCTAGCATGGTACATGGTTTTTAGGATAAACTGTCAATTCTGGAGTCACTGTGAAAGCAATTGTGAGAATTACTGAAGTGCGGTGTGACATATTTTAGAATTTTTCCCCTGGATTTGCCTTGTTTTGGGAAACATTTGTCATTCCCAAATTGGAGGTAAGGACAAGTGGGAGCAGTAAGTGTTCGACAGTGTTCTAAGTAGGTTCTTTGGGGAGGGAACTGAAGGCCAAGTGCCTAGTGGGTTTTTGGGTATTTTTTTTGTTTCATGTTTTTGTTTTCCTGTTCTGGTGCACTGAGTAGTAGAGGAAGACAAAAAAACTACATTGGTGCATTTAAATACATGCAAATAATTTTAATCTGTAATTGAGCTCTGTAACACGCTCAGTTCATCTTTACATTTCTCCCTCAATGTACGTGTATGTGTCCATCACGAAGCAACACATTTTTCATTTAAAGTAAACATCTGTAAAGCACAAGCTATGTAAGATTGCATTCTTACATTTGCTTGTGATTCTGTGACAATTTTGCTGACAGCCATTGTTCAGCAGCTGGCACATTTTGTCGCTGGGCTGAAAAACAAGCAAAAGCAGGACAATTGCTTTTCAGGGTTTTCTGTATTCTGTGATTTATCAATGGGTTTTTGAGACATTTGTAGTCTGTCTTGGCAGCTGGAAGATCCTAATGGTTAATGAATGTGTTTATTCTTACTGCTGCTGAACAGTGCCTTGCCAGCATGCCTTTGGTACATGAATAGCTTTTGTTCTTGCCCTAAAAGAATAACCATAGTGGTGAAGTTTTCCTTTATTTTCTGTTTAATGTCAAACTCATGAGTAAGGGGGCATTTATCTGCAGAGAGAAACATTTCCATACTGTTCATTTAAAGCAAAGTTCATTTAAATTTATGACATAATGTGCAGTGGGGTCCTAGTAGCTTAATGGACACTCATCATCAAGATCTGTCTCAGCTTTTATACCCAGCAGGAATGTGTGTGTAGGATGGAACCAAAGCAGGAAGGCTTTAACCTGCTAAACAGTGACATTCCCAACTTCCTCCCACTCTTTAACTGGCATGTTGGGCTAAGCCAAAGAAGGTTGACATGGAGTCTTTTATTTTCTCATGGAATGCTGGATTTTGTGCAGTATTTTCCATGTTCAGAGGCAGAAGAACCACTCCTTAAACAACTTTGTTTAAAGGTGTGACAGGACTTGCAGTTCCAAAGTCACATCATGCCAGTCCTTACAGACGCTGCCACAGCTGTTTGGAGAGTCAGAGTTTTTTAAGGTATGAGGCAGCTTTCTTGTTGAAGAGCCTTTCTTCCAGCAATTTGGCTTTGCAGCCAACAGTGAGATGTGTAAGGATGCTAAAGTTGTCTGTTCCTCTGGGCAAGTCAGTGAGTTGACAACACATTTTGTTTTTATTAGAAGTAATTTTCTTTACCCTAGAAACTAATCACTCACTTTACCTCAAAACTCACGTAGTGTGTGTGTGTACAGTGCTGAGTTCAGCAGTAATATTTGGAAGACTTCAGTATAGTTGTCCACATTCTGGGCATCCGAGAACTGAGATTGAACGGGAATGTGGTAAGTTCTGTACAGGCATATGTACAGAGTAGTTGTTAAATAAGACTCAAGAAATATTTTTCTTTCTGGACCTAAGTTATTACTTAATGACTGTGTCTATGTGGGCTTGTAGAGCTCAAATAATGCATGACTACAGGCTATGTTTTTAGTGCAGGAGCAGCCTAATTGTGGGGTTGAAGTTTTTCCAATCTGCTTTTAATTTTTATGTGGAATTGCTCACAATAGTAATGACTAGTTCACTCCATTCCATCATTATCTAAATGGATAGAAAGCATGGGGGAAATGAGGCTATTTGGCTGCTTCAGGCAGGAAATATCTGCTGGAAAAACGTTGCTTCTATCCCTGGAATATGGTCAGTCTTTAGGCTTGTGGGTCTGCTGAGAAAGGAGAACCCTGATGTAGTCATGGCCTTTTCGCTGCTTGTTGAGCCAGATTAGTGGCTAATCTCAGTGTCACAAATACACAAAATCAGCAGTCAGGATGCACTAATATTTAGCATGGAATAGCTTCAACTTGATGGACTTTGATTTCTTGCATTCCATGTGGCTGGACTTGAACCTCTGTGCTGTAGAGAACCCTCCTTTTTACCTCAGCTAGTAGGGAGCCAGCACTGGAATTGACTCTTTGCAGGTATCGTGTGCTTTTTATTCTTTGGAGTTGTTATTTATTCACTGGCTGTTCTCAAAGATTTAAAACAGGGAAACTTTAAAAAGTTTCTAGAGAGCTGAGCATCAAGGGTAGGTGTAATATGTGTGTGGGAAATAGGGAAATGGGACAGGTCTGAAAACGAAGGAGAGGAGTAGGTGATTCCATGAAGTAGTAGAGTTCTTCATTCTTCCTGCTTTCTCTAGAGAGTTTCCTTGTTTTTCTTATCTGTTTTTGTTACTGTGCTCTTATCTACTTCTCTTTCCTCAGCTGCCTGTGACAAGTTATGATGTTTTAGTTCTGTAAAGGGTATTGAGACGGCCCTTTTTGGTGTGGGCTGGGCGCCAGCCGCTGGAGTTTGATGCAGTGCAGTCTTCTGGAAGCTGGTCAGGGTGAGTGGGTGATCCAACCCAACGACCAAAGCTTGTGTTTTGGAGGTTGCCAAGCAGCCCAGTACTTCCCCGGGGTGACACACAGAGTGGAGCTGTTCTGCTGGACATGCCGGTTCTCTACAGCCATTGTTTCCCTTTGCTCAGGGGAGGTACTTCAAGGCTGCTTTGTGCTTGCTCTTTGCAAGGTGATAGCCTCCATCAGAACCACAACTCTGGAGCACTGTGCTCTGGGAATGGCAGTGTCTCTGGGGAGCTTTCTTGTGGTCTTTCTTGTCACAACTTGTGCATTCAGGGATGTCCCTTGAGCACAGCCCTGGTGCGTGGCAGGGCTGGGCTTATGAGCAATTGTTTTGTCCCATTTACAGCAATGGGCTGACTCGAGAAACTGCTGGCCAGCTATCCTGTGGGGTCTGGGGGTTTGGGCAATAAGGCTGTTCTTGCACCAGGTGGCACTGTGAGCTGCCACCAGGTCCTGGGCAGGCCTGGAAGTGCTTTGCCTTGGGAAGGGACACACCAGCAAAGCCACAGCGATGGGGGAGGTTTGGTGTATTCTACATTCCTTGCAGTGTATTCCAAACTATGTATTTGATGTTCCTTGCAATGTATTCCAAGGTTAGTATCTACGTTCCTTGCAATGACTGTACTGATAAGCTGTTTTTGTTGTGCTTTTAAAAACTCCTGCAAATACCAGGCTTTGAGATTTGAGAGTCTGTTTTCTCTGTGCAGGTGTTTTGTGTACATTTTGGAGTTTTCTTTGTTTGTCAGCCACCACTCACCCCACGTCTTTGTCCCTTCTCTTTGTTCGAGGTTTGTCCTCTGAATTTATCGCCACTTTTTATGTGAAGTTGTTGCCAAAATTGAGAAGGTGCTCCCTCTTTATAGGTCCAGCTTGGTTTTCCTTTTCTACAGGAAAAGGTGCATCTGTTCAATCACAGCTGTAAACAGGTGAAACCCAAAAGCCTGGTAGGAAATAGAGTTTGACAGATGAGTTGCTCTAGGTGACCGTGTTGTTTGAAAGCAGATCTTCGAATCTGTCCTCCTCTGGTTCATGTTGAACTTAGTTTGGCTGAGGCTGAATTGCTTGTTCATGATGTGCTGACATAGTTCCACCCATCCAAGCAACACTGACAGCTCCATGTATATTTGATGCTGTATGGGAAGTGACCTAACGTGCTGCATGGCTGTGTGAGTGCAAGATGAAGATGACAGTGGGTGACAGCACCCTACACAATGCCTTATGATCTCTGTGATGTTCTGTGCCCAGAGGGGGAGTGGCAGTCCTCCAGGAGATGTGCTGCTTCCACACAGTCAGCTGTTTTAGACCTCTCACTCTATTTTCTGTTTGATCAACTCTTTGCTCGCTTGACAGCAGAGGAAGGATATAAGTGTGCATCTGAAAATGAAAAAGTGTACTCTTATCCTCACGTGCACATGGTTGCCCTAAAAATTATGTTCTTTATCTGCACATGAAAAAAAGGGCAGGGGGGAGAAGGTGAGAAATAAAAACTACTGGCCCACCCTTGCTTCAATCTCCACAATGAAAGGTTAATTTATTATGTTTAGTGCACGGATAGAGGTGTGGCTAGAAGAAGGGGAACTGATGAAATAGTCCAAGGTAGCTAGATCAGCAAGTATGATAAAAATTCCTCTAAGGAAATATAAGCAAGCTGAAACAACCAGTGACACTTCAGTGGTTGTCTTAAGTTGGGAGGGAGATGGTGGAGAGGTTTAAGATGTCCAGAAAAGGAGAAATACACCAGCCAATAAAATGCTAATGTATGAAAATATGTGAACGGGCTACTAAGTAATCCATTAGCAACTACCCAATGGATACTGAAGTAGGAAGAAAATATGCAGAAGAGAGCTCAGCTGGAGTGTTCTGCCTGTTCTGCATCCTTATGGAAAGGGAAGATCAGAAACTGAAACAACAAATTCATCAGGACAAATATCTTGGAAAGAATTTGCTTTAATCTTGTTTAGAACACATAGCATGGGAAGGAATATTGTTGAAAATTCCTGCAAAGCAGATGGAGGGACATTCTGAGGGACAGGGCATGGACAAGTATATTTTTGCAACAAAATAAGTGAGGTGGGGTGTTGGTGCACTTGAGCTAAAAAGGTAGCAAAGCAGTGGAACATCCTACTTGCAAAAATAGTACAAAAAAGAGTTAAAAATGTTATTTTTAAAATATATAATTATTTCTGTCAAGTGCTTAAAGCTGTAGGGTTCTGGAGTGAACAAGAGCCTCAGCACATCTTATTTTCTAACTTTTCTTTCAAAAGCAGAACCTGGAATGACCTCTGCTTTAGTAAGAATAATCAATTCGTGATTCATTTAGCTAAGTTAGATGTGATTTGCTTATAGAAGTTTGTTTGCTGAGGGTATCCAGAAAATTGCAAGTTTAATATTGCTTAGATTACAAAACCCCAAATCCATAACAGCAGTTCAAAAGGACATGGTTCAGCTGCATTTTATATTAATGATCAAATAATTGCTTTAAGTATATAGTGTTATAGTTAATTCAATAAAATGAAGGTACCACTTAGGACAAAGGTAAGTGCTTCTGTGTCTGTTGGACATCAGTTAGTGATAAATCACAATCACAAATGATACTTCAGGTGCTCTTAGAAAAATTATTTAACTTAGTTGCTTATCTTTGCAATTCTAATCAGAAATCATAATCAAAACTCTGTGGATTGTCTACAGAAGACAATCAGGATCTTCTATAAAATGTAACTGGTGTCAGACTGCATACCATGTCACAACAAGTGCCTGCATCTCAGAAAAGGGAGGGGAGAAAAAGTGAAGGGGAAGACTGTAATTGTAGCACTGAGAATATTGCTGTGATTTAAACGGTGAACTAATGTTTAGTCATGAACAACTGTAATTACTGTGTCCTGTTTTTCTAAATAGGCAATTACATCAGAGCCTGCTCTGTTTCCTGCTGGTACACAGATTTTGAGATTGCAATAGAAGTTAATGGCAATAGCATCATAAAAAGTTGTCTTTCCAATTAGTCATAAATAACTTTTTCACTTATTAGACCTTTTGAATTGCTCAGAAACGCTCAGGATTTATTATATGGTAGGGCAGAAAAATTGTCTTGGTGAGATTTTATTCCACAATAATTCTTATTTCTTGACTCCCTGACCTTCAAGTTCTAGTGGATTTCTTTTCCACGATAAAACTGTATGGGGTGTTTTTTTTGTGCATGTAAGAGTTTTTTTCCTCCTCACATTGTGTTGGTAATTTCTTTTGCGTTCCATTTTTTGCTACTTTTTTTGATACAACAGGCCAGTTTATTTCTCTGTACAAAATTATTTACCCAGAACTTTTTCTTTTCATCTATGAAGTCAAACTGTTTCCTTTGAAATCCTAATAAAAAAGAGAAAGATACTAAAGGTTTGCATTTTTCAAAATTTAAATTTCCTTGTTCCCAAGAAGACCCATCTCAGTCAGGCTGTTTAAACTCTTACATTTTTCTCAAGAACTAACATTTCAGCCAAAAAGACTCCCCCAAACAACACCAACAAAAAAAAAATAGGTGTATAAAATAAATCTTTGTCTGTACATGTGCACAGAAAGATCTTTGAATGTTCAGTGGGTGTCAACATGTGTTTTTTAGAAGAACATCTGGCTTTTCTGGACTCTGATGGCTGCAGGCACTAAGTGCTGTCAGCAATTACAAAGGTAACCAGGGGAAAAGAAAGGTTTGTAGTTGCAGGCTCTCATCTCCTGATAGTAATATCAGACTCCTTGAAGCATAAGGTACAATGCAACTTTCCCAAGTGGGCTACAGTTCTAATCTAGAGGATTTTGTAAAGTATATAAGGACGAGGTTGACAGTATGAATTAATTTTCGTATCCTCTGCCCTGTTGTCTGATGGAATACTAATGTTCTTGCAGTCTTTAGTGCTTGGGATGCTTTTGACAATGCAATTTCTGGATTGGAAGGATAAAAACGGAGAAGTTACGGTCCATATGCTCCCTCCTCTTCTTTGACAGAGGTGAGCTCCACTAGGTTACAGTGGAACTGCAGGTCTACATCAGTCCAGCAAGAATAAGTTTCTCTTAAAAAAAATATCGGTGCCTTTGTCAGGAAGCAGCAAGAGCAGGGCTGCTGACAGGATGGGAAAGGCAGGATCCTTTTTGGCAGAGCCAGTCCCTTTGTTCTCCAGTAGGACAAAGGTGCTGGCAGTAGCACCAAATTGGCTCTCCAGGCAAATGGAAAATGGACAGATTGATGCACTAAATATTTGCAAAAGACATACCATGGGTCGCTCTGTTTCTTAATAAATATTTAGCAATACTCTGTCGTTAATTTTATATGGTAATTAAAAGTATGTATTTAGAACTGTTATGCCTGGTTTGGGCATTGACACACGCAGAATTCATTATAATATAGGCTGGAAGATACCTCTGGAAATATGTTTTGACTTCTCCTAAAAGCAGGTCTTCTAGAGTGAGTTCTGGTCTTGTTCACTCGAGCTCCTCGCCCTCTGTGCCCCTCTTTGATTGTCTTCATGCTGAAAATGTGTCTACCTTAAACTGGGATTTTGTGTGTTAAAACTGCTCAGCTGCCTCTTGCCCTAAATTTGCAGCTCTAATCTTAATTGCAGCATTTTTGCAGTTGTTGTTGACTGTCAGTATCCAGTTTTAAAACTGTGTGCAGACTTGACATAGTTGTGAACATGAGGGACTGCATCACAGAATGCAGGTCAAGATAGTGTCAAGAGGTGCCCTGAAAGTTCTTGTAATCAACTTTACCAATGTGTCTTAGGTGTGAGCTGTGACACAGTTTGCTATTGCAGTCCTGGATTTCTTCATCTTGAGAAAAATCTGCCAGCAGCAAAGGCAAAAAATAGTGGTACTATATTGTGGTCAAAGACCAAGTTAAAGAGATATGTACAGCTTGCAAGCTGAAAACAATCTCTGAAGTAGAACATCAAAAGTACAAATTCCTCTGTGCACTAATCCTTTCTTCATATTTGGGTTGAAACTACCCTGTTTTAATACTCACTGGCTCTCTGTTTCCTACCATACCACCCATTATTCTTCAATAGATGAGTCCCTCCTTCTATAGGTCAAACTTTTGTCACTGAGAGCGTGCCCTTGTATTTTCTACTAGTAAATAGATTATTTGAGGCTAGTTTGTGCTAGCCATGTCTTCTAAACTGATTAGCATCTAGTTGTTCTTTACAGACAGCAAAATTTGGGTAATGAACAGATTGAGAGCAGCCCTGCGAAGAAGGACTTGGGGTGCTGGTGGATGAGAGGCTGGACATGACCCAGCAATGTGCACTCACAGCCCAGAAAGCCAGTTGTGTCCTGGGCTGCATCCACAGCAGCGTGGCCGGCAGGGCAGGGGATTCTGCCCCTCTGTTCTGCCCTGGTGATGCCCCACTCGGGATTCTCCATCCAGCTCTGGGGTCCTCATTGTAAGAGAGACACAGATCTGTAGGAGTGAGTCCAGAGGAGGGACATCAAGATGATTAGAGGGATGGAGCACCTCTCCTAGGAGGAAAGGCTGAGAGCTCTGGGATTGTTCAGCCTGATGAAGACAAGTCTTAGAGGTGACCTAATTGTGGCCTTCCGGTACCACAAGGGAGCCTACAAGCAGGACTGAGAGGGACTTTTTACAAGGGTATGTAGTGACAGGACAAAGGGGAATGACTTCAAACTGAGAGTAGCTTTAGAATAGATGTTAGGAAGAATTTGTTTCCTGTGAGGGTGGTGAGGCACTGGAACAGGTTTCCCAGAGAAACTGTGGCTGCCCTACCTGCATAAAGTGTTTAAGTCCAGGCTGGATAGAGCTCTGAGCAGCCTAGTCTAGGGGAAGGTGTCCTTGCTCACAGTAGGGGGCTTGGAACTAGATGGTCTTTAAAGTCCCTTCCAATCCAGGCCATTCCATGATCCTCCTGTGACATCTTTGCTGGCTTGTCTGTGTAGTACTCCACCCAAAGTAACTAACAGAGATTTTGTTCTCTCTCTCCTACCAGATGTGTGCAATAGTACCAACCTTCCTGAAGTTGAAATCATCAGTCTCCTGGAGGAACAGCTGCCTCATTATAAGCTAAGAGCAGACACAATCTATGGTTATGACCACGACGACTGGCTTCACACACCTCTCATCTCCCCTGATGCGAATATCGACTTAACAACCGAGCAAATAGAAGAGACCTTGAAATACTTCCGTAAGTCAGAAATTCAGAAACTGTACTGAGAAACAAATGAAATAGTGCTATTTTTGTTACCTTCTTTGAAGTATCTGTGCAATTCCTTTAAAGCTGTGAAAAGCAAGAGAGAACTGTTTGTGATTTATTGCTTTGGTCTCCAAGATTGTGCTAGATAGAAAGCAAGGGAAACATTTAATCAAGAACAGCCATTGCATTTGTAATTCGTGTGTGCACCTTTCCACATTATCCAATAGTGGTGAAACTGGAAATACCTCTTTTTGCTTGTGGTCTCCCTTGCAAGAGACTGAAATTTCTGTATCTATGCAACTTGGAAAGCTTAGACCTCTTCCCATATCTGCTTTTGCTGAAAGCATTCTCTGACCCATTGCACTGTTGTCTCATGGCACTGTGTGCCAGCATCACAGCATGACATTAAATCATTTTTCTGCAGCATAAGCTTCTAGAAGAGACCTGTGAAGAACTAAACTGAGCATTTGGTTGAGATAGTTTGTCCCTTCGTTGTTTCCTCTGTTCATATTCATACTATTAGACAAAAAGATATATTTGTGCCTGAAGGGAAAGTGTGTAGAATTGTGACCTTCATGGTTTTTCATTCTTTTTTTGAGCCTGAAGATGCTTTTATCTTGGTAAATGAATTCATGTCTCTCTGAGTTCACTGAGTCCACTGTGTGGGTATGGCTGTGGCTGTGCAATTAGAGAAATTCATCCCAATAACTACTATGCTAAAGCCATAGCAGTGGATTTATGTGGATTGTAGTAGTAGATAGATTTTGACAGACCTACTGGCACTGTAGGATGTCAGAAGGGATGAGTTCCAGAGCTCAACACAAACCTTTGTGAAGATGCCTTCATTACATTTTGAAGCACCTGGATGATTTGCTTTATGAGGAGCAAGGCTGCAAAGAAACCGTGAAGGATGTGAAGAACTGAGTTTCTGACTTTCATGCTTCAATAGAGGGTATTAAGTACTTTAGTAGGTAATTTATGTATGCTCTCCACCTTCCCTCAGTCACACAAAAACTGTGGGAAGGATGGGGAGACAAGCTGAAGCTGATCTGTGGAATTACCTTGTTTTGTATCTGCCCATTAGTGCTGTAACAGTGATGGCAGAAGTTGGCTTAAATAAATGTTTTGAAATGTCAGGTTTCCAAAGTCTTTAGTAACCTGATTAGTCCTGTCTCATGAATAAAATCATTTGTGTGGGTGGATTGTTGCAATAACCATGGGAAAGATGCTTTGTTAGTGGGGCAAGGAACTCAAAAGTCTGTGTGGCAGCATCCTTACTGTGCCAGCTGAGATGCTGGTGGGCCTTGCAGTGGTGTGTGACTCTTGGGGGTGGATGCAAAATACAGGTTGGGTGGAGAATGTATTGAGGGCAGCTATGAGGAGAAGGACTTGGGGGCATTGGTTGATGGGTTAGTGTGATCCAGCAATGTGTGTTTGCAGCCAAGAAAGCCAGTTGTATCCTGGGCTGCATCGAAAGAAGTGTGGCCAGCAGGTCGAGGGAGGTGATTGTCCCCCTCTACCCATCCTTGTGAGACCCCACTCTGCAGTATGCATCCAGCTCTGGGGCGCCCAACATAAACAGGACATGGACCTGTTGGAGCCAGTCCAGAGGAGAGACATAAAGATGATCAGGGTGCTGGAGCACCTCTGCTGTGAAGAGAGGCTGAGAGAGCTGGGGCTGTTCAGCCTGGGTAAGAGAAGGCTTTGGGGAGACCTTAGAGCACCTTTCAGTACCTCAAGGGGCTACAGAAAAGCCAGAGTGGAACCTTTTAGCAGGACCTTTAGTGATAGGACAAGGGGCAATAGGTTTAAAGTGACTGAGGGTAGGTTTAGATGAGTTACATGGAAGAAATTCTTTACTGTGGGGCTGGGGAACACTGGAACAGGTTGCTAAGAGAAACTCTAGATGTCCCATCCCTGGGAGTGTCCGAGGCCAGCTTGGATGGGGCATTGAGCGGCCTGGTCTAATGGAAGGTTCCCTGCCCGTGACAGGTGGTTGGAACTAGTTGATCTTTAAGATCCCTTCCAACCCCAACCCTTCTTACAATTCCCTCAAAATGAAGTTGTGTAGAACAGAGGAATTGGACAACAGAAGCTGCCTGGAACTGTGAATACTTAAACAATTTTATTCAGCTTTTAGCTTACAAACATAATGACTGCAACTTGACCATGTTGCTGTGGTGGTGTATTTCATCCAATCAGTTGGCTTGAATGAAAAAAATTGAGTGGAATTTGTGCCACAATGTATGTTATTGGGAAATAACTGCTAAAAGAAGAGGAACCAAGCAAAGAGAAGTTTATGCCTTACTGCTTAGAGGCAGACACTTTTGTATAGGTAGTATTTTAAGGAATGTAAGCAAATTTGGATTGAGCCTTAGACTGTTACCCTGGAAACTGAGCTCTCTGACTTTACCTTTGTTCTGTTATTGTGAACAAGTTAGACTGTATATATACATGAGAGTGCAAGATCATAATACATTGGCATGTTTGGAAATTATTGTACTGTTTGTAAACATTGATTTATGATGAAATTAACTATGAAAATAACAATAGTGTTTTAAGTAAGTTGTCAGAAAAGCCCTGTGAATTGTACCATCATCACTTTGGAGAGTGTTTTCCAGGTGTGGCTGCTTGCACAATGATTCATTTGCAGTGCTGCAATTAAGCCACTCCTCCTGTACCTGTTTAGTTTGTTTTAAAAACCTTGATGAGGGCGTGAACAAGTACTGTAGCTTGTCTCTTGAAAAGTTTGATTCCTGAATGACTTAAGAAAAATGTCCTTGCAGTTACTGGACTACACATTGGGGTTGATGTTGGTTTATAGCCTATTGGTGGAAATGTGATGAGTTTCCCTCTGTTTTGATCCATACAGGGTAAGAGCCAACAGTGACCCTTAACAATACTGCTCTGGCTTATTGGAGCAGATCTTTCTGCCTTGATGTGGCTTGTTATTTTTGAGGTCCTCAGTCCAGTTCCTGACCACAAAGGTTGGCAGTCATAGAATCTGCTGGGCTGTGTCACTCGGGAGGATGGACACAAAGCTACTTAGACCTCCTTTTTAATTAATTTTGAAGATACTGGTAGAAAAATGAGGAGTTAAATATCTAGGTATTTTAATTTAGTCACAGCTTTTTTTAGGGGTGGAGTTAAGCTATAACCTGGGATAGGTGATGTAAGGAATTAGTTTTTAAAATTTAATTGGCAATTGTGAAAGAAGGCTATTGGGAGGAACTGTACAGTGTTATGCCTACAGCTGTTCTTTTACATTCCAGAACTCCAGGAGCACATCTTTATTTCCTTCATATGCTTCAGACAGAAGAGTGAGCAAAGAAGGGGTCCTCATCTGAGTTCAGAACAGCCTAAACCTTCAGATGTGGTGGCAATGTGTTGCAGGGTGCCTTCTCCAGGTTTTGGAGCACCTGTCTTTGCCTGGGCAGAGACTTCAACCCAGGCAGAACTTCAGATGGGGGCAGCAGGAGTGCCTAGAGCCTCTCCCTGAGGTAGGGAGAGATGTCCTTTTCCACAGGAGGTGTGCTGCTGCTGAAGAGCTGTCACCAAGTGAAGCTGAGGGGAAGTCACCATGCTGTGCAGCATCAGGGAGGGTGAGACAGACAGGATCTGGGAGTGGCTGAGACTCCAGAGGATTGTGCTCCCACTCAGAGGGACCTTGGCAGGCTGGGGAGATGAGTCAAGAGTGTGCAGTTTAGCAGAGGGAAGCGCCAAGTCCTGTGGCTGGGTGGGAACAGCTCCATGACCAATACAGGCTGGATCCCACTGCTGGAGTGCAGCCTTGGGGAAGAGGACCTGGAACACCCCGGTGGACACAAGGGTGAACATGAGCCAGCCACACACCCTTGCTGAAAAGAAGACCAGTGGTATCTGAAGCTGCGTTAGGAGGAACGTTGCCAGCAGCTGAGGGAGTTGATCCTTCCCTCTCTACTCGGCATTGGTGAGGCCACACCTGGAGTGCTGGGTCCAGTTCTGGGGTCCCTTATTCCGTATTCCTCCAGTGTAATGCATTCCTTTCCTCCCCCAGGAAGCTGCAATTATGACTCTCAGTGGGTTTTTTCCTTCCTTGTTAGAAAAATAGGTTATAACCATGCTGCTGTAATGTTTTTGTCTATGCAATCAAGCATGATATTAAGCTCAACTTCATTTTACAAATGTTTTTGCTGTCTCCAGGAAAAATATAGCAAAAAAAAAAAAGGGGGGGGGGGGGGAGTTGTAATTTAAATTATAACCAGGTGGTGGACTATTTGCAAAAATTTGATTCTTTAAAGCTTTATTCTTCTTGATTTTCTTAATACTAGACAGAGGTGTATTCTCTTAAATGTCTGACTCTTGCTGTTATGGTCTCATTTATAGTGTTTAGGTATGCCCAGTGATACCTTAATTAAACTACACAACTGGCTTTGTAGGAAGGTTGCCAAAGACAACATCAATTTTGATTTTATATAAATGCAAAAATAGTGCTCTCCAGTAATTGTTGGGGGGAAGGGAGAAATAATCCTTTCATGTGGAAAATAGGTTTTTGTCATTAAATACTTTAATTTCATCGGAGTGCCCCTGTCTCATGTTAAATCATTTTGTTTCAGTGGGAGAACATTTAGACCCTTCCCTGCATAGGTAAGGTCAGTGTGCTCTTATGTTGTGCAGAAGTAACCAGCTCTGTCCCATCTGTAGGAAGCTCCTGTACCATTTTGAAGCCCTGGATATTCATCCCATTTTGATGAAGGAGGGTCAATCAGATCTGAAGCGCCCATTTTTCTAAACACCAGTTTTAAAAGCTGCTGCTAACAATGCTTTCAGAGCTTTGGGTCCTACTCTTTTCAGGTTAAGCAAGACTTCTTGCTAAGCAAAATACTGCAGTGGAAATGTTCTCTGTCCTAAGTTGCAGAGTTGTTTGCTGTTACCAAGTGAGCAGTCACAGAATGGCTCTTCCTCAGTATTGTTTTAGAAGGTGAAACACCAGTAACTCTTCAGTAAATGAGATTCCAATTTAGAAATAAGTGTGTCAGCCCATCCTTGAAGATCAGTTGGGCTTTGAAATAAGCTTGCTTTCCTTTTTAATGCTCTTTAATAAGTTTTTTTTTTTAAGTCAGTTTAAAACATGTCAGTTTGCAAAGTATGTGTTATGGCAACTCTGGTCAATATGCCATTTTGCATTGTGGTGGCCTGTACAGCTGCTGCTCTGAGAAAAAGGACTCCAGACGATGTTAATGGGATGGGCAGCTTTATCCTGAGTGGTGGTGCCTGTGTTGGCGACTGCAGAAGATGATGATGCGATACGGTGTTTAATTATCTGGGCATCCTGATGGGAAGCTGGAGCCAAGAGAAGAAATGTGACCCACAGTTAATGGAATGGGAGATAATACACCGTTGCAGCTGCCATGGAAATACTCCATCCAGCTCCTGTGCTCAGTTTCAAAGGACTCTTCTGAAATGGGGAAGGGTTTGGAAAACAAAGCTGAGAATGACTAAGCATGGGAACACAGGATTTATAGTGATGGCATACTTTGAATCCTTTATTTGCCAGCAGAGGTGACTTGCTGCTGCTCTGCACCCCTGTAGCACAGTTCACTACAGCCTTGAGAGTGCTGCTGTGGGGTAGCTGAAATGATCTTTGTCAAAAATTCGCTTCAGACAAGGTAAAGAGTTTGTGTGGGGTTTTTTATAACCTGGTTAATTCAGGCAGATCGGTGTTGACCTCTGGTGTGGATTTATTTCAGCTAAAAGGAAGGAGAGGGCTCATGAGTGTCTCAAGCCATCTTTTCTGCCTTTATTATACCCCTTTGTAGTGACAAACTTAAGGAATGCTCAGGCCAGCTGTTCACAATTGGCTACTGGAATTCCTTGTCAGTCTATTTTTCTTGCTGTGGAGAGCAAACAAAAGGGGAGGGGTTTGTTTAGTTAGATGTAAACTTAGAAAAGTAGGACAAAATATGGCAGCTGGAAGGGAATGCCGAAAGAATATGAATAACTGAATTTAGCTTTGGAATAGGAAAAAGCGAGTCTTGTATTATGGAGATATGAATACACAGAGGTTCAATGTTTGTAGAATCAGTCCACCAGCAAAATGTGCTGTTCTGATAAGTTTTGCATAAGATGAATCTGATACACCATTGCAGGAGGGAGAAGTAGGGCTGCAAAGGTTGAAAGTAGATTCTGCGAGCGTGCAGCTGCTTTGTTGGCTTGGTCAGACATTCCCATTCAACTTGACAACCCTTCCAGCCTTATAAAGCTGCAATTTCTCATACAATTGAAGGGATGCTTGTGAGTGAACACCTGGATGTGTAGTATTCTGTCTGCCCAGGGTTTCTGTCTTCATGCTGGGAAGATAATACACTTATCCTCTATTTCCAAGTCTCTTGAGTTCTGAAATCATTTGGCCACACAAGTGATTTTCTCCACAGAAAAATAATGCCTATCTGGATAACACCAGTATGTTTCCAATCAGATCTGTAGAAAAATATCAATAAAACCAACAAACAAAAGCCCTAAACCCCTACCTTGGGCTATTTTTATCCTGTCTCATTGAGCGGGACTCTGTGTGTGCAGCAGGGAGGACAGTGAGAAGAAAATTCTAGCATGTTGAAGATTTCCTTTGTTTAAAATGCCAGCAAATAAAATGGAGAGTGTCCCTGCAGCAATTTAAGCTGGTAGCCAGTGTTCATTCTTTCTATTTTAAATGCTTATTTAATAGCATTACCAGAGTGAAATTACCTTTTGGACAAAAATAATACAAGTGGAACAAATGGCTTATATGCAGAGCAATTGAGTTGATGTTGCCATAGGAACCTTTATTTTTCTCTGACAGTATTTTAAGAGTGTGGCCTTAATTGCATTTAATAGCATGTGTAGTTTTTTCCTTGTGAGTGTGCATTACTGAAACTCTGCAAGACTCAAAGTTACTGCAGTGATAATTTCTTACACCAGTAAAGCTGAAATACTGATGTGGTCATGAAACCAATGCATTTTCCTCTGCATAGCTTGGCTATCCCTTACCTATTTCTGTTGCAGTGCCAGTCAGGGCATAGAATAAATGATAACAATCTAGAATAGACATGAGTGAGGGTAAACTTCGTAGAAATCTGCAAAATCTGAGTGATTGGAGAAGAGAGATGAACTGAGTATTCAGATCTCCAGAGCTGGAAGCATCAAAATAAGTTAGTAAAGGTGAGTTGCAAAGCAAAAGGTGAGGGTTTCCTGTATCATAACAGTAGATATCTGGAATCCCTTGCAAGAGGAAGTTGGAGATGCTAAAAATGTACACAGGCTCAAGAATAGGCAGAGTAAGTTGTTCAAGGATTGCTTAAAGTAGCAGTAGCTGTATCTTATGAGGCTGTTTCAAGCTGGAAGAAACTGGAGGTTGGGAGGGCAGCTGAGGAAGTGTTGGACAGTTCTCTGTTACCTTCTCATGGCTGTTCTTGTGCAGGGAGTCTTTGGCCAGACAGACACCCCCCTGGTCAGACCCAGTACGGCCTCCTGGCTTGTGTTACTAACACAGGTCACAACCTAATCCATCCCAATGCTGCTGCTGGTGTCTGCAAAGAAAGAGGTTCCTAAAAACGGGGAGAAATGGGTGAGGAATACGTGCTGGTTATGAACAAAATGGATGCCAATCCCTTTGGTAACTCTACCTGCACAGATTCAGGCATGCTTTTTGAATTGCTGTATTTGATGATTTAGTGCCACCTCTTCTTCAGACAGGTTCTCTTCTAATAGCTTAAACGCAATTTTATTGGGGGCTGCTAAAGTGTTCTCTTTCATTTCCAAGACATTGAACACACACATTAAGCTATTCTGTGTGATGACCTTCAGTGTTTTTAGGAATAAAGGAACAAAAAGTTGGCCTAACCTCTTCTTTTCAGCTAGGTAGCTTAGACCCTTGGAGGAAAAAAGGGTCAGTGTTTCATGGAGAGGGCAAAATGTAGAAACAGATAAGCCTTTTTGCAAGGAGAAATATATCACTGCCCTGATTTTGCTGATTCTGTTGTTTTTTTTCTTTTTTTTTGGTTTGGCATTTTGCAATAGCAGAATGTAGCAAGTATTCTATTACATCAGACCAGAATAGCATAACAAAGCAGTAACATAGTTTTTCTTTTTTTTTCCATGAGGAAGGCAGGCTTTTATCAAACTCGGGGGGAGGGGGGGGTTAGTAATGGACTAGATTTTCATTATTAATGTCCCGCATGTCCCCAGGGAATTGCAACAGCGCGATGCTCTTGTTCTGAGAGCAGCAGCCATGAGTTGTATCATATTTCTGAGCAAGGATTTTTGTTTCCAGCATGGAGGGCTCCTTCTGGGCTGGAAAGCCAGAAAGAGCAAAATGCATTTCCTTCATCTCTGCATTGCTTTCGGAGCCAGCTCGTCTCCATGGCAACCCGTTAGCCTGAAAGAGATGTGGAGGGAAGGACGGAGGGAGCAGCAGCCGGGCGGTGGGGTGTGTGTGTGTCCCCAACGTCAGCGCATCAGCCTTTTCATAGGAGGATTTCGTTAACACCCATCCAAGGCTCCTGGGCAGAGCTCCTTTATTACGGGAGCCGCCAGGGCATCTGCTTCCTTTCTGCATCCTTTTGCTAGTTTTTATTTTATTTTATTTTTTTTTTATTTTCCTCCCCCCAAATACACTTTCGACGACCCCTGTTTTATTTTAGTTGTGGCCTCAGTGAAGATGTGCCGCTCATTTTCAGCTTCCCGGGAGCTGCCCTGTGCTCTGGCATTTTGCAAAGGCAGGAAGGCATGGCTGCATTTCACTTGACCTTAGCAGCGAAGTGAAATCTCTTGTATGTCACTGAAGGATACTGACTATGCAGAAATTTATTGAAGCAGATTATTATGAACTGGACTGGTATTATGAAGAATGTACGGATGGTAAATATTTCTTTCTAGTCTCTTGCTGCAGAATTTGGAGGCTGTAAGGGTGGAGCATCGTTCTTGAATGGTTTTAAAAAGGAAACCCCTTGAAAAAGGCAACACCGTGGTTTAGCAGCGATGCCTGCATCTCTGTTGCACCTCAGCATCTCTTGTGAGCAGCGATGCCAGAGGCTCTGCTGTGTCGCTTGCTTGTTTCTGAAGGGAGTGGCAGAGGAGCCTGTGCAGTGTAGGAACAATCTTTGGGTAGGGGAAGGAATATTTGGAACAATCTTTGGGCAGGGGAAGGAATATTTGAAAAACTAACTGTATGTATAATAACTGAGCTGTATTTAAATACCCTGACGGTAAGATTGGCTATTTGTTTGAGTTTTAAGTCTCTGTTTTTAATGCATTACCAATAACCTGTCTATATTCAGTGTGTTCCTAGGCAGTGCATGTTTTCTCTCTGGTTATTTGTTGGAGAAAGACGTTGAAGACTGCAGATTCTTAAAAGCAAGGAGGTTAGCTTTTTGATTTGGGAGAATTATAAACTCTGGCAAGCGTTATCTTTTGGGCCTCTTGCAATTTTTGTGTAATGTTTGCTTGGGTGATTATTTCTTTATCAGAGCACTGAATGTTTTCATCAGGTTTCTGATAGAAGGCACACAAGAAAGGATAAGGAATGGCTAAAACTGTATTCTCTGCAGCATGGAAAAATCAGGATTCCTTTTCGATGGCACTCTGAAACAAAATGCAGCCTTTAGAAATGCAGTAGTTGCATATGGATTTTATTCTGGTTCGAGAGCTTAGGCTAAATGAGGCAAGTCAAAGATCACAGTAAAGCAAAGAACAGAAAGTGATAAGGAGTATAGGCCTGGGGGGTGATGTATGTATGTAATACACAAAAATATTTCATGAATATTTCAGAAATATTTCTATGAGAGTGCTTTGATAGCATTATCAGAGGGGGCATGAAGTATAAAGATAAGGGTGACAAAATTTGAGTGGGTTTTTATTGTTTTTTGACTGGCATGTGCCGCCATTTGATTCTCAGTACTGGATTTTAAAACTGAATGCAATTTCAGAAGCTTGTTAACCTTGAACTTCTCTCATATTTAGTTGACTATTCCTGTCCAGGTGTTGAAAGAGAAAAGGTGCATATTTATGTTGAGAGATCTGACCACTTTAAGTTGGATTGAATCCATTATGTAACCTTTATCCTCTAGGTTTAACCCTAGTAAATACTGTAGCATCTGATTAATCCACATGATGTAACAGGCTGAGTTGGCCTGGTTTTAGAAGCTTAAGGAAAAGACCAGTTGTAGTGTCAGTAGAAGCTGTAGCTGATTTTTCTCCCCCCAGGTTAAGGCTCCCACAGGTAGTCAGGTTTTTTTATGATCCTTTATCTGCGTGGCCCAAGTGTCATTGATGTGGAAGTGTGGCATGCCTGGATGTCTGAGCTGAGAGCTGAGCTGCTCCTCAGTTTCATCTTAAGGTGTGTGCTGCCCTGGAGGAACAGCAGTGGAATAAGCAACAGGTCTTGGGCTAACATTTAAATACCTCAGGAGCCCTGTAGTGGTTGATTCTGGGCTTATAGATTCTCCTGTGTGCCCCTGCCCACCATACTTCTTCCATAAGTCGAGATCTACAGAAAGTCAACTAGAGTGTGTACTGACTGTCTGCCTAAAGTGTTTGGGAAGTTCTCCCCGAGAGACAGCAGGGGTTAATGCCTGATAGGGAAATACTCTCCAGCAGGTAAGACAGAATGCTTTTTTACATGTTTATATTACTATTATTTTTTAATTAAAATAATAGTTTTTACATGATGGAGCATAGTGCTGTCAGTCCTTTCTCAGGGTTCATACAATTTTATGGAGTTCACCTTTCTTTTGTTTCTCCC
Source organism: Dendrocincla fuliginosa (assembly GCA_035047845.1). NCBI lineage: Eukaryota > Metazoa > Chordata > Aves > Passeriformes > Dendrocolaptidae > Dendrocincla > Dendrocincla fuliginosa. The sequence goes on along the minus strand of JAWWMO010000083.1, from coordinate 44,169,543 downwards.
TCTTCAAGTGTGCAAAAGAGAAGGATTGGAGAGGTACAGTGGAAGATACAGTCTTTGGCTTTTGAGACTGGCATATTAATTTGGATTTGAAATAGTATTGGCGTTTATCATTGATGAAGAAAGCTATTTTAATTGTGACAGGAGGCAAAAGGCATCTTTATAGTGAAAACCTGAGCTTTTTCAAAAACCTGGAGCTCATGGCATGTTGTGAGAGATGCCTGTCTCCTGATGGGTTTTTGATTTTTCTGCCTTGTATTTGTTGATACCAGAGTCATTTTCCTGAGATTGTTTTTGCATTCAGTAGAGCAGGATAGGCAGTTGCAGCTCAGCTGACCTGTTTTGAATATCTATTTTAAGACAAATCGAAGCATAGTTAGAGAGCCAATTCCACTGCCATACATGGAGTCTCTGAAGCTCAGATGTATGTGAGCATTCGATTGTGAGTCCCACCCAGTTCACCCCTTGTGGTAAATGTAACACTAGAAAACAGTGGGTGGTGCATTAAAACTAATAGAAATCATCACAAGATAATATCCTCCAGAATTATTTCTCTGATGAAATTGTTCATACATTAGTTGTCAGAGAGGGACTCACAGATTTCCATTTAAAGGACATGACTTCATTTGGTTTCCTTTATTAATAATTATGTCTTATTCTTCAAAGAAAAAAACAGTCTAAACTTACATCAGGATATAAGGTTTTAATGCTATTATTTAACTTAATAGGTAATGTAGTGACTCACTGTTACCTCAGATGGAATGCATCTCTGTAATGACTGACATAGTAATGATGACATCAACTTGCATTTGGTGATGGTAATTCTTTTTTTTAAATGCCTTGCAAAAGCAAATCAAAAAATGCTCAAAACTTAGAGTTTATAAATCTTTGCAGAGACTTTATAGTGTTGGAATAATGAATTAATTAATTCTTTTACATAAGACCCTTTACAGAGGTTATATTTGGTAGTAGTAGTTGGCAATAGACAATAAAATGTCACATTCTATTTGAATCACTCATGTTAACTAACATTACAATAAATTGAAATGTTTTTAAATAACTATTCCACTGTGCTTTTTGGATACATTTTCAAATATCATGTTTTATAATGTGAGTGACAGTTGTCACCTCACTAGGCATTAACAAAATACTTTGTGTAGGTGGAATGAGCAAACGGAAAGCGCTGGGTGTGTACTTGAGTAGGAAAGGAGCTGTTCCCATCCCAGACTTTGACAGAACCAACAACAGAGGAAAAGGTGGAACTTTTGTAGTCTCTTACCATGAAAAGATAACAGTATAAAAGTCTAGGTTCATTTAGGTGGCTTTTTAGAGAAAAACAAATACATTCTTAAAAAACTGGCATGCAATGCAACTTGGGTGAAAGAAAATACAAAAACCCCCACAAACTACCAACCAACTAAACAATCAGGTGTATAGTCCTAGAAATCTTTATGAATAGGCTTGTCCCCCTGCTTATTTCTTAGGCCAAAATTGTTCTAATGAACAATGCTTTCTAGAACAATCCAGATTGACTTTAGATCAAGTTACTTTTCGTGTGGTTTCTTCTATTACTTGTTTATTTCTACCTCAGCAATTCCATGCTAATGCGTAAGAGTCCGATTGTCTACAATTCCAGGTGACTCTGAACGTGCAATTGGCTCTTTCCTCCTTCTTTGGCTGAGCATGAGTTTTTGTAATTCCTTGTGGAGGAAATGGTGCCTTTTCCTTTTTGCCCTGCCAATCGCTGTTTTCCCTGTTTGTCACACATGCTGAAGCTTCTAACCCCTTTTATGTTGACCTGAGCTGCTCTATCTCCTGCTTTTACTTTTCTGTATAACTTTCACCCCTACCCCTATTTTCTTCCTACTCATATTGGAATATTTTTGCCACCTGTTCTGTTTAGTTTCTGTTTAGAGCTTCTCTCCTCTGTTCTATTTTCCACTCTACCAAAACAATTATCAGCAAGCTCCCTAACTTTCTTTTCAACTGAACAATAGTGAACGTTATTACTTGTTCTCCCTGATCTCTTAGGAGTGATTACTTATCTTTGCCTTGCTTATAGTAGTGTGGTGACCCATCATCTCCCCCATACTTTTAGCCCCTTTTGTCTCCATCCTTGTGGACACAGAGTAAACCTGTTGTTACTCTGAGTGTCAGGGGATGCTGACATTGGATATGGCACTGAAATCTCTCAGAGTCTTATGAATGCCTTTAACATGCAGTCGCTGAAACAGCGCTTGCTCTGAGTATGCAGCTAAAATTCTCATTCAGATTCTTGTTTTGTTTCCATGTCATTTATACTTGATAAATATGGTTGAACCTTGCTTATATTTGTATAAATGTTGATACCCTTTTCCTGGTTTTCTGCTTTTTTGCTATGTCACTCCTTTTTCTTCATTCCTTCATTGAATTCCTGTTCTTCATCCAGTCAAACCTGAGCTACTTCTACTTAAAAGCCACATAAGGCAACATACATTTTAGTATAGAGATATTTTTTGTCTTTAGTCTGCTCAGCTGCTAAATATCCGGATAAGTGTTTTCCCACTTCATCTTGTTTCTTTCCTTTCCTGCAAAAGTAACATGCTGTCCTTTTGATTGAGTCACAGAAGATAATCTGTGTGGGATATTGAAAGAGTGGGAAACATGTGAAAGCTGTGAAAATTTGAACAAACTAACTCTGCTTGACTCTATATATATTAATAGAAAGTGCATGTTCAATGACCAGTTTATCCTCCCCTCCCTGAAGAGCCCACCCCAAAATACCCACATTTCTTCATCAACATGTTTTACATCCAAGTGCTGCCGTTTCATCTGCTGTTTTTAGTCCTGTTTGCTTACAGAGAATCTCTTTGTTCTAAATGCAGCATTCTTAGTAGCAGCTAATTGTGCAGAAGTTAGATGGTTTTTATTGATAAGGGAAGGTTAAAATCATTTGAATGCACTGAAGTTCCTTGGAAATAATGAGTCAGGATATGAAGGTTTGTTTGTATTGTGTCCAGCCTCACCCTTCTTCAAACTTCTTTGTGTGTTTCCTGTTCCACTGCAGAGCTGCTGAAGACGCTCTGTACCTCAGTGCAAGCACCACACGAGGAGTGTGCACCTGTGTGCTCTGAGCACTGCAACCCACTTAGCAAGCCTCCTGACAGGAGTTCCCTGCCTTCAGCTGCTAATTCACAGTGCTGACATACCAAATTGCTTCCCAGTGGCAACCCATAGAAATGGATGTTCATTCTAGCATATTCTGAAAGGCCCTGAGTGTATGTTTACAAGGAAATATTAAAAATCTCTTTTGAGTATCTTTCCTGATTGTATATTTTCAGAACAGAATAGCTACTTATTGTTTGATATTTGTTGGAAACCTGGCTCATAACCTTTAGCAAGTAAATATTCCTGCACTAATAAAGGGGCTTAATGCAGAATACACTAAAAATTAGTAGATAATGGGAGGGCGGGACTCACATTCCTTCTCCACCCATTATAAATTTGCATCAGCGTTTATCACATGCTGATATCAAAATAGGTGTTGCAATACTTTTCCTCAGCTTTGGAATGTCAGAGAACTCCTGTGTGGCATGAGTTGACATGAGTCACAGTTCAGAAATCAACTTGTGGGAATACTGATTTACTCTCCTTATACTGTCAGCTTGTTTTCGGTGTGTCTCCTTTACACAAACTAGTTGGTTAGCTGTAGTTGAACACTTGTCAGGATTATTAAAACCACAGCATGTTTGACAGGGATGGATTTCCTGTCCCTAAGCTTTAAAAGCTGCTTCTTGCATTCTTTTGAAATGACTTCTTGTTTTGGTTACTCTCTGAATTTCCATTTTCCAGCTATTACTGAAGTGTAATAAATTGACACTGAATGGCAAGTAGGTACTTCTACTCTCTCATTGTAATTATATTTTTAGGAGTTTCATTTCACTGTTAAAGGGGAGAACTGAAAGCACAAAAAAGCTCTAAGGTATCAGAAACTAGAAATGATCCTAATTACAATTTAAATTATATGTTTTAATATAATGGTGTAGTGAGAAAGGGCAATCCTATTTTTTCGCCACAACTGAGTTCTTGAGGCTATTGCTGCTGCTCAATATTGCAGCAAATTCTGGCAGTCAAAGGTCCAGTTGCTTGAGTGGTAAAGTTTTTATCCAGAAATGGATTTTCCTTTCCTCAGCAAGCACTTATGTGTGTTCCATATCCTTTGGCTAGTATTTACATAACCATTGTTACATTGTTTGTGTTTAAATATCAAGAGTTTAAAACCTGAGAGAGAATCATTCATCATAATGGTATAAAATCAGTTCCTTCCCTTCCCATGCTACCTCATACTGGAGAAACCCTAGTAGGGAAATTGTTCTACATTTCCCTACATCTGTTCTACATTTCTACATCTGTTGTGTTCTGTTGGCTTGCTGTGTTTGTCTGTCTCCCCAGCAGTTCTGTGCCCCCAGAGGGTGATGATCTGCCTTTGCTTTGCAGTGCCCCTGCTTTGTCTGCAACTGCTTTGCCTCGTGACACAGATAAGAACGCTTTCTGTGAGCAGCAAAGGGCACCTGTTTGCTATTGAAAATAAGGGAGGTAGCTTGGCAAACATGTAATATCTATACCTGCAAAAAGTTAAATAAGAAAGTTAACCTGCCCTGTGTGTGTAGTCAGGATTAGCAAATAACAGCCTGTTAAAAACCAAGAGGTCTGAGCAGAAGAGATTTGTTGAACAAAGAAGAGATACCTACACCCTTGAAAATTCACTAGAGTGCCATGTGTGGCCTTGGGAGGTATTTTTTTCCCCACAGCAGGCTAAGAGTAAAGATGACGTGGATAACATGGTATCTGACAGTTATATGTGATATGTCATTTAGGTGCTTTGTACGAGTGTAATCTTTTTTTTTGGTCAAAGCAGTTAAGAGCTCCTTTCCACAGCCTGGTTCTTCACACGATGGTTTTAGTGTATGGCAGAGACTGCACCTCTACAATAGCCCCAGGTATCGAGATCTCTCTGCTGGGTGGCATTGGCATGGGCAATGTACAAGCTCAGGCTATTCACCACTGCGGAAAGATCTGTTACCTGCAGCGTTGGGCAACCTGAGAGGTGATTTATAACTCTGTGACGGTGCACACCCTTCCCCAGGTGTGACAGTCGGAGGCTGGGTCAGACTTCCGTGTTGAGACACTTGTGAGGAGCTACCACTTCACTCACAGGAGCAGGGGCAGAAGAGACAACCCTGTTGAAGTGAGGACTTCCAGGGAGGAGGCTTTCAGCCCACTAACTTTGGCTGAAATGTGTTAGTGGAGCTTCGGAGCAAAAACTGGCTGCCGTCAGAGGTGGTATGAGAAACACCATAAACCTTTTAGTAATTATTAGACAGATGGTCCCTTCCCTCCTCCGCCCCATCTGTACAGCACAAAGCTGTTGCTCCAAGGACAAATACTCCAGTCACTCAGGAGCTCTCTGGCTGAGCATGTGAGTGAGGAAAGATGGTATCCTGCTTTGTGGAGACCTTGCTCTGCTCTCCCCGAAGATCCAGCCTCGGAGGGAATGACTTCCCATCTCCTGGGAGACTAAGGCAGCGTGTCGTGTCTACCTGGGATAACTTCAGCAATGTCAGTAAACGAAGAGGAAAGCTATGAATATGACTATGAGAAAGAAAATAAGAGGGAATGCGCTTTTGACAGGCAGAGTCTTGATATCTTGGAAGAAGGTACTTTTCACCTTTCATCTTTAAACTTTCATGGTATAGCACATGGGAACATATAAATGATCTGAGGGATATTTGTACGTTAAGTCTACTAAATGTTGCTTCTTTACCATGTAGTCAGTACTTTGGAATGGAATATTAAGAAAATACTTATGTAAATAAGATAGATCTTAATTTATGTACACTTCCTTAAAGAAGACATACATATATAGGCTATGCAATACCTATTTTGTAATGGAATCATGGATTTTTTTTTTGTTTGTATGTGCATCATGTGTGTGTCTTAAGAAAACTTATGACAACTTAGGTTGCTATTCCCAACAAACAGGTGCTTCTAAAACAACAGAGCAGCAATTTCGTGCTTACCCATGAATTTGAAAAGTGCATAGACAGAAATAATCCAAGTGTGGGATTTTATGACTTAAACTTTCAATAAAACAAACAACCCCAAAACCTTGTCATACTTTGTGGAAATAATGGACATCTGCTGTGTTGCAGGCAAGTGCCCTGTTCAGATGGGAATGGGAATGTGTGTTCTGTATAGAGAGGGTACCTGTGCTAGGGCTGCTTCCAGACAACCTGGCAACCTTTTTGCCAGGGCTTCAAGTACCAAAAGCCAAATCACCATTCCTGTGATTTCTTGTGCTGCAAATTTTGCTCTAAAATAGCAGATTTGTGGTAGGGAACTTTTACTTCCAAGCACACTATTTTAAGGCTGATGTAAGGATGCTCTGAAAGACTGTTAGCTCAGAGTGCTGTGAATTTACTCCCTTATTTACCTCGTGGGAAACAGTTCCTGTGTCCAGAGTCTTGGTGAATGAAGTGTGGTCTTTGAATCCTGTTGTATAGGACTTCCCTGTTAAAACATCCTCGGAATCAAATATTCCACCTGGTTTTCAGACCCACTCAGTCAATAAATTATCCATCTTTCCTGTTGGGGGTCTCTGAAGGAAGCTGAGATAACTTGTATGTCTGTGCAAAAAAGAAAGGTGGTGGAGAGAGTATTGCTAAAAAGAAAATTTAAAGCTGGGGATTGGAGTGGAGAGGAAACTTACCAAGAGAGGGGCTAACAGACATTGTTTTATGCTTTATTCCTCTTTTATTTTAGTGACTAAATGGTTTCTGAAGCATACATGATGCTGTTCTTATTTTCCTGATGACTTTTTTCATCGAGATCTGAGGACAGTCTGAAGCTGTTGTTGATTTTTGGAGAGAAAAAACAAAACCATGTTGAGTTCTAGCTGGGATAGATTTAACCCGGTCTTTCTACAATGCCTTCCCCTCAAAAACTCAGTATGGATTTGAAATGCCTTCTAAAGATGCCTTCTGCTTTCCACCTATACGTTCATGTCACCTACACACTCTGTAGCAGAGATACGGATACATAGAAATGCCATATATCAGTTTTGTGTATCTTTGCACGTGGGCGCACTCACAAAGGGCAGTATTTCTCCTAAGAGAATGGGTGAGTCAATCTGTTCTACATGTCAAGCAGCTGGAAATGTCAGCATGTAGCCTTTCAAAAGAAACATTTTAAGCCTATCTGGCTATAAATCTGGTATCAGAAATGGAAGAATCTGAGAATATGCTTCACTTAAACCATTTAGAGTTATTGAAAAGAAGAGGATTAAAAAATGTGTAATTAAGACTCTCTGTTTGGCCTCCTCCATTTACAGAATGTGTCCTTACTTCTTGACTACTATTTCCACGATTGTTTTGATGTGGTGAGGTTTCTCTCTGTCCCAACATTTAGATCCTATAACTGCCTTCAGTGTCACTGCCTTACACCTGGCAGCATTACAGAGCTGAGCCTCTTGCTGAGGATGGGAGGCATCTTCACAGAGGTGTGTGCAGGACAGCCCCAGAGGGAGTGCATTGCTTTGGAGCTGCCTGACAGCAGCGTGTTTGTCTTCCTGTGATAGGCTGGGCTCGGGGCTGACTGCAGGCAAACTTTGCTCGGGGATATCTGTCAATAGAGTCTGCTCAGGGTTTGCTCATAAAGGAACCTGAGCTGTGAAAGGACAATCTTTGGGTAGTGATTTGTTGGGTCAGCTTTCTCTGAAAGGGGGCTGTGTTTTCATTGTTGCTTTTGCAGCCGGGGCAGGAAAAGGCTATTACCTATTTTGGGCCTGTGATGGCAGCCCAGTCATTGCTATTTCAATTAATTAATGTAACCAATTAGAAGTCGGCTTTATCTGAAGCACTTGGTAATTGCAGACAAAAAATCTACATCAAGTTTTATTTAAAAAAAGAAAAGAAGGAAAGTCTCGGGATCACTGTTAAAATGTGAAATTCAGGCATTCCAAGGGTTTGACTTTCATAAAATGTAAAATACTTGTTTTATCTGACAAAGACATTGGCTAGAATGGAGGTCTGGAATCTCTAAACACTAAAGTGAAAAGAAATGGAGAATAGTTATTTTTGGAAGTTTTTGCACAATCAGTCCCTTCTGCTGAGTTGGAATAGGAAAAAATCACATATTTAAGAAAGGAAACAGCTGACAATACATGACTTACAGGTTTGTAACTTCATTTTAGTATTTTTAAAGATTTACAGTCCAGACCCTGGTTTAAACTTTTCACCCATTTATTAATTCATTGACTTCAGTCTAGATATTTTTTGACAAGAAATGAATGAAAGAGAATGTCAGGACAGGAACTCAATAGCTAGTAATAAGAAATCCTGCAAAAAAAAAGTTTCTTTTAACAGAAGACCCGTGGTGAGCTGTGTCTGTAAATGGTGTATGCATTAAGGCAGTGGTGAGTTCTCTTCAGAGGCTTTTTCTTATCTCCTTACTTTCTCTTTGTGGCTGTATCTTCCAAGTTACCACATATGGTCTGTATTTATGCTAATAGAAGGAACAAGTGTGTGATGTTTTTGTTGAGATTTCTTTTAACTTGATTTTTCACTTACCACAAGAAAATTTGATGCAGTCCATGTCCTACTTAGAGGAAGTACTTTGAAATGACTCCCTACCCGAGGTTGCAGGCATAAGCTTTAGAAAAGAAGTAGCAGCAGAAAGTTTTATTTGCAAACCTGAGATTAAGCATTAACAACAGTTTGTATGCAAGTCTTTAGTATTGGACTTGCTAAGCTATCTGAATACTGTATGAGAGAAATGGTAGCAAACAAACACCCTTTGAACCACAGCCTTGAGCGGCAAGATAAAATTTCTTCTAGAAACATCAGTAACTTCTGCTTAATATTGAAAGATTAATTTGCAAACTGTGCCGTTGAGATCACAGTAAGCCGGGCTGTAACATTCAAAGAAGACAAAGCCAAATCTTTTGGCATTGCCTGTTGAACTTGCTGACTGTGTATCGCTCCTGACATTGTGTTCCTCCAGACTCCTCCTCGGAGCTCGCCCACGGTGTGACCTGACGGCTGTGCAGCGCTGTGACCGCTCCTTATCCCTGTAAGCAGGGTCACAGCCCCCTGCTGAAATCCCCAGCTGCCTTCTGGAGTGCTGGGGGAGGCTGCGGGAGCTGCTGGGATGTGATGATAACATTCACACTCGTAGCAAGGCGTGCCTCGGAAGCACATTCTCTGAGCTCCGGTGGCAGTATAATCTCTGCACATTTTTAAGCTCTTTAGATGAGCGTATTCTCTTAGGGCTGTCTCAGATGTGACAGGCAACAGCGGACCTGAAGCCTCTGCCCCAGTTTAGCCAGGACTGCCAAAAATGCCTCTTCAGTGGAGGAGAAGCTCCCATGTTTATCTTCAACTGTGTGGAGTCTTTCTAGTCTGTGTCAGTACCAGCTGACAGCACATTTTAGGTATAATTTTCCTGAGTTTATTTGAAAGGTAATACACGTAATATGGCACAGTTTCAGAATTCCTCTTGTGCTTGGCTCAAGTCGATGTGGTGCTCCCAGTAACCAGTGCCAGAGCATAACTATCAGTGGCTCTGGAACCGAAGCTGCGATGTTTAGCAAGTGCTTTATCCTTGGAGTGTAAAAATAGCCTTTCAGAAATTACTCCAATGTGAGCGGAGGAGCCCAAGTGTGCCAGGGTCTGTGATGGCCAACGCTTGCCAAGTGGCAGCAAGGAGTGCAGCTGGTCAGTCAGTGCTACTGTGTGTGTTGTGCACATCTCCATGGGCAGGGCAGCATTTAGGATGCGAGGCACTTGCTGTTGTGTCTTTCAGTGTTTGGACAGAGCTCTGAGCACAGGGGAGGGGCAGAAGCTGTTTGTGAGGGAGGGCGTCTCATGGCAGAGCAAGGCGTAAAGGCATTTGGGCAAGGAAAAAAGCCCTGTCCCCTCCTGCTGCCTTGCCAGTTAAAAGCATCAGTATTAAATGACCAGAGATCTGTGCTCCATGAACAGTATTCCCTTCTCCTGATACAGTTCCTGAGGAAGTCAATGCTGGTAGCAGGGAAATCCTCATACAATAGCGCCTTTGCTGTTAGACTCTGTAACTGTACAGGCCAATATTATCCTCCCCAAAGGTGAAACTTTACAATAGCATCTTAGCCCCCTTATGTTTCCCAGTATTTGGAAATAGATGGGAAGAGAAGCAGTGGGAGCTGGGCTTTTCTTTTCAGCAGTGTCTGCTCTCTTTCAGTTCTTTAGTTTGTCCCTGGTTGATGGGTCTCAAAAATGGCAACGGAATGTGCCTCGAGGATGGATGCAGGGAACAGGAGCTGAGGGCACCTGTGTCTGCTGGTTCCTGCGACTGATTTTTTTGCTTCCTTCCACTTGAATCCTTTGTTTGGTGGATCGTGCCTCATTGCAGAAGCTGCCAGTGGTGGTATTCTTGTTCCCCTTCCTTTCCACGGCTGTTTCCTCTTCCTAGAAACATACCTTTCCTCTAAGCAGTGTTCTTAATTGTCTGTGTGACTTTCTGGGACCAATCGAGGAAGGGGATGTGTGTTCCTCCATCTCTCTGAGCATCTTCAGCTTGGGAATTGGTGCTTTAGTCATTGCAGAGCTCAGAGCCCAGAGGAGGCTTTCAGTCAGATGCTGCAGTGAACAGATGACAAGCAATAAATGCAAGTTCCATCCTTTCAGCTGTGCTCACATTGGGAAACATGGGAATGTGGGTACCAGTGAATTTGCAAGTTTTAAGAGGGTATGAAGGTATGCTGGGTACCTTAAGGCAGTGGAAATATTTGTTCTGTTTGATTTGGTTTGTGTGTTTGGCTTTAAACAGCAAATATGTCCCCTGTAGCATGTATTTGGTGCTGTCAAGAAAATTATGTGCTGGGAGCTTTCTCTGTTTCCTGGTTGGGATCTGTGACATTAGCTTCAAAGCAGTTACCAAAGCATATTTTTAAACTTTGTTTTGGACATTCAGTGGTCTCTCCACAGAAGCCTTTTATTTTATTCTTTCTTTCCATATTGTCTGTCGGCTTTCTCCATAAGCTGAGAAGTGTAAAGTGTATTTGATTTGGCTCTTTGTATGCATCCATGCATTTAGGCACTGTGCTCCCTGTCCCCCTCAGGCAAAGACACCACTCATTTGCAAATGGACAAAAAAAGGTCAGCACTGTAGGTTTTGCATTACAGGGCACTGTCCTTCATTTGCTCCTGTTTTATCTTTACAGCAGCATTAGCAGGCTCTTCTGCTTATTGGAAAGTGCAGCAGGCCAGAAACCCACTAAGCTTTTTCAATCATAGATTTTTTTTGATCACTAAAGAAATAAAAATTACTATACTAGGCATTGGCCAAATGTTATTTTGTAAGCTGTGAAGGCTGAATTGTAATATTTAGACACTTTTGAGTGACGTTTTTTTAATGTTGCTTCTGAATTGCGCTCTCACTTTTCACTTTCTCTTCCCCCCAAGCCTTGTTGGTTTCTTGAGTGATAGAAAGCAACACCTCTTTGCAAGTTTGCCCTCCTTCCAAAAGGAAATCCTTGCTCTGAGTTACTGGCTCCGTGTTTCTGCAGCGTTGTATGTAGTAGTAGTAGTAGTACGGATAGTAGTTGGCTGAAAGAAGCATTTTATTATGTCTGTTCAAGTTTGTTTCCACTTGGATGCCACAGAAGGTGCATAAGAGGACATTCCTGCTTTGAAACCCTTTCGCACTGGCAGAGATGGAGATCTCTGTTTTAACAATGACCAACAGAACCTTGATGGAAATTTCAAGGTATAAAAGTTATTGGTGGCTAGATTCTCCTTCCCTGCTTGTCATGTCTGTTGTGATAAGGCTGTGGTGTTACCCTGCCACGTTAAAGTTGAAATGGGAAGTCCTGAAGGAATAGCTAAGGGAGTAGCCACGCGACTCACCCACCCTCCCAGCTCAGTGACTTTATTCTGTCTGTGGAAACACCATCCTTTTATCAGATTGGATGTTAGGAAGGTTACACATTCACCTGAATGAGGACAGTGCAAGGTTGCCAGCCCTACTCAGAGGTGATTGTTAGTGCTGGGTACGGAGTTGAAATGAGCTTGTTAATGAGAATGTCAGACATCATTTTATAGTAGTGATAGAGTGTTGTAACCAAGGGAACTATTCAGTGTGGTTGTTTTTGAAACCTGCTGGCGTCAGGGTTTCTGATAGGTGTTTTATGGCATGACTAATGAACTTACTATATTTAAAACTAAATTGAGCTTAGAGTGATTTTAATTTGTTTTGTGTGTAAATAGTCTTCTGGACATTACACCTCTGTCTTTATGTGAAGTGTCAGTGGAAGACCCCTTGGTTTATTATAGCTGATGTTCTTTGCAAGTTACTGCATTTTCTTTTTCCAATGGAATCCTGATTAGTCTGCTTTTGATTAATATAGCTTATAGTTCAGAGATGCACTGTATTTTTGCTTGTGTAGTGGTATAGTTATTCTTTCTATTGCTGTGTAATGTTTGTCAGATTATTACTCTGAAGCGTAAACTTTTTATTGTCACCACTTTCAGGCTTGATTATTTGGAGAAGTGCAATTGTCTTTTGAATACTTGTGAATAGCATTCTTTGGAGATCACTGGCACTACCAATGTCACCAAATGTGATAAATGCTTCCAGGATGTGATCCTCAAAAATAGAATTAGAGAAATAGGAAAATGAACAAAGAAATTGAACTCTTTGCCATAGTTTAAGCAATTTTGTGATGTTTAGGATATTAGGAAAAAAAATCCTCCAACATTTCAACAGACACCGAAGTGCTGTTGCATTTGAGATACTATCCATGTGCCTTAGAGGTGATCAGCTGTGTATTTATGTATGTGCAGATTGTATCTTTACGAATTGGGTAGTGTTCTTTCCTTAGTGTGACAGACTGTTTCCTAGTAATGTTACTGTACAGTCGTTCTTCTTTTTCCCCTCATCATTTAAATCTTATTAGGCCTTATCTGTCTGTCCCGACTCCCCTCCCCTCCTTCCTGCCTTAATGTGCACTAGAACAACATTAGCTAATCTGTCAGACTGAGCTTTAATTGGCATTGCCAAGGGTAAATCCCCTGAAGACCAATTCATGCTACAGGGGGCTGATAACTCGTCATCCGTGTGATCCACTGGATTTCATTAACAGTCCTGTTTTCCAGAATCCCAGAGTATGAGGAATAGGTGTAGCTGAAAATAAAAAGAATAGAAGGGTAGAGTAGAAAGTGCTGTTGTGTCCTCTGAGGGTTGGTGGATTTTTAGAAAACTTATTGACTTCTAGATAAGTCAGTGTAGCTTCTTAAATGGTCACCTGTGGCGGTAGACTGAACTTTTGCACACTTTCTTCAGTCTAACATAGCTCCTGGTTCCACCTCAGTGGTTAATCATCTCATTGAGTCGGAGTAAATATGTTTTATGGTTGATACTGTGGTTACTGTGGTGTGGCCTGGGTATTACAAGAGCCATTTCTTGTTTTGCATGTGTTTTGTGTATACTTTGCTGTCTTGTACCACAAAGCCCAGTTCTTACCAACTCAGTACGACAGTGTCTTTCTCTTGAACTGTGTTCTTAACAGCATTAGAGTTGCTTTTTCATGGAGTAACTCTACTGCATGCCATGCAATGAGTGGGTGACATGATAAAATCCTAATTATGTTTCTAAGATCATGTTTTGACTCCTTGATTTTTATTTTTTTTTTTAATAAGCTCAAGGCATTTGTATTCAGAGAAGAAAGTTTGAACATTTTGACAGTTTGTTCTGCCACTGACAAAAGCAAATGCTCATTACATGACAACATTTGCATTCTCAGTGCAATGTGAGGCTTTGATGATTTTTTTCAGGGTGGGTTTGTGTTTTTTGGGGGTTTGTTTGTTTCTTGTTTTGTTTGGTTCAGCTTGTTAGCTCTTTATATGCTTATCCAAAAGTTGACATAGGTACTTTTTATGAGGAAAACTTAGGCACACCTAGACTTAAAGGGTTATTTCTTGTAAAGAATAAGAGTTGCACTTCAGTGATCCTTGTGGGTACCTTCCAACTCAGGGTATTCTATGATTGTCTCCCAATACTATTGCCAGTATGATTAATGTGTTGTTTTATTTCCTCACAGTTTTATGTGCTGAAAGAGTGGGCCAGATGACTAAAACATACAATGACATAGATGCTGTAACACGTCTTCTTGAAGAGGCAAGTATTACATCTCTTTAAGGATCCATACACAGTATGAGAAAGTAGTACAGGAAAGTACAGAAATTATGTGGTCCCTTTACTAAAGATTGTTGGTAGGCTCTCCTCTAATGAGGAGGAATAAGCCCTCTGAGTGTATGTATGCTTTATCTCATTGTTAAACTAAATATTCTTTCTAAGTAAAAGTCCTTTGTTTACCTCTGTCATATATATTTATTGTGCTTATTTTTCGGTTGAGGCCGTTTAACTTGTTCTTGGCCAAATGTTTTCCCTAATAAATGAGGAGGAGGGGGTCTCATTTTAAAATGACAGTACTCTTACAGTACATGTAAAGCTAAGAGTACCATTATTGATGGATTTAATTGCTTCAGAAAATAATGAAAAAGAAAGCTCGGTCTAGTATTCATAATTATCATCTCAGGTAATGCCTTTTCATAGAAGTAGATAGACACAAATTAGAAAATATTTCATACTCCATTTGTCTCCTTTTCTTCTCTGCCTTATGTTTGGTTGGTTTGGTTGTTGATTTTGGTTTTTTTAATACCATTATTATGTAAACTGTTATTCCTGTAATCCATGACACTCTAGAAATGTCAAAAATCCACTGTCACAGTATGATGCTTATGTTCAATAAAGATGATAAATTCTTTGAGTGAAATTAGCTGCCTTTCTGCAGTAAACTTGAGCAGTCACTTCCCAAGGAATGTTTGAGTAATTCTTTAGATGAATATATAATTCTGTTACAATTGTATTAGCTCATGGCTGAATGTAATGTAATCCTTCATATTTAATTACTTTCTTATTGCAACAGCAATGTCAAAAATGGGATCTGTTTAACCAAGATACATTGGGTGCTCAGTTTTTTCTGTAATTTGGCAAGGAAACAAGCACAGGAATGAATACTCACATCTCCTACCCGTTCTTGATAACACCTCAACACACTGCATTGCATTTTGTGCTTTGAGCCAAACCCATTTAAACACCTCTCTACGAAATACCTGGTAAAACTGCTGCTTCACCTAGAATAATTCATCACCTTTCAGGAACATTCTGCTACCTGTTTGTGTCCTGTTCCCTTTGCCTTGTCTGGATGAGATTTGCTGCATTTATTCTGTGGCTCCTGGTAGTAATGATGCAGCATTCTGCCAAACTGTTTCCTCCCCTGAGTCCCTGTAGCCAAATGGTTATAGATCCAGACATCACTCACGGGAGCAAGGCTTGAAGGACTTGCTGAGCCAGTGTTTTAAAGCTCCTGGTGTAGTTTCCCATCTGGATGATGGCAAGGGGAAAACAGAGTGTGTAATATGTGAGACTTTAATAAAACAGTGCTTTCAGTGAGCCTTTTGGTTTTATTTGACCATCATTTCTGATGAAATTATTTGTAGGGAGAGGTGCAGTTACAGCACCTTTCTCTGTTCTCCAGATGATGGTTATCACAAGAGATTACATCCATTTGGAGAATTCCACTTACCACAAGAGTTTACATCCATTTCATAATTTAACTCGTTTTGTTGCCTTTACATACACAAGTGAGAGAAAAGCCCTTGTCTGTCCTCTCTGTTGGCAAGCTTCAAATGATTGCATTAGGAATTTGGTAGGATGAAAAGTGCAGCATTTGGGAAGATAAGAAAAGAGAAGATCTCAAAACAACATGGTTCCAAATATTGCAAAAATCTGTGCCTGTTGCCCTGAAACTAAGCAAAGGGAGGGTGGCACCAGGCCTGCCTGGCTATGTGGTAATAAGAGGAGCAGATTCCTTTATGAACCTGCTTTCTCATTCCATTCTAATAATAGTCTAAGTGTGTCCTGCTTCCCAGGGTTTTTTTTTTTTTTTAAGTTTGCAGTATTAAATCAGTTCCTTATCACTGTGAGTAAGAGACGTGTCCCCAAACTGAGATTTTGAGCTGAATTGCTAAAAATTGTGTAGGAAGTCTAAGGAGGTTAATTGAAGAGCCTGGAAATGCACTTAAATTCCTCAAATTTGAGGTCAGAAACCTTGCCACTAGAGAGCTCTTCCTCTGCAGAGTCAAAGCTGCAGCGATATATTTTTTCCATTTTGTATTCATGAAGTGAGCCAAATTAGTGAACAATAATACAATAAGTGAACAATAATTGGCTTGATACCTAAAGCAAACGTTTTTTGGATAACTTTATGGGAACTATTGTTCTGAAAGATTGTATGTAAGATTACAGAAAGATTTGATGGCTAGATAATGCCAGTAGCTTTCAATGCAAATATAGGTTTGACCTTCAGAAACCATTTGGAAAATGCCATTTATAGATGCATTTGTAGATGCAGCAGTGATCAATAACCACTCTTTTTATTTACTGATTATTATATGACTTTTTTTTTTCCCCACTACAAAAGCCTCTTCATTCAGATTCCTTGACTTAAATCCACGTGATGAGTAGCTGTAGGTTTTGTAGGCTTTGTCATTAATGAATACAGGACATAAGGCAGCATTTAGTCATAAAACCTGAATGGTTGTTAGGGACAGTAAATAAGCCCCAAACAGTGTTTTTAGTGCCAGGAAGAAAATTCTTCCTCAAAGGGTGTTGAGCTAAAGGTGTGTGTGGAGTTAACCAGAGCACCATTTTGCCCCTGTTTTAAAGATCTACTGGTTGAATAAGAAAATGATAAATAGAAATTCTAAATGACTGGCACAACATTTATGCAGTTTACCATCCTCTCCCAGGCAGATTACAATCCCATGTAGCAGCTTCTGCAAAGCTGAGACATCCACAGGGACATGTCAACAGGATAAGCTGCTGGTTTTTATTAGTACATGTGGTGAACTGTCAAGGCAGGTGATTTCCAATACTGTGCTCACAGAGGAGGGGGAGGAAAAGGTCAAACATGACATAAGAGTAACCACTTAATGTGGATTTGGGCATCTTGAAAAAGGAAGGAGTTAGGATTTGTTTTTATAGAAAAGCACTAATGGATATGCATGCACAAAGAGGATAGGAACTCATTGTGGTGTAATTGGCTTCTGCTCCTGCATAGCTTATTGCCTTTTATTTCCAGATGGAGCAAGTGGAAATTGAAGAATGCTTTGAAATGCTAAAGTTCTCTGGTATTTTTACTGTGTTTCAGAATTCTTTACAATATAACCTCTAAAGCCCAGTGATTGCATCCTGCAATTGGTATAAAAAGGTGATGGAATAGTTTCCCTTAGTAGTTGGTTTTTACAAAGCTGTAATAAAGAACTAGATCTGGTTTCACTTTGTGTTTCGTGTTGTTTCACTGCAGATCTTGAAGCTGTGCTTTTATGTGTATTGCTCAGTAAATCCTTATGGGTCAATCTTTGCAGAATCATGTGGGTGTAACATAAGAAGGAACAGAAGAAGAAAATTAGCAAAAAACCTCAAGCAAAGAAACCCTTACAGAAGGAAAAAAATCTTTCTCTTGTTGAAGTTCTTATTCCTTCCCTTTCATGGCAATTTTCCCCTCCCTCTGATCTTTTGGTGAATAAAACAAAATTGAAATTAGATTTCTTTTCTTAATGCTTTACAGAAAGAACGGGACTTAGAATTAGCTGCTCGAATTGGCCAGTCACTGTTAAAGAAGAATAAATCACTGACAGAAAGAAATGACTTCCTAGAGGAGCAAGTAGAACACATCAGGGAAGAGGTAAGATTTTTGTGCCTGAGTGCTGTATATGCAGTGATGGGGAGAATATTCTCCTAGTTTCACCTTCTCAATACATTTGGCTGTGCTTGACTGCAGTAATAATGTTTTAGATGTTTGATGAGCATGTTTAGAAAATGATAGGATGGTGCATGTGTTTCTCCATTCATAGAATCACAGAATGTTTTGGGATGGAAGGGACCTTTAAAGGTCACCTAATCCAACCTCCTGTAATGAGCAGGGACATCTTCAATTCTTCAATAGGTCAGGTTGCTTGGAGCCCCATCTGGCTTGACTTTGGATGTTTCCAGGAATGGAGCATCCACTACCGCTCTGGGCAACCTGCTCCAATATTTGATGACCATCATTGTTACAAATGTCTCCCTTAAATCTAGCCTAAGTCTACCCTCCTTTAGTTTAAAACCATTACCCCTTGTCCTATTGCAACAGGCCCTGCTAAAAAGGCTGTCCCCAACTTTCTTATAAACCCCCTTTAAGTACTGAAAGGTTGCAATGAGGTCTTCATGGAGCCATCTCTGCTCCAGGCTGAACAGCCCCAACTCATAGGAGAGGTGTTCCATTCAACTGATCATTTTTGTGGTCCTCCTCTGTACCTGCTCCAACAGGTTCCATGTCTGTCCTGTCCTGAGGGCTGTAGAGCTGGATGCTCACCAGAGTGCAGGAGAGGAGGAGAATCATCACTCCCATTTTGATGCAGCCCAGGATATGGGTGGCGTTCTGGGCTGGAAGTGCACACCTTGGTGTGATCTATAAAGCGCACCAGAAAGGTTATATTGTTTCAAGTAACACCTTATGTCTTCCATATCCCATTGAGGTTTTGGTCAAATATTTATTTAGTTGCTGTTTCTGACTGTGTTCCTCTGAACAGGGAATTGGGTACTGTAGTGCTGGCAGATTCTTGATAGATGTATTTTGGATAGAGCCAGCCAGGATGCTTTAAAAGAGCTTTGCATTTGTAACTACAAGTGTCACTAAACTGACTTACTGACTGAGCTGGGAGCAAATGTTGTTTCCCTTATTCTGGGACTGTGATCTGGGTTTGTCAATCTCATCCATATGTGATTTTGAGCAAGACATAAATCTTATGTAAGGGGGAGCAGGAGAACAATAAACCACAGTAGATTAAAAACTTAAGTAATAAAAACTGCTCAGGGGTGTGAGGTGTTGCATTGTATCTGAGATAGACTGGTGAACAAAGTGTGGATGGAGGGATCCCAGATGTGTGATAAATGGTGGTGGTGCACACACAGTGAAATAATACCCTTTGGTGTGGCCTACCCTCTTTGGAAAAGAAAACTAATTCTTTTCTGTCCCAAGAGAGTGCTGTTGCTTACTGCCCAAGTCCCATCATGTGGCAGACAAATTTATTTGTGCATTGGTCAATATGACATTTACTAGGTATGTGCAAAGTGACTGAGCAGAGCTGTGTGTTCATACCATCCCTCCAAAGTGGAAGATTTGACTGAGGAAGGGGGGGGACTGCCTCTGTCCAGGTCTATTTTTATTTAGGCCTGAGAAGCAGCATTAGGAAAAGTGCCACCAGAAATAAGCCACTTACCAGGTGGCTTGGTATGTTGGGCCATATGTTCTGTCAACACCCCTTTTTCATTATGTTATTTTGACTCCTTGAGAAAACTGATGCTTTTGAGGCAGGACTCATCAGACTTTAAAGTCATGACACTTCTGTGTATTGCAAAATCTGTCTTTAGTAGGTTTCAGGTTTTCCAGTAAAGCTGAACTTGGAATATTTGAACAGAACAGTAACTAGGACAGCTGTCTGTAAGGGCAAGAGATAAAAGAATTTATTTGCTACTTCTAAAATTCTGTGGAAACTACCTAAAAATGGTTTGTCTGGGAGATATATGGTTTGTGTAATAAAGGGGCAAGTTCTTTCTGGTGCGTGGTATAAAATTAAGATTTTATTGGTATATGTTTCATGGCATGAATAATTTAGCTTTATATCTCTTTGACCTACCAAACTTGCCCTGACAAAACCTTCTGCCCATCCCATGATGCAGCTTGAGTTTTTCCTGTGTGCTGGCAGCATGCCACATTGATAGGTGCATGTCAAAGTAATACAGCCCTGTGCAAAAGATTCTTGGATTTGCCTTTTGAGTTGGTGTTGTTGGGTGCTGCTTATGTTTAGGGAGGGGTTGTGATCATGGTCAACAAAAACTGATGGAGCTGAGATTTCTCCTGTAGTGCCCCAGAGAACAAAGGGTAAGTGCACTTAAAGGAAGAACTAAGCCTTGAGCACAGACACTTTTGTCTCAACTTACTGCTTCAGTATTATATTCTAAATGCATAAATGTTGTTTTGAGAAAACTTTCTTAATTGTAAAGTATTTTGGTTACAGAGATGGGTGCCTGCCTGAGAGGCAAGGAAAAAGCTGAGTTATAATTTGGAATGGTGGCTTAAATAAGGGAATATTGGTTTTGGTCTGTTGAGTAGAAAGTAATGTTGGAAAGACAGAAAAGCTCTTCAGCTTGGCGTGTTATTTACATACAGTGTAACAGGGTGTTCACTGTTCACTTCCTTTTAAGTGAATAACTCCAACTTGTTAAACATTTATTTGCTGTCAGGTAGGAAAACAAATCAGCTGGACTCTTGAAATGGTTGATTCAGTAAGGATTGTTCCTTCGACATAGGTCCCATGTCTCTGTTGTGCTCTGTGTGGGGATCCTTTTATCTTCTACTCAAATTATTTCTGGTATAGGTGCAGCTATTTCACAAGATAGTTTTGAAGCTGAGTGAAGCTTTCAGGCCAGCAGAGGGAATTCAAAGCCTGAAGAGATGAGCTATCACCATGCAAAACAGCTCAGTCTCCATTGCTGCATTGTGCAGGTCCAAAGGGTTTTTGGTTTGCTCCAAAGGGTACCTGTTGCATTGGCTTGTGACAATGTAGAAGAGGCTCTTTCTGTTCATAAAACAAGGCCTGTGTTTTGCAGTATGAAAATGTGTATGGGGTGAAACTAGTGTTCTTCCTGGCAGCCTACCTGGCACTGGTTTTGTGACTAAAACAGTGTTGGTATCAAACAGTGTTTTGACTGTTGCTGAGCAGTGCTTGTACAGCATCCATCTTTTCCCTCCCTCCCCATCCCCCTTTTTTAATAATCTCTACTCTGCCCCTCATCTGCACAAGGTGCTGGAAGGGTGCACAGCTTGGGTAGCTGACCCAGACTGACCAAAAGGTTGTTTGATACCTCATCTTGTTATGCTCAGCAATAAACGCTCAGGGAAAGGAGGAAGAAGCTGGGACAGTGATGATTATGGTGTTTGTCTTCACAAATAACAGTTGTGTGTCCAGGCCCTGCTTTCCAGCAACTGGCTGAACATCCACCTTGTGATAGGAAATAGTGAATAAATTCCCTATTTTGCATTGCTTGCATGGGCAACTTTGCTTCACTTTTTAAACTCTCTCTGCCCATGAAGTTTTTCTTGCTTTTGAGCTTCTGAATCTCTCCTCCATCCTCTGGGGGTTGTGGGGCAGAGGATGTGCTCAGCTGGTGTGTTTTTAGCTGCTGGCTGAGATTAACACACCACAAAATGCTGTGTCAAAGGGAGGTGTTGCTGCAAGTTACCACAGTGAGTTTTTTACTGCTTCACAGCATGATTAAGATTGGAAGTGAGCACTGGAGGTTGTCTTGTCCAAACCCTCTTCTCAAGCAGGGCCACCTACAGTCCATTGTCAAAGACCATGTCCAGGCAGTGTTTGGGTATCTCTAAGGATGGGAACACCACAAGCTCTCTGGGCAACCTGTTGCCAGTGCTTGGTCACCCTCACAATAAAAAAAGTGCCTGACGTTCAGAAGGAACCACCCATGTGAGTTTCTGCCCATTTTTTCAGGTCCTGTTCCATTAAAAGGTCAGCCTTGCTGGCTGTTCACCTTCTTTTGGAGGATTGGAATGCTCGGAAATGGCAGTAAAAATAGTATCCTTGGTCTTTTTAACTCTTATAGAAAAAACAGTAGCAAAAAGCTGGAGATGATGTAGTGCCCACCCACTGACAGCATCTGAGTCCTTGCTGCTTTAAGAGCCTGAGCTGTAATGTGCTGGAGGGGAGTAAATTGTTATTTTTGGTCCAGCATTTTAGCTCTTCCTGAAATGGAGAAAATGAGCCTCCAAAAATTAATGCATGGATTTTTTTTAATAGTTTTCTAATATGTGGTTGCTTGCTTGCTCGCTTTTGTTACATGCCTCAGGAGGACTTGATGCCTTAGCACTTCAGATTATACAGAATAGCCTTAGTAAATTACCCTGTTTTCTTCAAATTCTGCCCAGTTCAAGTGCTTTATTGCATTGTGTCTGCTTTTTGTTTGATGAAAATGTAGCTTAAATCTATTTTATTGATATTCTCTATTTTTTCCCAGTAATAACTACAAAGATAAGTATGCCTACAAGACAAAAAGCAGAAGTTTTTAGTAAAAAGAAGCGTGCTCTGCAATTTTTGCATTGGAAAGTGCAAACTGAGGACCAAGTCTTGCAGTGCCAGTGGAAGGAAATGGAGCTGTGTGATCAGTTATGCTATCTATAGCTATGCAAGGCAAATAAAAATCTCTTACTATGAAGTCTTAAATTGCAGCTGGGAAGTGGTGCAGGTGATACTGTGCAATTGGGCTTTTAACACTTTTCTTGGAGAATGACAATACGAATTAACCAAGATGAAGTTTGTGGAGCTCACAATTACAAGGAATCTTAATCACGCAGTTTTGATGTTTTGTTCCTTTTTGATACATGTATGTACTAAGACTCCCACAAAACACTTTACTAGACTCAGGATTTGTAGTGATCAAAGCCCAGACTACACCCAGAAACTGACTGTGGCCTCTGCTGTTGGAACAGCCTGAGAAGGCTCATGGAGAGGAAGAAAATGTCTTTATCTGCGATGTTTGGCTTGATTGTGCCACATTAATTGCTTGCAGTACCATTGCAGTTTATCCATTACTGTATATGTGAATCTAGGCTAATGCAACAGTGAATCAGGATGGCTCATCTTAAAGAAGGCAAAAGAGGAACATGTCTAATAGCAGTGGATGATTACATCTTTGAACTTTAAAAAAGAACATTTAGTGGCTAATTTAAAAGGCACTCTTTTCCTTTCTGAGAAATAACGGAAATGGTTCTGGTCTGTGCCAGTCTTGGCCCCTTAATTTAGTCTGGACTTGATGCCTGGAGGATGAGTAACTTGCTAATTTGTAGTGGATTTACTTAAGAATGTGTCTAGAAAATGAACTTACTGATCTGCAAGCTTTTTCTTTGTGCAGGTTTCTCAGTTGCGGCATGAGCTGTCCATGAAAGATGAGCTGCTCCAGTTCTACACCAGTGCTGCTGAGGAAAGTGAGCCAGAGTCCATCTGTTCCACCCCGTAAGTCAATCGAGCTGCAGAGTTGAACCTTACATCTGCTACTAAGCATGGGCAGTTTGGACAACGTAATAGCTTTGAAAAGTAGTCAAATTATCCCTGTATTGGCTGGAACTATAAATGGGACTCAGAACTTGGTGCATGGCACCAGCTGGAAGGGTTTGCACTGAACCACCTGGCTATCCAGGTGCCACCGAGAGGGAAGGTGCATAGGGAGGCTGCTGACACAGCAGAGGAACATGAGCCAGATGTGGGTCCCTCTGACAGCAGCCCAGTACACCTCATACATTTGCATGCTGTCCTGGATCATGCTACATGTGTGACCTTTGTGCTTGGGGGCACTGTGGAAAAATTCCAAGCGAAGGGAAAGAGAGACAGCATGGCTTGTAGCCTGGGTTCCAGGCAATTAGCTGGCTGAGCAGCACTGCAGGCTCTGAGGGGCTGTCTGCCCTTGCAGAGTTATTGCTGCACTCTGCTGAAGCGTGTGCAGCATTAATCAGGAGCTGTTGGGTTGTTCCCTCTAGGAAGGTTTTTTTTTTTTGTTGTTTTTGTTTTTTTTTCTCATTGCTTTGGCTGAATAACTTTCCCGTAGGAAATGTGTGGAATGATAAATAAATCTTTGAAATGTTCTCTTTTAAAATTCACTGCAAGTTTATTGCTGCCCCGGAGTTCTGGCATGAATAGGCTGCATTTCGTTTTGTTGTGTTTTGAGACCTCTGTTCTGTGTGTTCTTCTGTGAGACTGGCCATAATACAGGTGAAAACGAGCTAAAAGTGTTGCTTTTGTTACAAGGCTGAAGAGGAATGAATCTTCCTCCTCCGTCCAGAACTACTTCCATTTGGACTCTCTTCAAAAGAAACTCAAGGACCTTGAAGAGGAAAATGTTGTGCTTAGATCTGAGGTGAAACTGCTCCCTTTGTGTTTTGCTTAATATAGTTGTGGAGTTAAATGCCAGAACTACAGGTATTAAAAGTTGAGAGGGTCTAACTAAGGGTATATAATTCCACCTGTGGCACAGGTCCCTCTGTAATTGTTTAATCACCATCCTTTATCCTTCTAAGTGAAGAAAAGGCTGAAATGCTGAAGTTACACAGGGGGGATGGAAAAGACCTCCAAGAGCATAGAGTCCAGCTTTTGACTGGTCAACACCTTGTCAACTAGACCATGGCACTAAGTGCCACTTGAACACCTCCAGGGGTGGTGACTCCGCCACTGCCTTGGGCAGTCCCTTCCAATGTTTAATCCTTTCCATGAATAAATTCTTCCTGAATGAAGCTACATGCAAAGCAGGTTTAGTGCCAGAAGGATGCAGGGGCATGGGCAGATTTTGGAGTCCAGCACTGCACTTTGAAACAGGTCTTAAAATGCTGACCTGGTAGACCTGTGTGACTTTAGCTGCAGATCTGAAGTTTGTAGGCTGGAGTGGTCTCTCTGATACAAATTTAGTGTTTATCAAATAATTGCCACCCTAAATTTGCATTAACTTTCTTCAATTTGTATTTCAACTTGGGCAGTTAATAGTTTAAATTGAGTGTGTTTTCCTTGACTTTTATTTCTGTTAATAGTCTGTTTGTTTCACAGATGATGCATTTAAAAGTTTATTTACTTCTCTCTGTCAGAAATAATACTTTATAATTGAAAATGAAGTGAATAATTTTATATTTTTCAATGCAACTAGCTAAATAGTTCAATAAAGTGCCAGAACCAGAACTTTTCAAATATTTTCTGAATATCTTCTAAATACTTGAATGTTTAATTCAGTTATTTGAACCAAGCATTTATTTAGTTTGTGATGATATCTACCTTTGCTGAGGTGACCAGATCAAGCTCTGCACACTAATCTTTTGTGTGGTCATGGTTTGTTTTTTGGGTTTTTCCCCCACTTTTAGTGCAAAATGCACAAGTGACATCTAGTGGACATATGGTGATAGTGATACAAGTTTTTCCACACAGTAATGTCTCTGCTGAATGTTCACCTGGCCCCTTTTTCCAGAACATCAGGGAGGGCAGGCAAAAACTGTAGTTTCTCCCTGTCTTCCTGAAGGAGTGATTAGAATAGCTTGTCTTTCTGAAGCAGATGGAAGTGCAACAACAGACTGGCAAAGAACAAATGTGCTAATGTAGCATATTTGATGTGGATTTCTTGAACAGGCCTGTCAGCTGAAGACTGAAACAATTACTTACGAAGAGAAAGAACAACAGCTTGTAAATGACTGTGTAAAAGAGCTAAGTATGTCCCTACTTCTTTATCCTTCTCCTTTGAGGTAGTTCAGTAAAAAAAACACAACAGGCAGGTCAGTCAGTCGTGTTTTTCTGTGGTACTTTTTATCCCTATAGAAATGGTTGTGAGTAGAAAATTTCTGGCTGAAATTTAACAGCAGAAAATGCTGGCTGTAAGCTGAATCTTTCTCAGTTAAAATTAGTTTTGCATTGAAAATGTTAAGGGAAAAATACAATCTCCTTTGCAACATGAGCACTTGATGTCTTTCTGGTTTTGTGTCCTACTGTTATTTTTCAAAAATACCATACTGTGTGTTGGGGTAGGATTCTGCTGAATCAAGTGATGTTCCAAAAGAACATCTTTATGCTTACTTTTCTGCCTTTGGGTTTGTGGTGTTAACTGTGCTCACTTATCTTAAAGGGGATGCAAACATCCAGATTGCCAATATCTCAGAAGAGTTAGCAAAGAAAACTGAAGATGCTGCCCGGCAGCAAGAAGAAATCACCCATCTTCTCTCTCAGATAGTGGATCTGCAGAAAAAGGCAAAAGCTGTAAGGAATCCAGTTGTGAGCCTTCTGTTATTTGCTGCTAATGTAGCTGGAGGGCAGGTTACAATCCTGTGTGTATTTTCCATCCTCTTTATGTGGGTGACCTTGTTTGATGTTTAATATCTAACATGCTTGACTAGAAAGCATCAATTTAGTAAAAGATGCATATATGATTTGTCAAAGGCAATGGTTACATTTATTTTAAATATTAGATGTAAAATTCTGCTCTGAGTGATGTTGGTAAGACAAGAGTGTCAGTGCAAGTATTTCAGTGGACACATTCATTTGGGTGTCCATTTAGCAGGGTACAGTCTGGTGCTGCATGTTCTTGTGTTAACATCTGAAATGTTTTTAAACTAACATGTGGACTACAATTGCTGCAGAGGGAATTTGAGAAGAGTTAGAATTTTGATACAAATTTCATCACAGGACAAAACATCACAGTATTTCTAACACATTTTTTTGGCATATTTTAGTGTGCTGTTGAAAATGAGGAACTTGTCCAGCATCTGGGAGCAGCTAAAGATGCCCAGAGACAGCTCACAGCAGAGGTGAGTACATTACATAGTAAGACAATAATTCAGTAGCAGGGCAATGACTGTTCATTTTTCCATGAGAGGTTTAGTCTAAGCGAGATCAGAAGTATTAAATACTTTTGCCTATGTACATGGAATGAAGGAACATTTACATTCCTAGTATAATTCAAAACCTTTTCCATCCTATTCTCTCCTTACATTTTGAAAAACAGGGGCTTATGGTCTTTATGGGAACCCTTTAGAGGTTGACTTCTCTGGGCTGGTAGTTTAAGCACATTTTGAATAGTGACATAACATAGAAGAGCTTGGTTTAGCTCTATTTGTTCAGTGAATAAACTGAAGGCAGTCCAGGGTTGCTGGCTGTCTTTGGGCACTATATTCACATGAACAAAGTGGACAAAATAGAATGAATAAAGCTTGATCCCTTTAGGATTGAAGGTGGGACTGCCAAGAGAAACTTTTCCTGCTGGTGGACCTTTTATATCTGTGGTGCTCCAGAAACATTAAGCTCATGCTTCTCCATCACTTTTTTAGGAAAGAAAATGGTCAGGATCTCTGTTTCTAAGCCAAATAGCTTGTTTTTATGAAGTTTGTAGGACTGTGGTATTTCAGACTTCTGCCCCTTTGCCAGGCTTGGTTGAAATGGCTGATGAACTCAGGAACACTGTGGGGATACACAGACATCTGCAGGCAGAGAGATTATCTAAGATGTGTTTCCTGAGAAAGTCAAGCTAAAAGTGAGGCTTGGTCTTAGGCTCTTGGAGGTTATATATGTATATGTATGTACTCAGGTAGATCTAGGTTTTAAAATTCCAAAGTCCTTTGTGAAATGTCCTCTGCCCACTGGGGTCATCATGGCAGTGACTAGGCACTAAAGCTGATCAGACAAAAGATACTTCTTTTTTTTTAGCTCTGTATCTTCTCTTTGGCAGTGGCTTCATGTAGATATGTTGGGAAGGAAATGGTGCAAACAATTCCTTCACATGGTGCCCCTCACCTTCCACCTTCCCATTGCTGATCCCCGTTATTAATGATTTTCACTTACAGTCACTCATTGGAGTTCTGTTCCCTTTAAGTGGAATATTCTTCCCTGCACCATTATCACCTACCGGTGTTAAAACATTGGCAGGCTTTTTCTGCCAACAGTGCACCCCATAAGCTCTTGGGCTGTTTTCTGTGTTACAGCTGCGAGAGCTGGAAGACAAGTATGCAGAGTGCATGGAAATGCTTCATGAGGCGCAAGAAGAGCTGAAAAACCTCAGGAACAAGACCATGCCAAACGCTATATCACGTCGGTACCACTCTCTCGGTCTCTTCCCCATGGTAAGCAGATCTAAGGGAGTAAAACCTGCACACACCAGAAAACCAGCAAGCAAAGGAAGTGTAGTTGTATCTGACTTACAGCTTCAGGGATAGGATGCTGGGCCAGACATAAGCATAGGTGAAATATCTGTTTATGTCATGTTAAAGGATACCTGAGTGATCAA
Source organism: Dendrocincla fuliginosa (assembly GCA_035047845.1). Taxonomy (NCBI): domain Eukaryota; kingdom Metazoa; phylum Chordata; class Aves; order Passeriformes; family Dendrocolaptidae; genus Dendrocincla; species Dendrocincla fuliginosa. The sequence goes on along the minus strand of JAWWMO010000083.1, from coordinate 44,141,547 downwards.
ATCTGGTTCTGTAATAGTGGTGCTTGTGCAGCTCCTTGGTTTGCTGCAGTATCATGTCTAACCTGCAGCTGGCTGTGCTTATGCTGTGTGTCATGGGTAGCATTAATAGCTTGTTGCACAGTTCTCTACATCTTTGTTATGCATCTCCTGGTGCGGATCTTCATTAGGAAGCTTCCTGTTTTTCTTCAATATCCTTGGAGATATAACTTCCTGCTAACAATGGTTTCCAGATGTGGCATCAGTCTAGTCTCGTGTGATACACATTCTAGTTATTCAGTACTTGAATAGGGTTGCACATACCTGCTTGATTTAAGGTCACTGAAAATTCAGTGGTCCATTAAAGAATATTTGTTGCTAATCTGTATTATGGCAACAAATTATGGCGGTTTCACTGGTGTCATCAACTTTGTTTACCTGACTTCATGTGATTATGACATTTAAAGCACAGGCAGTATGCAGTACTTCAAGGAAATGAGAACAAAAGAGTGGATAAGAATGTGCCCAGTGACTGGCTCTGCTTGCCTGTGTATCTCTAGGATAGTTGCATTACTTCTGGAGGCAATGGTATCAGTGGTTTCTTTTGGATTGCATTAATGCAGTCAAGCAGCAGAATCTGGCCCTCCTTGTCTTTAGCTGTGTCTTGTCTTACTGCTGGGAAAGAATACATTTTATTTGTGCTCACCAGAAGTAAATTGCCAACAAAGGCTTATCTTGCCTTGCGTTCCCTTCTGAAACTGAACACAGGCCAATTTAAAGTGCAGATGTTTGATAATACAAGCTGTGCTTGCACAAATACAGTCGAAAGCTGCAAAAAATATGCTTGTACTGAGATAGGTTTATGTGTTTTGTGTGAAATTGATTTTCAGATGTTGAATACTGGGATGAAAGATCATTTAGGTTTGCAAATATTTGACACTTAGACTCTGCACCCAGCAGTAAAACTTCCTGACAAGCCAGGAAAATTGATGGCTTGTCACCTGTAACCTCATGGAGGAAGCATGTAATGCTTTATGCCAAAAACCATGTCAGCTTTGTAGATGATTGAGTAATGTTGTGAAAGGGAAGAGTGTTTTCTGTTTACTTTAAATGGAAACATATCAAGCCAAACTTTATACATGAAGGGTGAGTGTTACCGAGTAAGGAGTTCAGTCTGAGAAGCTGGGGCACCTGAATTCTGTACTTCCTGGGGTGTTTTTTTAGGTTCTTTGACAGATATTCTATGTCATTAGTTGGTAAAAAGTGTAGCAGAATGAAGCTAAGCTGTATTTTATCAGTGCTTTAAATATCTACATTGGTCTTCCAGCTTTCCAGTAAATTGTCATTTTTAAACCTTTTTAAACCATTCTTTTTTTCTGGAAATACTTTCTATTAGCTATTTATTACTTTATATTATTATTTTCTGCAATGGCAACCTATTAATACTATGGTATTTGTTTCTCTTTTGTGCTTATTTTGACAGGATTCTTTGGCAGCAGAGATAGAAGGGTCAATGAGGAAAGAACTGCATTTAGATGAACCCGACTCTCCTGACTTGGCGTACGACTGAAAAGATTTGGTTCCTAATTGGTTGACTATGTCTAAAGCTGATTATTATTGGATGAGAAATAAAAAGACAGGAAATAGTAGAGCTGGAGATTTAGAAAGAAATATTTCTGGCCAAGTGTGAATGATAGAGAGAAAGGAAAATAAATTGTCTATTTATTGGGGTTGCTTTATTTTCTGCTAAAGTTACAAAAAGAAAACACCTCTATATAGGTTTTTTCCTTGTCTTACCAACTTTTTGTCCTCATTCATGAGTGCTGGGAATGAGAAATGGTAACACACAAGAAAAGAAACCTTGTTAAGTTTCTTCCCATGATTAGGAGGGGAGTTCAGTTTAGTGGCTTTTCTCTTCAGGTTTTGTAACATTTATACCAGGTGACTCTTGATCTAATCCAGCTTTTACAGGGAGAACCTCAGTGCAGAAAGGGATTTGGAGTGGTGTGATGCCCATTACAGCTGTGCTGAAGTTCTCTTGAATTAACTTGTTCCATATTACTCTCTTGTTTAAGTACTTGTGACAGTACAGAAGCTATAAATGGGTACAGCTTGGCAGAAATGCCCCCACTGACACCAGTTGCACGTGTATTCCGATGGGTTTATCTCACCAATTCCTACAAAGCATGGATTGTTTCATTTGAAACAAGTTAATCCAGTTTACGGGGTCTGTTAGAGAAACAGAGATTCCAAAAAAAGGGCAGTCAGGGAAGGTACAGTAGGCACCTCCCTGAAACCTTCTAATTGCATTTATAAGGAGCTTGATGCATACATTAACCTTTGCTGAGCCTGAGCCAAGAACTGTGAGTGAGGCTTTGACCTCAGAGTGGAAAGCTGATTGGAAAAATGTAAGGTCAGAAAGATGTGAGCATGCTCAAACTCCATATGATCTTTTGGTCCTTCCAGAATAATGTAACTTAAAGCTTGTTTAACTTCTTCAGAATGTCTTTTATATCGCTTTGCATGTAGCAAAGGAGGATACTTTATTTTTGATTGCATGGCTTTTCTTGGTTTTATTTATTTGTGCTGTGGCAGTAACCATAACCTCCATGGGATTGTTTAGTGATAAATGCCCTTAGATCCAGCCTCTTGAGGATACACAGCTACAGACTTGGAGCCTGCACACAAAGGGACAGAAGGAAGGAGATTTGAGTGACATTAAATAGCACAAGGCACGCTGTTGCTGCTCCATCCTGGTAGTGTTTCCTTTCAGCTGGAAGGAATGTGCTGTTCTCGTGTTCAGCCACTGTTGAACTGTGAAATAAAGCAGCAGTGGCACTTCTGCAGCGTGATGTAGGGCAGTTTTATTTGGTCAAGAAATTTCTGCTGAAGTGTCATCTGATCTTAAGCTTGAAGCAGGGTGAATAGTGTTTGTTACGGTATCAGGACCATGGTGATAAAGAGTGAACTGTAGAAATAGGTCAAAAATTAGGTTTTCAGCCTGAACAGCCTCTCTCTAGACTTTTGGTCCATTTTATTTCTGGTATTTTTTTTTTCTTCCTTTTTTGTTTAATAAAAAAAATAAATTACTACGTAGGGGAGTTAGAAATTGGTTTCAAAGAGAAAAGATACTTTGTTTGCACAGATATACTCAGGAGAGTAAATTCAAATTCTCTTTTAAAATGGATTAACCAGTTCACAGTTAAGAATTGAACGGAGGTCAATTTTGTTTTTTCAAAACTCATTTCCAGGTAATGGCTTTGCAGCATTTTTAGCTGATGTACTGAAGTGCTTTTTCACTTACTTTTTACTAATGTTTGAAAGGGTCCATTCCCATAACTGTCAAATGTTCTGTCAAAGATATTCTAGTGTGATGGAAGGATTGTGTTGATGGATTGAGTAATGGCCAGACTGTAGCAAGCGTAGGACCCCATGCATCCTGCTTTATAGGAACTACAGATGAAAACACAGTGGTTGGTGGAGCTGTGAATGGGAAGGGCTGTTAATAATAAGCCATTCCCTGTTTCTGTGTTCCTTCTTGAGGTAAGAAGTGCTGTGTGATTAGTGACTGTGTGTGTCTTTCAGTCACCAGAAGCGGGTCTTCGAGACGGTGCGAAACGTTAATCAAGTTGTCAAGCAGAGATCCATGACTCCGTCCCCCATGAATATCCCGGGCTCCAACCAGTCCTCTGCTATGAACTCGCTCATTTCCAGCTGTGTCAGCACTCCACGCTCCAGTTTCTACGGGGGAGACATCTCTAACATTATGATAGACAACAAGACCAACAGCATCATCTTAGAGACAGAGTCCTCTGACAATGGGTCAGTACTGCAGTGCTGGGCTTTGCTGTGTTTCTGACAGAGAGGCAGAGTGTTTCTATTTTCCTCTTTTTGTGTTATAGTTTTTGGGCATTTGAAAAGGAAACCTTTTTGGAAGTACTGTGCGTTAATCAGTGTGTGCAGCTCATGCCTGTTCTGAGATGCAGCATCACCCTTTGTTTTTGCAACTGTGGCCAACACTTGAAAATAATCATATTTTCACCATTTTACATAAATGCCAGGGAGTTCTGATCTCAGTTGCAGCTGCAGTTAACTTTTTTGATGCTAAAAATAAATAAAGTGTGCCTCTGTAGGTTACTTGATATGAAAATTTGTGAATTAAACTGGTCAGAACTTTGTTTTCTGGCTACTTGTCTCTTCCCCCAGTACAGCTCCACACTAAGCTGTACATACTCTCCACTAGAAATGACTTAATGCCTCAAAACATTGTATGCTTTTCAGCATAATATATATACTCTTGTGACTCACTGTGGTGTCCTTACAGCACTGACCCTGTAAGATGTGATCTGCTTACTCGAGTTTGTCTAAATGGAAGAGACTCACAACAGGCAGTCACCTCTTATCTCTTTGCAGGAGTAAGCTCTTAAGTAAAGTGGAGGTTTTCCAACCTCCTGACAGAAATTAGATTTCAAAACTATTCTAGTGTGAAGGAGAAACAAAAGACTGGTGTTTGTTTGCCTTTGAGTTCTCTGGACAGGTAGCAAGTTCTTCCCAGACATAGTAATTTAAAGGTGCTGGTGAAAAACTGTCATGTGGAAGTTCTAAGCATTTCTAAGAATGTATTTTTCTCCCTTCCCCCCCCCTTTTTTTGTGTGTGTGTGTCCCCTGCTGTGTTTCAGAAATGAGGACAGGATGAAGAAGCCTGGGACTCCAGGGACTCCGGGCTCCAGTGACCTAGAGACTGCCCTTCGTAGGCTCTCCCTTAGGCGGGAGAATTATCTCTCGGAGCGCAAGTTCTTTGAAGAAGAGCAGGAAAGGAAGTTACGGGAACTGGCAGAAAAGGGAGAACTCCACAGTGGCTCCGTGACCCCCACAGAGAGCATCATGTCCCTGGGAACTCACTCCAGATTTTCAGAATTCACTGGATATTCAGGAATGTCTATCAGCAGTCGCTCCTACCTGCCCGAAAAGCTTCAGATTGTGAAACCACTAGAAGGTGATAACAAAGGGCCTCGGCCTTTATCTGTTGTTCTTAGTGACTCTTTGTGGTCTCTTATCCATCACCAGAAAGCAGGAAATCTTTGCAATACATATTCTTTTTACTTTAGAGACAGCAATCCACGCTGTTGGTTTGAGATCTTCTAACTCTCTGTTTTTCCCACAAGCCTTAAAAGTGTTAGGAAACAATTCCAGCCAAGGCAATAAAATCAATATTACAGGCCACATGCATATCAACAGTGCAGCTTTACAACTGACCTAAATGGATGGTGGATAAGTAAATGAAATCTAAACAACAAGAATTCTGTAAATTAGTGTCTGCAAAGGCCTTTACCTACTTTAATTAGTCCAGCTGGAAGGCTGTTTTAGTGATTAAAAAGAATCTGTGGATTTCACTTGGCTCTTTGAGTGGTCACACACGAGGCACTGTGGCTTTGCATTTCATATGTGAAATAGGTGGGGATTTTTAAAGTCAATTTTCCTTCACATATTATCTCAGAAAAAGGCAAGAGACAGGGCTAGAGTTTCATTTCGAAGTTCATTTCAGTAGTCTGTCTGAAAAAGCTGGCAGAGCACATGCTCTGTGGTCTGCCTGGCTTGCTTCAGTTCTTTCAGGTTGTAGCTGGAAGTTAGTTGAGTAAATTCCTTCAGGTTTTAAACAAAATGCAGCTGTTTCCTGTTTCACAGACACACTAGTTAACATCATTTAGCTTTGGCTTCTTTCTCTCTTTTCCTTTACAAAACTCTAGTTTTGCATTGCAATGATGTGTGTTTTAATTGCAGAAGTTCCTTTTTTTTTCATTTTAGAACTAATTTGTTTCACGTATAAGGAGCCTTTAGCATGACATGTATTCAGAAGGAAAAATAACCATTCTTGTGTCCTGAAGGAAGTGATGTCCTGTATCTACCTATTCAAATGAAGCTATAGCCATAGCACACAAATCCATACTGTCTAGCAGATTTTAATAGTTTGTTTTCATGGCTGCTTTGAAATGGTCATAAAAGTTCTTGTACCACTTGAGGGAAATGATGATCCAGCTTTGTTTCAGTTTCTGGTTGCTACCACTGTAATAGATTTCTGTCACCATCCCATTATATCTGCTTTTTTCTTCCAATAAACTCTTAAAGTCTCTATCATCTTTCTATCTGTCTGGGTTTTTTTTTTTCTCCTGGTTTTGTTCCTTGTTCTCACCGAGTCATTTTCCTCTTAAAATTATTCCACCTTTTAAAGTGCTTCCCGTGTTTGGTTTTAGATCTTATTTGTAGTATGTTTGTGTCTGCCTGTTTCCTAAGGTTAGTGTTTGCTAACTTTTATTAACTACATGTTTATGATTCTGTTCTGCACTTCAGCTTAGTTTCTTTCCCGAGTACTTTGCATGAGGTTTAATTTTTGTTTTCAGCAATAAATGGAAGGATAGAAATACTAAGAAATTAATCATCTTTTGCACCTTTAAAAAAACCAGCCCATGCTTTCTTTTAGTCAAAACAGAAGGATTGCTTGATGTGATTTGCTTTAGTTACAGTCCAGTGTTTGGATTTTTCCCTTTCTCTTTCAAATGTGCACCTGTAGCTTGTTGTGCCACAAGCATGAAACAGCACTGTCTGTGTCCTGTAGGAAACCTAGAACCTTGAACTGATTATTTCTTCACCCACTCTATTGCAATTGTGGCAGCAACACACTGTGAATTTCTAAGCTTTTTCTGACCCTCAGGGTCTACATGCCATCATGCAGAGATATCAGGAATACAGAAAAAAAGTAACTTACTCCTTTCATATACTTATTTTATTCTTCTATTCCTTCCTGCTTCTGTTTGGCAGTCCCACTGTTGCACAGTAATTCCCTTATGCCAACTTTTCTTGATAACATCATTTACAAAATTATCTAGGAGGGGCCTGGGACTGAATGTAGACCAAGGAGGTGTTGTATTTCTGGCTTCTTTTGACTTTTGAACCTTTCTTTTTTTTTCTTTTTTTTTGGGGGGGGGAGGACGAGGGGGCGGTATTTACAAGTGTTGTATTGCTTTGTACATTTGTGGTAATTTTCTGCATGGCAAAGTTAAAGGTCCCTTACACACATTTTATGAGCTCAAGATTAAACTCAGATCTATCTTTCTGTGATGAAGCTTAGGCTGTTTTGATTTCCAGGTTCCAAAAGAAACTAGTAACATGTACTTTCAATAGAAATGTTAAAGCTCAGAATGCAGATATTTTGGTGAATGTCTGCCTTAAGGAAAGGGATGATGTATATTAACAATTAAATGCTTGTATTCTGCACAGTTCATTTTAAGCATTAGGTTTGGTGAGATTTAGGCTGGAAAAGATTACATCTTCAGAAACTAGCACGTAGAAGTTAATTAGCTTTTTATATTTGCTTGCAATGCAGAAAAATTTTGATTTCCATTGTTCTTTAATTCTTGAAGTATAGTCTGACAGCAAACCTTGGTTAAGGCTTGACAATATCTGGCATTTCTTCACAGTCTGGGATATTTCTTTTGTGTAGAAAGAAAAAGCTTGGCCTTTGGGACAATTCAGAAGTAAATACAAGTTATATGGATGTCTCTTTTCTACAGTTACTTATTTAGGGGCTACAATTTCTTCTTATTGAGCTCCAAGGGTACCAATCCTCTTTAGTCCCTCAAAATTTTCTTTAAATGAAAAAAAAAAAGATAGGTTCATTATGCAAAGTAATCTAGCAGATCCATTTATTCTAAGCTAAAATTTACAAAAAAGTGAGATTGACTGTGATCATTTTAATTAAGCCTTTCTGGAGAAAGAGTTTTTCCCTGTTTACTTCCTATTCCACAGTAAGCTTCCTGAAATAAAATATCCTTATGTGAAATGACGATTTTTCTCATTCCGTAGTATTTTTCTCAGATGGAAAACAATATATTTAAGAGCCATCCCTTCTCTAGTTATTACAGTTGTTT
>JAWWMO010000083.1:44114288-44124686 GCA_035047845.1 Dendrocincla fuliginosa | reverse complement strand
ATGGCATAAGCTGCATTGGTGAATTACAGCACACCCACAAATTATTCCTCCCATTCTGAGTTGCCTCAGCCTGATTTTGAGGGGCATGTGTAATGTTTTAAAAAGCCAATCAAAGTATCTTAAATTTTGTTGCCTCTAGTTAAGATACTACAGGATCAGACATAACTATATTGGCTTCTGGTATCCAAACCTGGCTCCTCTTGATTTCAGACTTGTTGTAGTCCTCATATGTGAATGAACAGAATGTGGTGTCTCATAAAAAAACCCAAACATTTTTCCAGGGGGGAAAAGACTAAATCTTTTCTCTCAGAAGAGAAAAAGGATGTGCAGGTAAAGAAATCCAGGAAGTACATGAGGAATGGAGGAGGAAACATGCCTTAATCAGAAACAGGGAGATGTCTGCTTTGTTCCTTGGTGGAATTGTTGGAGATGAATTGGTAGTAGCCAGACTGAAACTAATGAGCTGGCATAACAATAGCAATGCCTGCAGACAGAAGGCAATTCTATAGCATTAGGGAAGGTGAAGAAGATTTGAGAACCAGAGGGGATGTGTGAATTTCATACCTAAAGAGGGAGCTTTCCTTCCTTAGCAAATCAGTATTTAAAGAATTTTTTTTGCATTTAGAAAGACAGTGCCCCGCTGCTTTCTCTGCCCTTTCCAGCCCTGTGTGGGAGCTTATCATTGTGTAGGTCCCCATTCAGAGGTGATATGTCTAAAGCTGTTGAGAAACAAGATGGGCACTGACTGCCTGGGAAGAGCATGAAAAGTGTAAGGGTATTGAATATGAAAACCTGCCGGGTGGAAAGGAAATGGATAATGGTTAAATGTAACTTTTCTGCTTCTCTTTCTGAACTATGTTAGTTAATAGTGGCCTGGGTGGTTTTTCTTCACTCTTTTCTGTCTTCTTTCCCCTCAGCATGGTTACTGAAGAGATCCTCTTTAATGGCTGCAGCTCTATTTTAATTTCCTTGTTATTGTTGAATTGCTGTCAGTTGTCATGATAAACTCGCTGGTTACTAAGCCTAACAAATCAGCCTGAACGGACAGCTAAATTCAGTACATTTTCAGCTGCCTGAGTTGAATTAAAGCTTATCATTCCCTCGGGAGGACAAAGAGCAAAATAAACAAGGTGATGTTTTCAGCAGACGTGTTGAAGGAGCTCCTCCTTACCAACTACAAACGATTCTTCACAGGTCGTGTGAGGAGGACGAGGAGAGCGCATTGTGTGTGGTTGTGCTGAGAGGAGGTGTAGGGCAGCCACTGTGACCCAGCGTGGTCGGGGGTGAGCAGCACTGCCAGCAGCATCTGAGTTGGCACGTCGTGTACAAGGAATGCCAGTGTGTGTGGCACCAGCTAACCCCAAAGAGGATTGGCTTTTACCTGCCTGGTTGCATTTTAACCTGTGCTCCCCCAGGTGTGGCTCTAACCTGACTAAATTTCATCTAGCTAAAGGAAACGCTCATTTATTTGTTTCTTTTCTCAGTCTAACTCTGAAACTCTCACTGGGCCGAGCTGCTGAGGCCACTTGGAGTCTGTTTGTGCAGTTGTGTCTGGGCTGCCCTGCAGTGTTGGTCATTTTGGTAGAAAAACATTTCCCAGTTAAAGCAATGCCAAAATGCTCAAACAGACAAAAAAGACAACACCCACAACTACTTTCTTGCAGGGTTGGCTTGGTTTTTTTCTTGCACTGTAGTGTGTAACTGTGCTGAGAAATTAGTAGAAATACTAATCTGAATGTCTGCACAACTGAATCTGTAGCTGGAAAGAGGGAAGCTGTTGGAGTTAATGAACCATTTGGGGTGCTGCAGTTTTCATTTTGTGACTGGGGCACGTTGGAAGCCTGATAATTAACACCATGTGCCTGGGCTTCTGAAACGTATATGGTCCTACCTTGTACAAAGTCAGCTCATGCAGGAGGTTCTCTTTCTTTTCTCTCCCTCGTGCTTTTCAAGACTTCTGTACTCTGTGTTTAGCTGTGTGGGGGATGACCACGGTGGCTGTCCCTGTTCTTTTCAGTTCCAGTGTGAACTGAAATCAGAGCTGTGAGGGTCCAGCTTGAATCAATGCTTAAGAGAAGAACGGTGACCTCCCTTCTTTGCATGCAGCCTTGCCCTGTGTGCTGCTGCAGTGAGGGGAGACTACTCTGCTGGGAGTTGTCCTGCTCCCCTGCCTCTGATACAGCCCAGGCAGGATGGAGAGGACATCAGGGTCCATTAGCCCCCCTGCCACATGCACTGACAGCCACAGCCCACACGGGGGTGCGAGGACACCGGGTCCAGAGCCACTTAGCAAGGCTGCTTTCCTGATTACATCTCGTTTGCTCAAACATGTGTCTCACTACAGTTAATTGGGAGAAATAGATGGGATTCCTCTTGTTGAATTGCAACTGCAAGGTAAAAATCCTTTGGTGGTTTCACTTGCTTACAGCAGAGGTTGGTATGGTTCCAAAACACAGACTGTGTTGGTCAGGTCCTGTTTAGCCGTGGAAGGAAGACATGATTTGAGACTTCATAGCATCGGGCTAATATTTCCTTAATTAAGGAGTGCCTTAAAGATATGCTGATTTTTTTGAAGACCACTGGACTAGAGTTTCTAGTGTTATGTGATCACCTGTCACCTGATCACTGTAAACCATGGATCTACATGATGTTTTAAACATTCCAGGGTGTCTAACCTGACATACACAGTAGTGTTGGCTTTCATTAATTCACGGAGTTCGTTAGTGTAAGGTGAAATGGGAATGCAAGTTCCAGTCAAGACATCATCTCAGCCTTTTTGTCCATATGGACAGAAAGGATGCAATTTATTCATTGTCCTCTGAGTCTTCCCTACGCCTAGAAATCCATCCAGATTGCCTCAGAGTGGCTATTTGATGCATTTCTTGGTACAGAGAAGCCAACTTAAAGTTGTATGTTATGACTGAGTCAATCCAACAGTGTGGCTCAGCTGAAAAGGGAAGATCCCACTTTTTGCCTTGTTCCTTCCCCTCCTAGCTGCTTAATTTTCCTACTCTGTTGCATTGGCTTTGGTTTTCATCTGACTCTTTGCTGAGAGTCTTCTGCTTGCTAATGTGGCAAGATGAGGGGAAAGAGTTTCTTCTCTGATCAATGGTGAGCTCAGGTCAGTGAATTCCCTGTTAACATCAAGTGTTGCATTGCTCGAGACCCTTTAAATGCATCAGAGGGGATAAACCCATGCCTAGGAAATATCACTATGGAGTTCAAATTTTTTGTGTGGCAAAGACCATCATTTGAACATGGTCAAAAAATTTGGAAAGAGTTTTTTTGAAGGTGCATGGAACTCTTGGAATTCTCCCAAACAGACCAGAACTTGGAGTATCATGGATGTCCCCCACGTATTGTTCCTGGAATAACTGAGTACACCGTGCCTTAATGAATGAATGGTGTACATTGGACTGACATAACTTTAGAGTGTAGGTTATCCATAAGTAAACATGCTGTGGTCAACCTGATCTATTAGGAACAAGTCTTACAAGGATGGCACTATAGTGCCAGAAACAGTCAAAGCTGCTCATGAGCTCTTACACAGTGGCCCAAAGGATTTGGAATGTCTCTTTTGTGGCAATTCTTTGGAAATAGGTACTGTATTGAGTCTGCTTGTTCATCTGGTCAGCTTGTGAGGAGAGGGTGAGCTACCAGAATGAATGCTATTTGGTAAGCCTCAAGAATTTCCAACCCATAATAACTAGCAGTAGTATGCTTGAGAAAACAAAGTCCCATAAGTTACATTATACACTTATGTTTAGTACTATGTCCCTTGTTCCAAATATGTAGATTATTGCCATTTAACACACTCTTGTCTTCTGCCTGTAGATTGTTTATTTTGAGAAGAAAAAATTGAAATTGGGGTTCAATTCACTTTGCACTGTTTCAAACTAAACAAATTGTTTTACCAAATTAACAGTAGAATGGCTCTGTCATGCTGGGTTTGCTGCTGAGTTATCACTTACCCATTGGCCAGTTGACAAGAGATTGACTGGATTTTTCTTACCACTTTTGTTGACTATTCCCACAATTATGCAAATCAGAAGGCAGATCTCCTTCCCCTTTAATGAAAGTGAAATCAGTGTAAGAAGGGAAGAACAGTTTGACCTTACAGAGGTGCATGTTGGTGGCAATTCCAACTTGCAACAGCTTTGCTACGGATACTTCTGTAGCAAATAAATTCCCCTCCTGCCTTGCCACTGTCTCTGCTATGACCCAGCAGTGCTCAGAAGTGACACTAGAAAGTGAATGTCTTGCTTATCCCATTGGTCAAGTCTCCCCCATATCCTTGTCTTGCAGAAGGAACTGGGAGTTGCGAGAGCCAGTAGATCAGAAAGAGAAATTGAAGTTGTTGATTACAAACCTGTCAGTAGTTTCTCAGAAGAAATGTGGTGCTGGATGTTGGGGATTGCACTAATCCTGTGACACTGGGCTGTGAAGTATGCAAAGGGGAGATGTGTTTTGTAAGATGCAATGTTCTTCCACTCGTGATCACATTTGTGAGGAGCTGGGATCTCACAGTGTCCTGTGCATTCTCCAAATGGAATTGGAGAATCCATTTCTTGATCCAAAATCTTGCTTGCACTAAGTTTTAATTCCCTGCTGGAGAGAATAACTTGACTGCTCCTTTGCTTTCAGCCTTAACGCAGCACCTACTCCAGCTTGTGGCAGCATTAGCAATCTGAAAGGCACCCCAGTGGCTACTCCCTGCACTCCTCGGCGTCTGAGTTTGGCCGAATCCTTCACCAACCTCCGTGAATCCACGACCACGATGAGCACGTCTCTGGGGCTGGTGTGGCTGCTGAAGGAAAGGGGCATCTCGGCAGCAGTGTACAATCCACAGAGCTGGGACAGAGCCAGCAGGAGCACCCTGCTCAACACGTACTCCCCGAAAATGGCCATCATTCCTTCCACTCCACCGAACTCACCTATGCAGACGCCTTCTTCTTCCCCTCCATCTTTTGAGTTCAAGTGCACCAGCCCACCTTACGACAACTTCTTGGCTTCGAAGCCTGCTAGTTCAATCCTGAAGGAGGTGAGGAACAAAAAGAACATCAGGAACAGTGAGAGCCAGACTGACGTGTCTGTTTCCAACCTTAATCTCGTGGACAAAGTCAAGAGGTTCGGCATTGCCAAAGTTGTGAGTTCAGGGCAGGCGTCAGCTCGTCCTTTAGCTGATGACCAGGGACCTCTTCTCTGTGGGGCACAGGGACCAGTGAGGGCCCTTGTTCCTGGGGGCCTGGCACCAGATGGCCTCCCACTGGGCTGCCCTGCCGTGACCAGTGCCATCGGAGGCATCCAGCTCAACACTGGCATCCGGAGGAACCGCAGCTTCCCCACCATGGTGGGTTCCAGCATGCAGATGAAAGGCCCGACGTCTCTCACTTCGGGCATCCTCATGGGAACCAAGCTCCCCAAGCAAACTAGCTTAAGATGAAGGACTTTATTTTTACAGCTAGTCTTTTTAAATGAAAACACTCAGATTCTTTCTCCCATCTCCCTTTCCCTTTCCCCACCACCCCTTCATTCATTGCCTCTTGAGTTTGACAAATCAACTTTGTGCCTAACGGGAGAAATGTGTAAACTTTGTATAAAATGTGTAAATATGTACCAGATCTATTGTAACTAATTGGATTATTTTACTGTTCAATTGAGTGCAAAAGGCTCTATGTTATGATTGCTGTATTAAGGTTAACTTGCTAACCTTTTGAAAAGGTTTTTTTTTTTTAAGATGCACTGAAAAAAAAAACAAAAGAGCAAAACCAACAAAAAATAACTTGACTAGAAAAACGTGAATTCTGTAGCTAGCCTAACGTGAGTCAAAGGTGCATGGGAAGCTATTGAATGTGTTATGTGAGACCTCTCATTACATCACTTGAAGCATGGGAGCATTTGTGCTTCGTTAAAAGCACTCAGTTTAACATGTGGTAGTTTTCATTTTGCCTCTGTAGATGAGTTGAGCTGAGTTATTGGAGTGCCTGGCTATTATGCCTGAATGGATGAAACTTCTTTTTTCTTGTTTTTTTTTTTCCTGTTCTGTATTTGCCTCCTCCCCACAATTATAAACTTGAACTAATACTCTGTTGAGGTCAGCAGGCCTGCTGGGTACCTGGAATATTGACATATTCCCACCACCACTGTTTCATTTGGCACGCTTGCACTCTGTGCAACTTCCTTTTTGTTTTTGCTTTTGTTTTGTTTTTCAATGCTGCACTGGATTGTGGAAGGGAAAATGCTTTACTATGTGTTGCTGCCACTGAAACACGCCTTGTCAGTGCCCCCAAAGAAAAAAAAGTCACAACTCGTGAGGTAAACACGGCAGTGACTTCCTAGAAGTCAAAGCTGCGGAACAGATTGACAGATAAGAATGTTATAAAAATAGAACATGTAGCAAACAGTATTGGGAAAAGGTGCATCCTTGAGACCTCAGCAGAGAACCACAGGAAACATTTAGTAACAGAATGGTACAGGCTGGAAAGAGCATCTCGCAGTCCTGGTGCTGATCTTCATGTTCCATGCATGTCGAAGGCCATGGCCTTGGCAGCAGGGTGAGAATATTCCCTACTCATTGTCTGTTTCCTTTTTTCAGAGAAACCTGTTTTCATCCAAAGGTGGGCCTTGGCATAGGTAAAAATATGGGAAACACCTGATTTTCACATTATTTTTAATGTGCAAAAACACCTGCCAATACCAAGCGTGTAACTCCCTGCTGTTTCGGGAAGGAAACTAAAGACCTCGCACACCTTTAGTTGCCAGGCAATCCTAACTGAATCACAATTTTTTCTGAGTTTCTCCCAAACTTCTGCTGGGTGCTTGTAGAAAGAGTTGAAATCCCTCTGAACTGGAACAGACTGGAGGAAGCTTGTTTATAGAGCGAGGCTGAGACATACATTGTTTTTTTGGAAGCAGGGATGGAGAGGAGTGAAGCGGGAAGGGTTCAGCATCCACTTCTATTTCCTTGCACTTCTTGTGGCATCTGAATCAAAGCTCCCCGTTTGTTGCCATTATCCCACTACACGTAATTGCCGTGAATTGCCGTTTGTACCAGACTGTTACTAAATTATTAGCACTGATAATTTCTTGTATAAATGTCTTTTAGTCTTTGTGATGAGAGATAGGTGGGTGGTTTGGGTTTTTTTTTCCTGAATGAAGTAGTTATTGCGGTAGTGCTATGGACACTGAGGATATTTTTTGAGAAAGAAAAAAAAAACACATCGGTCAGTTACAGCATGTAACTTCTATTTATTCTATGAACTTACAATGTTTTAGTAAAATGCCATCAGCTCTGTTTGCTGTTGTATGTGTGCACTTATTGCAAGTAAATTTAAGTATCTTTTTATTTGAATGTATCTTAAACCAGTAGATAGAATAACAGTTGATTCTGAAAAAAAATCATGGACTTAATGGACCATTTTATATACCCAGAGGAAGAAAGCAATACCATATGAGAACTTAAAGTGTGGAAATTAATCATGCAATGGGGAAGTATTTAGCCTTTAAATAAGCAGTAGGAGCTGTCCACCCACCAGAGAAAGCAATTGTAACACAACAGAAAGGTGAAACTTAATTTTTTCTTCACTAATACCAATAAAATAACAGAAAAGTTGCACTGTTGTGTATTATTCAATGTCTTTCCTGTCCTTCTAAGATAAATCTTCCACCTTGACCCCTTGCTGTCATCTCTCAGTCAAAGCAAAATAAGAGACTGTGTCACCAGGTTTAGTTTTTAAATTGTTAGAGAGAAATGGATGAAAAGTTTTCAGATTGCTGGAAGAGGTGAAACTGCACCTGGCTCTCCTCTCCTGGAGCAGGATAAATCAAGTGCCACTCCAGGGAAGGGGGAGCTGAGGCTGGTTGGTGGTGTGCTGTGAGTGGCATTTTGGATTCAGTTCACTTACAGAAGGGTGTGCACATGTGTAATGGGAAGGAAATGTGGAAACAGTTTCAGATGTGTGGAAGAGAGAGCAAGGAGAGGAGCCCCCCCGAGTGCTTGTAGTGGGACTTGATAATGAAGGTCAGTGCTTAAGGTCTGAAAAGTTCTACTTGGAGAAAACCTCATTCTGGTAACGATAAATCACAGAATCATCTTAGAACGATTTGGGTTGGAAGGGACCTTAAAGATTATCTAGTTCCAACTCCCCTGCCATGGGGAGGAACAGCTTTCACTAGACCAGGTTGCACCCCCAAGATGCCCCATCCAACCTGGCCTTGAACACTTCCAAGAGCATCCACAACCTCCCTGGGCAGCCTGTACCAGTGAAGAGCTTCTTCCTAATATCTAAATCTACTCTTTATTACGTAAAGCCATTATCCCTTCTCCTATCACTACATGCCTCTCCAGTTTTCTCTACAAAGTCTTTCTCCAGGCTATACTCTATCAGGATATTGTTTGGACCATTGGGACCTGCTCTGTCCTGCCCCCTTTAAAAAGCAAGTATTCACAGTCAGAGCTATGACCGTAGAAGGGCTCTCACCTAAACTGGAGTGCTTTTTGAGTAGTAATTCAGACTAGATGAGTCCTTTTTTTACAAGCTTATGTGTTTTATCTGGATATTGCAGTGGATAAAGTCAGGATCTTACAGCCTTATGCAGTAACCTCCTGGGCCTTGGGAGTGAGGATGCAGCCCTGCAAGTCCAGTTCCTGGATCCCTCTGTCAGAAGCTCAAGCCCTGAGCTCATTGATGATGCAACCAGGGGACAAGTCAGTGGTGTGTGAGCTGGGAACAGCAAAGGAAATGAATATGCAGCAGAAAAGGGGAAGGTAAAATTAATTTATTGCCTCCAGGAAGGTTTGTAAGGCAGTAGTACAAGTGAGGAAAATTAAGCTGAGCTTAATGCAAGTTTCTGACGTGGTTCTATGCCAGCCCAGCTTCAAGTTTCTGCTGCTGAGAAAGGAAAACTGATAGAACACCCATGGGCAAAGAAGGCCAAGGACAAACTATAGAGGGAATAAATGCAGCCCTCTGAGGTCAAGGGGAATCAAAACTGAGTCAGGTCAGACTCCTCAAGGTGCAAAAGGAGCAACTGGAGGTTGTGCAAGGATAGGAATCTCCTGGGATGCAGGACTATTCTCAGTGAGATGTTTCACCCTAGAGATTTCAGTGGCTTTTGGAAGAAACACAGACTATCTGTTTCTGGAAACAGTGCTAATATTTGGACAGCCTATTGGTTTCTCCTTCAGGACAGTAATTTACACCACAGGGTAGCCGAGACAGCATGAGCTACCTGGAAACTCAGCCAATGTATTTGATGTACTCAGCCAATTTCAAAGCAGAACAGAACTTTTGCATTAACTAAACCTTGGAAAGCCAAACGGCTGATGAATTGGTGCCTCTGCTTTCAAATGGTCCTTCATCCTTGCAAAATCCAAGTATCTCAGAAACTTTTCTGGATGCATCTTCACCTTAATATGGCAAGGAATGTGATCATCCACCTCTGAAAGCTGGGTTGGAGGTGAGGGGAGGGGGAGGTGCTGAGGACTGTGTGTCTAAGACGGGGGTGTGGACACACAGGGTGTTCTCTGGAGGGCCAAGAGTGGTATTTCAGCCTTTTGAGACTCTTCCCCTCTTCCTTTTGCATGTGCCCAAAGCATTGAATGGCCCCACAACATAATCCTGTCGTGCACAGATGTTTAACAGTTCCTCCCATCTTCCAGAACACATTTGTTGGCAGCTCTCATTGGGCTGAAAAGTCCAGCAATGTGAACCGAGGTGTGTGCTGCCTGCAGCTTGTGTTCATGGGGAAGAATTGGCCTTCTCCAGCTGTGCTGTGGCATCTTGCTGGCTGCTGTTCAGACCTGCTTTAATTCAACTAACAAGCCAATTGAGACCATGGAATAGTAAATAAAAAAATAATTTAAAAAAATAATAAAAGGCCTGAAAATTACTGGTGGTTAGCAAAGTTGTTAGCTGTAGAGTAGGCAGTGGGCTTTCGTGTGAGGATGGAGTGTACTCAAGAAGCCAATCATGTTTGTATTTAAAAGATTAGAGAGATTTTTGTCCTGCTGAAATAGATTTCAAGCTGTGCTGAATCCAATTGCAGTTCAATTGACACAGTTACATAGACATGATTAAAGCTTTTACAAGGACACAGCCAGATTTTTTCTTCCTTTAAGAGAATTTTAATGAACTTAGGGGATACAAAAATCAAACACACAGAGAAGCCTTTGGCTGCTCTTCTAGGGCATTAAAATGTTCATTTTTTCTGACTTTTAGGTTCCTCCACTCAGGCCTGGCTTGCTCTCAGGCTCGCTGAGCTGTGCAGAGCTGAGCTGCAGCTGGGCACATCTGGCTGTGGTGTGTCCTGGCCCACATGCAGCAATAATGGAGGGGCTGGGGATGCAGCAAACAAGGAGAGCAGAGCAGGATCCATGCGCATTCCTGTATGAAATAG
>JAWWMO010000083.1:44088404-44112597 GCA_035047845.1 Dendrocincla fuliginosa | reverse complement strand
ATCACAAGGAGAAAGCAGATTTCACAGACTACTTGTTCTGTGATTGGCATTTTTGTGATTTAAAATGAGCATGTGCTTGGCCAAATGCAACAGTGGGGGTGGCTTGGAAGGGGTGGAACCATCGTTTTCTGCTTGGGAATGGTGCCATGGAATTTCTTGACCTCTTGGGGATGTAGAGAGGCACAGTGATCTTGATCACTGAAAGGATAATGAAGCCCCCTGAGCTGCCCCAGGAACCGTGGTCTTTCTCACAGGGGATGGGAGGAAACATCTTTGTCTCTCCATCTGCCTGCCTTTAGGAAATGAAATGGAGGAGAAAAAGAAAGTTTTGGGTTTTTTTTTTCCTAATGGCGACATTCTGCAGGAGAAAGGTTTGATTTGTAGCGTTACCCGTGCCCAGTTCCCCTGCAAGGTTACAGTATTACCTCATTAGTGGCTAGGGATGTAAGCATTTTAAAACGTTGTTTGAAGGTTCCTGGCTTTAACTTAAATGATAGCAAAGCAGAAACTTAGTTTTCTCACAAGTTTCTTTTAAAGAAACATAATTTTGGTGGGAAATGTAATTTGTTTATTTATTTGTCTTTTCCTCAGTTCAACAACAGCAACAAAAAACCTGATTAATTGGTTTAATCTCTTGTTTGACAGTTTAGGGAAAAATGGGCACTTTGTACTGTTTTGCTGTGATCAATAATCAAAACCAGGGAGAGAATTCAGGTGCTTTGGGACTCATTAAGCTTGGAAAGGAATAAAAAAAAAAATCCAGATGAGCTGTAAACCAGTTGATTGAAGAAAAGCAGAAAAGGATTTCCATGTTGTCAAGACAAGATCCACACACAATAAGAGATACTTGGTGTTACTAGAGAAGAAAACTTCCTATTCCAGTTTGCTAAAGTCTCCCTTTCCCTGCAGCTCCTGCAACGCCTCTGCTCTCCCAGCTGCCACCAGGAGCAGCTCCTCAAAGTGTTCTTGTGCTCAGCCCTTGGCACAGCAATTTTGGTTTGTTTCTCAGTCTTCTTGGCTTTAGTAGAATTTTGGTTTGGTGCAAGTATTTTCTGTGTGTTATTCTCTATGTGTCTGCCTATTAACTGCTGCACAAATTGCTGCTCAAATGTTCACCTGCCTCTCCTTCTGCAAGCACCTGCTTTCCCAGCATGTGACAAAGACTTTCCTTCTTATATCAGCAAACAGATTCAGGAGAAACTGTGTGAATTATGCAATGCAAAGATCACACCTCTTTTTTTTGTCAGTTTAGAGAATTCCTTAGATGTGAGATCCAGCTGCTGAAGCAGCTCCAGGAAGCTCCAGGAGCTGCAGGAGAGCTTGGATACCTGTGGGGGAGAGGGAGAGGAGATGCTCTCCCCTTCTGCCAGCTCAGGCTGCCTCTGGGATACTCGGGAGCCACCTCTTTCCTTTTAGGATCCTGTGACTTGGCTGCTCCCACATCTCCTTCCCCTCAGGATCACCTGCTCTGCCCAGGGTCCTGTCCTCATCCCTCCCCAGATGAACTCTTGGCTCACCCCACAGCAGGTGATGCTCTGTTTATTCTGTGACTTGCAGCCAGCAGCAGAACTTTCACACACAACACAAAACAAACAAGCCAGGAAGGTGAAACATGTTGGTGTCTGTTCCTCTTTTGGTTCCAGCACTGTTGGCTATTCTCTACAAACATGTGGGCCAGTGTATAAGTCAATCCTTTCCAAATGGGGTCCCCAGGAAGAAGCTGATGTCTCCTGGCAGTGCTGTGCTGCTCTGACTGTATTTGGACAAGTTCTCTAGAGTTCAAAGCTATTGGGATTGCCACAGGATTTCTCTGGAAAGTGGATAATCTGACTACTCAACACATGGAATGTATTTATATGGCAAAGTGAAGGCATTTTCCTGCCTCTCTTTATAGTAAGGCACCCAGCAACAGGCAGTGACAGGACAAGAAGGGATAAGTGAAATCATTTTAATGTAGTATCAATGTATGAGAAAACACAACAGAAAGAAAGCATTTTCTGGAAAATTCTGCATATGTATGTATTGCATTGTAGAGTCTTACAGAAAAATTTACATCAGGTACATGATTTTAAATATTTTAAAACACTGATTTGAAGAGGACAACAAATTAATTTCTCTCTTTCTGTACAGACATGGGAGTGTGATTTTTTTGTTTGGTTTTTATTTTTTGTTGTTTTTTCACTGTTCCTATAGTCTGCTGTTCTTCAGGAAGAGTACTCGTATTCTTCAGCACTGCGGCGTCCAAAATCCATCCAGCCCATGTAGTCTCTGTCATTTATCCTGTGAGTAGGATCAATGTTCTGTACCCTGTTTCCCATAACTGAGAGTCTTCCAGTGGAACCTAAAGAAAAAGCATTTGGGGGAGAGCAAAGAGTAAGTGGACACGTTATCCAAGGTCACCCGTTTGGGGATCTGTTTTGTACTCAGATGTCTGCAATAATGGAAACTGTCGGACTGGGCAGTTTCTGTTATTCTGTCCTATGTCACTGGGGAAAACATCAAGAGAAAAGTTGCTGGTAAGGTCCTGACAGTGGCTTGGACTTTCTTATTGCAAAATAAACAGGTCACGTTCTCCTTCCTTCTGCAGGACCATTCTGCTTCTATCTGCCAGGAGGGAATATGGATGCATTTTTCCTTTTTCCTTCCTTATTTCACTAGAGAGTTCAAATAATTTCTCACTCTTCCTTATAAAGCTCCATGCTTGCTTTCTGTCTGGGAGAGTTGATCTAGATGCAAAAAAACTCTTCTTGGCTGCAGGCTCAAGTCTGACCCACCACAGCCCCATGTTGCTTACAGAGACATCAGTGTAAGTACAGGAGCTCTTACAGTGCAAATTCAGTAAAAAAGAAGGGTAAGGTTATGAATCCCAGGTTTTGGGGGAAAGTGGGAATAGTTCTGAAAGGGAGGAAGTTGCATCTGGAATTCATAGCTGGAGATACCTATTGCTGGAATTATATAGGGTTTGTTACTATCTCAGCAATTTTTTTGTTTGCTTATCCAGATCCTTCCTAATTCTGTTCACAGCAGGGTGGGATGCTGATCTCTGATCCTGCCTTATCCTTTCCATCTTCTTTGTTTAAGGCATCAAATTATTTGCAAGGAGAATTTATACTTTTAAAAAAGGGCTGCAATCATCTGTTTTCATATCACTGTATGATGGAACTGAAAAATGCAGAAAAAGGTAAATTACTTCTGTCTGTATTCCCAGAAAACAGATAAAATTGACATATGCCAATAATTAGATTATGTTAAGCCTCGAGTGAGGAACAGATTCAATATATTAGTGTTCAGACTGAAGCTTGAGGAATATTTGAAGCAATGAAAAAAAGGAAAAGAAAACTGAGTAATATCCCACAGATCCAAATCTACACAATTCCTCTGCTTACAGTTTCTTGTGTTTTGAAGAAACCCTGTGGAGTCTGTGATTTTATATTTCAAGATATTCCTCATGTCATGATTTACAATGAACATGACTCATTAAAACCGAAAGGAGGTACATTTTTTTTTCTTAGGGGTTGCAGAGGAATAAGGGAGTTGTTGGTTTAACAAAAAAAGAAAAAAAATAAAGCCACGTTTAAGACATTTACCTAGAGCAAAACAACAACAAATTTAATTTTCTTTAGACAAGAATGTCTACCGTGAATGCTGAAAACCCTAGAAATTCACATTCATAATTCAAAAAAAATGTAATTAAGTTAATGACAGTGGCTCCTTAGCATTATAACCAGGCAGGGCTGAGGCAGTGTGGAACCATCACTCAGAGGTTGGTGCTTAAGAGACCTCTGAGCCTGCCTGACCTGGGGGCTGTAAAGGTTCCCCTGGTGCCATCACGATCAGGGTTTGGCAAACCTAATCAGAATTGTAGAAGTTTGGCTACGAGGCTGCCAGGAAGCCCCAACCCCTTGAGAGAATTTAACTCTCTCACTGTTTTAGCTGGAAGTGCTCTACGAGATCAGCCTTTCTATTAATCACAAAGGCAAATGCCACCACTGGTGGCTGCTACACCCAGACTCTCTTTGTCCCTAAATGGAATTTTCTACTGAGTATTAGGGTTTAGACAGGTTAGAAGTGATTTATACAGTAGATTTGAGTATTCTGCAGAGGTTTCTGAAGTACTACCCAGAACCTTCATGTTAAATGAGAATATCATGTTTTGGTGGCAACACTGTATGTATCATTATAAATTAAGCAAATACTGTTTATCCCTCTGCATCTTCTCTTCTGTAACAAGCAACTACATCTACAAACCAGAGTCCAGCACATCACAAGAATCCCTTCATCTGCTAGCAGCCCCTTTGTAGTGTTAATTATATATGTCAATGACACATATACAGGAAATTCTCCCTCATATTAATATTTACCAAAAAGATGTCTTAAATCCAAAGGGGTTTTTTTTCTGTTTCATCTGGTTAAACTATTTGGAAATGTCAGCCAGATATTTAAGAGAATATAATGGATACACAAACTAGAATGAGGTGTTCTGTTTCCATGTAGGTGGATGACAACAACTACACTGGGGAAAGGTAAAAGGATTCTGCTTTGTGGACTCTTGCAATAACACTTATTCAATATCAGCTTTAAGGGTAGCACTCAGTTAGGGAATTTCGTATCTGAATTCTCTTTCCATTACATTGCATGAACTGCTAAAAGAAGTTCCTTGATAGATATTGCATAAATTGCTAACATGAGACGAAATCTCTCAGTCTTTATTGAAAACTATTCTTTTCCTGTTGTTTCTAATTTGTCTCTGTTCGATGTACACAAGTGAGTGTGGGGACAGACTGGAGTGAAACTTTCACCAGTCAACAAAACTTGTGTAGTGGCTTTTGTTGAGCTTGGCAGACAAAAGGCCACCACAGTTAACCTGGTGTTAATCTGTTGGGGTACAGAGCAATACAGAGATGAGCCAGTTCAAAAGGAAAAATGTTTTCTTGGGTAAGTTTTAGTGGCCAGTGATTTCGAGCCATCATTTTTACTGGTAGCACCATGGCACCTGTTTCTGCTTATGTAGAATATTTACTGTAAGTTGTCAGCAGGGACAGCTTTACCCTTTCTCTTCTGTAATACAATTGTTTCCTCAATGGATTAATAAATCTCATTATAAGAAAGAAGCCCTCTAATACCATTACTCTGCCTGTACTTCATGTTCTTGTTACACAGTGCCATGGAGGTTTTAGGTAACTGCAGGATTGTGTTCCCAGGCTTCCTGAGACCAAAAGCCTACCAGGAACTGACATGTTTTAAAGGAAACATGCCTTTACTTATCACTGCTTTTAGTTTTTGCACTCCTAAAGGTGAATTCTGATGTTTCAAAAGCTTTCACACTTTTGTAATTTCCTCTGGGGAACAAATAAATGAAAAATCCAAAACTCAGAAGGTTTCCCTGGTACAGGCTTTTCTGGCTGAGGTGAGGCTGGCTGTTTGGTCTGTATTTATGCTCAGAAAGGTTTTCCTGCTCATCTAACTTTAAAAAAAGGGAAGGAGAGTTTAGCTACATGAAAAAGTTTGAAGAAAACACAATTACTGCGTTTTATCATAGATACAATGTACTGACAATACCACTAAAATAACAAGGCAATGAAAATAGGTAGTTAAAAACAAAAGCTGGACTAAAGCCTGACAGGTAGATGACATTTTCTTCAGTTACCTGTACACAACTCTCAGTCAGTGGCTGCTGTGTAGAAATTGGTGATTTTGGGGAGGAGTTTTGCTGTAAATAAGAGAAGACTCTCCACTTTAGGAATAACCATGCTAAGTCTAAATCCCATCTTCTCTAGGAATCCTGCTAAAGACGACAGGCTTATCTTCACACCTCGCTATCCCAGCAGCAAACCCCGCTGGCCCTGCAGCAAGCTGGCTGTGAGCATACCTTTTCTGGCTTGCTGGAGGTACTTGGCCAACAAGGCGCCGATGTTGGCTCTTTGGTCGATGCTTCCATCGAGCCGTGGCAGGGGTTTCAGCAGGCCAGCAGAGGAGGGGGCGCGGGCGTGCCGGTGCTGCTCTGGGAAGCTCTGCTCAAGCTCCGCAGCCAGGGGGTTCCCATGGGTCTGCTGGCCCAGGGAGCTCGCCGAGAGCACGGCCAGGAACACACAGAGGCATATCCCGCTGTACATGGCTGGGGAGAAAGGCAACCAAAGGCTCTTACAATCACCAGATTCACTATTTTGCGTGCTTTCTCTATCCCCATCTTCCACTGGGGGTGCTGCTTGCTGGGCAAACTGGTATTGTGCTGGGGGTTTTTAATGGAGCTGGCTGTGGGTTGCAAAATATGTTTGTGGATAACTAAATATCTCTTGATAAGAGCAAGACACGGTTAATAAATTCGTGCCATGTCTCCCTAGTCTACTCATTTCTTATTTACTTTTCTTTTCTGAAAGTTGTATTTCTTAAAAACTTAAGGGAGATGAATCCATCTCTGTGAAAAGCCTGAGGATTCAAACATTTCAGTTATTTTGCTGTTGCACTAAAACCTGCTGTTATTACAGATGCTCAGTTTTGACAAGTTCTATGAAGAGCCCTTGTTCTACCAACATTAATTGGTTTGAACTTTAGTGGTCAAGAGGTTTCATCTCATCATACACACACACAAAAAAAGAAAAAACAAAAACTTGTCCCAAGGAAATAAAAAACAAAATTTAACACCCCTGTCCCAAAGCATTTTATCTAATAGGTGAGGTGGTAAAAGCTGTTTAGTTAAAAGCCATAAGAAGTAAAGTGCAACGTAGTAATCGTCTTCATATAAAACAGAGAGTTCAGATTTTTACTGCTTCCTTAAATGTGTGCTAAGCAAACCACTGTTGGTTTACTAAATGGTTTTGTCACATAAGCTGAAAAAGAATTTTTTTCTTGAAAGAGAGAAATGACTCAGTTATTAGGAGAAATGAACTACTTCTTAGTGCTATGGGGGTAATTTCCATTTATATATGAACATTAATTATCTCAGTTATATGACAATTTTTGAATTGCTTAAGTTCTTTACCAGTATGTCAAACACAACCTTTTCATTTTAAAAGGGGATAAAATTAATTTTATTTGCCCAACACATACATTAGATTGAAAATCTTTGTGATGAATAAAACATGGTGGGTTTAAAGTATTGTTGGGAGACGAGTGAAGAAACTCAAGATGTCACTCCAGCGTGGTTATTAGTGATGTACCCATCTAGGCTGGGCACTTAGAAACGGACAGTGTTCTGCATCCTTCCAACTTCTCAGATTCCTCTTTTTTACACACACACACATATACATATATATTTATATACACACACACACACACACACACACACACACACCCCTATGTATTCATGTCCATGCTAACCCCTCCAAAGCCAACATCTCACCACGGCTGGCTGTTTCCCTCCCAGCCTGCACGATGGGGAGCCCCTCTCGCCCCTCCCGGCGGACACCGAGCAGCCACACCATCGCTCCCCGCATCCCGGGCCCCGCACCCGTCGGGGGCGGCTGGAATGACCCTTTTCCCGGTGCTTTTCGCCCGGCAGACAGCGGGATGCCCTCCGAGCCGCCGCACAGGTAAGCGCCAGGCATCCCCATTCCCTTTGCCCGCCCTCTCCCCATCGGCGGTGCCGTCGGAGCAGGGTGACAGGCGCTCCCTACCTTTCCGCGGCGCTTTCCCGAGGTCCGATTCGAGCTGGGATCAGCGAGTCCCGTGTGTGCCCAGGCAGGGAAGTCAGGGGAGACTCGGCACCGGCCCCTTAAATAGCAGCGGGCACCGCGCCGGTGTTTGCACATCTCTGACGCAGCCGGGGCCGCCGCCCCCCCCGGGCCGGCACCGGGAGGGTGTGTGCGCTCCACGGGGGGAGTAGGAGCTTTTCCTCCCTCCCTCCCTCCTTCCCGTGGGCCGGCGCCGCTGGTTGCGGGGTGTGCGGGCTCCGTGCGGGGCTCCCCTGCCCGACGGGCCGCCCCCCGACGGGAGCTTTCGGCTGGGAAACTGGGCATTTAAAAAGTGCTCCTGGACCGGGGGCATGCCCGCTGCTCCCGCCCCGGCGAGATGCTCCAGGGGAGCCGCCCGAGGCCGCAGCACTGGGCTTCGTTTTCTGCAGCATCCTGCGACCCGAGCACGGGCGGCACAAAGGACTCCATCCCCCGCTTTCTCCCGGGGGCTCTCCTGAGCATCTTCTCAGGGAGACGAGGCGCTCGTTTCATTTAGAGAACAAAGCAAAACGTAAAGCCAAGGACCATCCCTCCAGAAAGCCGAGGAGGGGGATGCTCCCCGACCCCGGAGCTACCAGCTTTCTCTGCGGCGATCATCGCCAGGTTCCCGCAGCCGCCCCGGGCACCCTCCCGCCTCCTCCTTTTTGGGGGATGGAGGAACCCCCCAGAAGCTCAGGCAGGGCCGGCCGGGCAGCAGTTCCCGCAGTTAGTTCCCGCAGGCGTGCGGTGCCTCCCGACCCTCCCCGCAGCGCATCCCCGGGCACCCAGCGCTGGGCTCCGGCATCACCACGCCCAGCCTGTTTCTTCTCAAAGTTTACAGCTTGTGGAGCCAAGCGGGCCCGTAGGTTGCTTTTCCCCGCCCGGGAAGGGGAGCGGGGCAGCCCAGGGGCACCGAGGGTCCCCTGGAGCCGCCTGTGCTGCGCGGTAGTGCCATGTGTGCCCCGGACGCACCGAGGGCAGGGATGCAGGGATGCTGGGAAGACACTGCTGCTCCCCCACGAGCAGCTCGGGAGTGGGGAAAAGCCAGCCTGCCGGCACCTCCTGGGCGTGGGGAAGCCCCGGCTGCCAGTGCCCGGCGGTGCCGAGGGATGCTGTGGCGACCGCATCCCTGCTCCCTGGCGGGGAGAGGCTCGGAGGTGGCAGGGAGGGCGAAGGACCAGCTCTCTCACAGCTTTCCAGCCGCTGGCGGGGTGTTGCCGAGCGGGATGCGGCACCTGAGCCCCGGGCTGCCTTTCACCCCACGCATCGGGCAGAGTTACTATCCCAGGGTGGCTTGAATAAAAAGCAAACCCGTTTCTTGAGAACAGAAAAGTAAGTCGAAGCAGACTGCCAGGGGAAAGAACAGCCCCGAAACTGTTCCAACAGTACCTGTCCAAGTGCTAGTTTAATGGCTCTGTCTGCCTCTGATAAACCAACCTGGTAATATTTCTGATAATTCAGTTTCCCTATTTTGTCTGGGTGGGAAAAAATAGTTACTGCCATTAGACAATTGAATTGAACTGTCGGTGTCTGGGAAGTGTGGCACAATCTTTCTGGGAAGATACAATAACAATTCTGGGAGAGTCACATCAAGCCCTTGTGAAACTCAGTGTAGATAATGAGTTCCCAAGGGACCAGCCCAAAGCTTAACAGAAGAGAGAGCGCTTACTAATATATGCATATACATAATTCATATCAGAGAGATATAAATATAAATGCAGGCATTTAAGTCTGACATATGTGCCTGGTTGAACAAATACGCGCTATAGGAGTTCATTTACGTCGAGCTGCTCTGGAATATCATTTCATTTATAAATATATCCATGACTGGACAAATGGAGTGAGACTGTGTGTGTGTGTGCACGTGTGTGTGTGTGTACATGTGGCAGCCAAATTCCCTGTTTGTGTTCATGAACAGACAGAAAGGCAACGACATACTAAATGGAATAAAGAAAACAGGAATGATGTTGAGTTATTAAAGAGAGCCTCGAGTCACCAGGAAGAAAAGTGCTTTGACTGCACCAGAGCTTGAGTGATATTGCAAGAATCCAAGTACACATGTAAAATAAATTTAAACCTAAAGTGAACTCTGCAATGCAGTAAATGCTAATATAGATGCATTCCTGAGGTGGAAGCTGGACACCATCATAGTTTAGATACTGTTGGCTTTTTAAAATTTGTTTTCTGGCAAGATTCTGTTAAATGAGATGAATTTCTCTAACTTTTCCCCCTTGATAACCAAAATATCTCTATCCTCAATCGCTTTCTCTATTTATTTGCCAAAATTTTTCTCCTGTTTAGCTGAGGTGGCAAAAGACAATGTATAGCTAAGCACACATTTTATGCTGTTCCAGCACAAAGCTGGGAATTGTGCTCGGGGCAAGAAGGCAGTGTGAGAACAGAGGGCTGGAGATATTTCCTATGTCTGCTCTGCAATGGGGATGGCCAGCACGTATAGTAAGAGCACAGGTCACGGTGCTAATGTCTCAATCTGTCTCTGCTGGCAGCTGGAGCAGAGCCTGCCTGTGAGTGCCAGAGTGGCAGCAACCCACTGGGGATGCCCAGCTCTCTCCTGCAGTGGTCAGCATGCAGGTGCTGGGCAGTAATTCCTCTCTGGCCACGTGCATGTGACTTTTGTCTCTATGGAGTGTGTTTTCTTGGCACTATCACAGGGAATTTGCAGCAGCATGGTTGTCACATGGACAGCATGGCAGCATACGCATATGATGCCTTTTCTTTCCAGGCAAATCCCTGCCATATGGATGTTTCTCAGTGTTATTGTATGGCTTTGGATTCCAAGACATTTAGACTGAATACTGAATGTAGTATACTGCTAAGTATAAGAATATTGGGATTTTAGACCATGAAGGATAAAGCCAGGTGAATCTCCTGTGGGACTAGGTGGCTTCATGTCCAGGTGCATAACAAGAACGACATTCTTTTGTTTCTAAGTGTTACATCTTTTTCTGATTATTACCTTGCAAGGTCTTTTTACTTTAATCTGAACTCTGAAACTTATGGGTAACATTCTGTGCTACACTGGGTCAAATCTATGTGGGGTTTTTTATGTGACAGTGCTGGAATGGCAGTCTGGAGGATTACAATGAAATAGGAATAATTGGCAGAGGATAGAAGGAAAGGGAATGGTTTAGTTTTCTGGAACTAACAGGCAAATTAGTGAATAGATTATTAGGACCAACTGCATGAATTATAGATGTAAAACAGAGCCTTGAATATATTTTAAGACAGCACATTGTTCTGCTGCTATTTTTGTGGGTGTTGATTCAGACATTGTAGTTTTGGTATTTTGGGAGGTTTTTTTCAAATATTTTTAATTTTATTTCTGTAATTTCTATCAAATGGCCTAAATACTTACATGGTAGTCTTTTCCCTCTGAATTTTCACCCCAGTTGAAAGGAAGATAAACTCTACTTGGTGTCAACCCAAAAACCAAGTGAGAAAATTAGGTCTTGGGCAAGTGAACAGCAGTAAGGAACCTGGGTCCTCTGCCTGAAGAGTGCTGACCTCAATCAAATATATTAGTCCCTGACTTACATAACTAAAGAAGGGTCCAGTAGAAGCAGATCAGCAGATGATGGAGCACTCACAGACTGCTCTGCAGTGGAAAAAAGAGAAGAAAAATAAAAGGAAAAATCCCATTTCCTGGTAGAAGGGTTGGGTTGCTGAGAAAGTCAGATCCCATGAAATGCTGGTATGCAAGCCCCCTATAGATCAACTGGAAAACTTACGTGATGTCTTCAAATTTTGTTCCCCATGGTTTTAAGAAGACATGGTGGAGTAGAACAGATTAAATCCAGAGTAATTTCCTAGAGGACCACCCAATCCCAAATCACTTTGGTTTGTATAAGTTTTTTGTTTGGGGTTTTTTTCCTATCTGAAGCATCAAATTGACTTTCGGTGAGAATTTGCTGTCTTCCAAAATGATCGTAGTATAGAGGCTGTTGTGCAAGTTGAAAACTGGAAAAGGAAATCAGAGTGCTAGATAAAATTGACAAAGATACGTGAAGTCCTTGTTGCTGGCAAGTTCTCTGTAATTTCAGTAATATTTTGAGAGTTATGGTAGAGCTGCTCTTGCTTGTTGTTACCTCATTTATATGTCCTGCACCTCAGGAGAGCCCTTTGCCTTCTTCAGAGGAGAAGGTTTTAACAGAGCTTGAATCACCTGCCATTCAAACTTGAAGGATCTGCTTCATCCCATTTGTTTTTTGAGAGAGCAGTTGTGATAGAGCACTTGAAGATGAAAATAAAATACATATTCACAGGTACTAGAATGTGTTTTACATTGATGGGATTGTTTATGCTTCTAAATTATTGTCTTTTATTTCATAATTAATATTTCCTTTAATGTAGAAGAAACCAGTTCAACACACTTCTATATATATATATTAGTTAATTTATTATAAGAATACACTACTACAGAAAAAAAATACATGGACAAAACTGTCATTTCCACTGTGTGGCAGTAACAGAATCCTGTAGGAGATACTCTTTGCTCCACAGTACCTTCCTCAGAAAGGGGACTGTTTGAATAATCAACTTTGTCAAACTATTTCAAATCCAAAAAAAGGAAGTTCTATAAATGACAAGTACAATGTATTAGCCTTGTCTTCTAAACATTTGCATGTTTTCATCCACGCTAAAACTGGAATCAGGTCTTAAGAATAGCAAAGTAATTTGACACTGGACAGACTGGACAGCCAATAAAGGCTTTTCAGTGTCCTTCAGAAGAGACAGTGCTTTCTGTTTGATAAGTAAGTGAATGAGACAGCTGGAGTCTTGTTATTTCACTGCTACTGTTAAATCATGCTTTGTAATATGGAAGGAAATTGAATTAGCCTGGATGCAAAGTACGACTTGCTATTCTGACAATTCCTATTTAAATAAAAATACCAGAAATGGCCATGAAAGGTGTAGGTGCTACAGAGCTCTTGAATGGCCAGAATGGAAATAAAAAAATAAGTGCTTTTTGGAGATCAATTCTGACTGCACTGCAGTGAGCTGAAGAAAGGCATTTGGTATAAGAGTGTTGTACAGGAGATACCTTGAGGTGCCAGGAATTGCCCATTGGATGAAGCCAAGGTTCCCCACTTTTGGCAAGACTGGTCTGTTCCTGATTGCCCAGCAGCATCTCCTGAATGTACAGAAGGAGGTTTACCTGCTGTGTGCCAGGTCTAACACTTAACTTGTGCCCTAGCATTGCCATGCTTAGAAACAGCTACCTCTGTGACCACCAGAACGTAATTGAAGCCTCCAGGAGGTCAAATTGATTCAACCTGTTGAACTTCTTCAAAGGCTGAGGAAAAAGAGACAACTCGGAGCTCTTTAAAAACCTCCCCACTAGCCCTTGGTGAGTGAGCCTACCCTTAAAATGCAGACAAAACTCTTCTGAAGTTGTTTTTTTTTCTGAATTATTAGGTATAAATGTATTTTGAAAGCCCTGGGACCTAAGAGCACATACTGATGATTGGACCTGATGATCTTACAGGTCTTTTCCAATCTTAACAGTTCTATGGCTGTACAGTAGAAAGGAATTATGACCCAGACAGAGCGACTGTATCTAAGGGGAATGATTCTTTGGAAGCAGAAAGAATATATCAAGTACATATCAAACCTTGATATATAAAGTGCCCATTGCTGGGAACAGCCTGCTGGTGGTGGACTGAGCTAAGTGTGACCTGTGGGAGGACACAGTTCTTTGGGAGATAATGCCAGGGGGAGGACAGCAATGCACGTGAATTATAAGTGTCAGCTTCACAAGAGCTCTACACATTGTCCTCTTGTTCTGGCAATAGAATAGGGAATCCACTCTTGGGATGTATGTGGGCTCTGTTAAGTGGGTGTTGGCTACTTGGTCAGGATAATCCAAACCTGAAAAGCTCGTCAGTGTCTGTGTAGTGTTGGATCTGACAATGCTCTTGTTGGACTTACCACCAATGGGTTGGCATTTTGTGACCTCCTCACAGAAGAGTTCGGCTCATGACCAACATGCTCTCAGATCCTCATTTGTACCCATTAAAATTGTGTTTAATCTCTCCAGGCTTGGGGAGGGGGGAAGGATTTCAAATGAGTTACTAGTATGTCAGAAAACATGGTATCGTCTCCAGCCATAAATAATACAATGATATAATGTTTGATCAAAACATTTTGAAGAGGCATCAGCCACCACATCCTAGGACACTGCTGAACATAAGGTCCACACTTCACATTAATCAACATTAATGAATTTCATGTATATTTTAACAAAATAGAGTGATTAGCTCAGGTTAGTTTGTTGGTTTTGTCTAAAAAACCCTCTTCCTTCTTATGAGTTTGAGTCACTATCCTGAAATTATTCAAAGACAATCCTGCAATTTTTAAATGCTATTAACATAATTGCTAGAGCTGCTCAATTAAATAGAAATGTAGTTCTTCATGCATTAATTTTTGTATTTGTGGGCAAGAGTAACTCCTGAATATTCATTTATCTGGCAAACTTTCATTCACCTGTTTATACTTTTATTATCAGCCAAAACAAAAAGCAATGACCTTTTCATAAGATTAACACACATTTAATTGATCATGTTTCACGAGAATCATATTCTCTTGCTGGAAATATAGATTTTGGGGGGTACAAGTTAATAATTCATGTTTTACCTTGATTTTCATTAGATTAAATTATTTTAAAGAATTTAGAGTAAACTATTTTAAAGAATTTAAAGTAAATTAGGGGCCTACAAGCCACTTACTGCAGTGAGGTAGACATGCAGAAGCTTTGATGCTGATGGTTCCAAGATGGATCCAAGGCTTTTGAATCTTCATTCTTGAATATTTATGTTTGATTTGGTTTATAATATTGTTAAAAATCACAAAAGGATCTGACCTACATTCCTACCTCTGTAGGCATTCTTAAACTTGGAGGTGTTTTAAATGCTGACAAGGTTCCAGCATGCTTTATGAGAAGTTGCACACAAACCTGAGTATGAATAACAGATATTCCAAAAGCAAATAGTGTTTTTGCAGCATGGCTACATTGTCTCTGAAGTGGTTTACACCATGGAATAATAGTTTCAGTGTTGAAAATAGTGTTGGCTCTGCTTTGTGCCTTAGCCAGAAACCCACAATACCAGCAGAAGTGTAGGACATTCATAACCTTGTTGTATGCTGATGGTAGAGATAATATTGCAGATCATTATTCTTTGCTATCATTGTAAAAGTTTTGCTGGGCTTTTAGTTGTATCTGTTCTTCCATACCCCCGGGAACACTTAATGTTAAGATGGATTTAAGATGTTTCCTTCCAAGTACATAATTTTACAGAAGAAACAAACATTCAATATTCCAAAGACAGACCTATAGACACAAGGAACTGAAAAACATCCTCCTAACATAATAATTCCTTGGGAAGATAGAGACAGTGTAAATAATATAATTCATTATGCATTTTGTTGAATACACTGTTGAAGAGCAGGGTAGGGAATCAATAGGGTGTTTTCATTATGTCATTTTAGGAACAAATTAAATCATATGTCCCAGTCAACTAGTTGTCTGTAAGACCTTCCACTGCAAGGCATATCCAGTCACATGCATTTCTTGCAAGGTCACTGCAGGCTGTAACTATTGCAGGCACTCTTGGAAATATGGGGACCATGAGCCACAGGAGAAAATCTCTGTCTCCAAGTTCCCTGTCTCTAATGCATTTTCACACTGATCTCATTTTTCCTTTGCTTTTGTAACCCCTTTGGTGTTACCCCTGAATTCAAATGCCATGGGGTTTTTTTCATATTTTTTCTAGTGATTTGACTTACTTCTTAACTTTATTAAAGCATGTTAATGAGAGGGAGAATGACAAATAGTTTGATATCATTGCATAACAGAGTGAAATGTACTAAGTGGGAGAGAAATGGGAGGAAGACCTTCATAAATCCATCTGATTTTGCTTGCTAGCCCAAGGATGAGGAAACCATCCAGGGCTCATCTTTTCCTCACACAGAAGCAGTAAACTATCTTCTTTAAATCATGTATAGTTATTTTCCATCAGTGACTAGTAATCTGCTTTGTGCCTGGTACAGAACATAACACTAGACTGTGCTCTCCATCCTTACCTTAATGTATCTGGAATTTATTACTAGTCCAGGTGTAAGAAGAATGAGTATTCCTGCCACATCCAGGCCATATGCAACTTCTGCACATGTGAATTTGTGCAATCTCTGCCATTTGCACTGCCCTCTCTTACTGTGCTTTGAAATATGAGCTTTGCTTCATGGCTTTGAGATGAAGCCCATTCATGGAAGCCAGGTAGGGGCTGTAGGTGCCAAGCTAGAGAGGACAATTGCCTGCCACCTCTGAGAAGGTAAAAACTGAGAAGGCACTCTTTTTCTTTTGTATTGCATCATTCATGTGCTCAAAAGAGCACAATGCTGTCCTCAGATGGCTTTCTCCTCTTTCTGGTTGCTGCAGAACACTTTCTTTGCAGCCTCTACAAGGAAGGTAGCTGCCTCACTGGAATTTTAGGTTCTGCTCCAGGAACCACTAACCTTTTAATCCAACAACGTTCTGAGGCATGATTTATAGTTGCCCAAGTCAGTTGTTACTGGGTAAAGCACTCTGTACTAATTTAAAGTTCAGCTAATACCCTGTTTGTTGTTTTCCCATCCACACAGGTATTTGGCTTTGTTTAGTTTGTGGTGGTGCCTGGATTAAAGAGCAAAAGTTTAATTTTTTGCTTCTGTAACAAGATATGAAGGACTGGACATGATAAATAATGGAATCTCTTGTAATTGTATCTACATGAATATTTCATATTCTTAGAGCTGTGAATTTTTCCCATGTTTGAGAATGCTATGAAGGAGCTGGCAGAACTTAATTGTTTGCTTTTGCTCTGTCCCTCTCATTCTGATGACACAAGTCCATGGCTGCTCGAGATCACACCATTTTTCAAAAGTCTGCTGTGTTTGAGATGACAGATTTCAGTAATCTTTGAGGATATTTTGTGAAAGCCAGATAAGGAGGAAAAAAAAGAGATTAAATTGGGTCTCAACTCATTGGTGAATTAATGTTAAGGGTGCACTGGAAAGACAAATGTGTAAACAACCAGCTTGGTGAAATTGTAAGGTCTTCATTGACCTTTAACACAAGGAAGAAGAATACAGACGTTGGAGTGAAGGTCAGAGCTGGGACAAGTCTCAAAGTGCAGTGGGAGTAGGAAGAGAAAAAGGTATCAGAAAGGTCAGTGAACAAAACATGATGCATTTAGTGAGGGACATGAAAAGCAACTGAAATCACTTGAAAAGTACATCAACAATAAGATAAAGTTTGTACACCATTGATTCAGGATAAACATGTTAAAAAAGTTAAAATATGTGAAAATGCATCTGTCTTCACTTAGAGCTCAATAGCAGTCTTTCACAATTAATACTGATGACAAATTAAGACAATCTAAGTTCTTTAAGGGGGGTACCCCAGGCCAGACTGTCTTAGATGTACCTGGTATTTTAAGACAGATGACAAGTTTTATCTATGTTGAACAAAGTTATTTCAGTTGTCTTCTAGATTCATGATAGAAGACATACCAGAAGACTGAAATAAAACTAAATTTACTGCTTGTCTTGTAGGACAAGAAGAGTTTAGGGATTTATAGTGTAACTTTAATCCTCAGAACATGTACTATTTCTGATAAAATTTTGTAAAAACCTACACGGTAATGAGATGAATAAAAACCTCCCCGCTCTTGTAATTCCTTTTCCACCTTGTAAATGCAAGAAAAATGAGTGAAATTAAAATGAGATGTGATCTGACTCTACACAAGTCACTACTTGGTTGTAGCAAGCCCTGTAGCTTTGCTCTCTAACAGTATTAAGTATTGCCAGCTGGGTTTTAAATGCAGAAAGGGTTTGGCCAGCCACATTCAGCAGGACACACTCATGTTCCTGTGAGCGTGGGGGGTGTGTCCAAAGGATACTGAAGCGTATATAAAGAGGAAATCTGCATTCACATATTACCTGATATTGACCAGAGGATGCGCCACCCAGCCTATCATCAATGTTTATTAAAGGAAGGAGTAAACACTGCGTGATATTCCAGTCCCAGATACAGCTGTCTCCTTCTATTTAATAAGCAGAGGAGGTTTATAGTGTTTGCCCAGCCATTTCCCAAGATATGGTTTTTTTGACTGGGCTTTGCCACAACGTGACTTTATTACTTCTGGCTGCATTAAGGTCCTACCTTGTCTTGTCTATTCTCTGGCTGAGGTACATGTGTCAGAAGATCAGCTGCTATGAATCGATGGGCCAGCAGTGAAACTGCTGCAGGGACAGTGACTTACAGCAGCTGAATATTGGCTCTTATTGCTCACAAATTGCTGATGTCATTAACTGTTGAGAAGCCAAGTTTAAAAAAAATGTATCCACAACACAGACCAGCAAACCACAATAATTTTAATTCATAGCAAATATAAAAATACCCCTAAAACATTTAGCAGGAAATAAAGGCAAGACACCTAGATGAAGATGAGTTAATTATCCTAGAAGAATAAGTATTCCAAATGATAAGAATATCTTATTTGGGCATCTACACAAGATTTGAGAGACTTGTTTCAAATCAAATGCACTGGGGATTGGAACATTCTCCATTCTCAATGAATTATCCTGCTGCAGTTATTTTGATACTTTGTCCCGCTCCAGCTTCTGTCCTAGATCTTATTCATTTCAATTAACACCAATGTTTCTGTAAACATAATTTTTGACAGAACAGCATTCTTCAGTGGGAAGTAACTAACTTTTTAAGTGGGAAGCAATTATCTACACAGTGTAGTCATTATTTTTTGTGTGAGCTCTAATTGTATCCAAATCACAGCCCATGTAAATCTGGTTTGAGGCAGTATATTTTCGTCCCGTATCAAGGGAGGATCATTTGCACAAATCACCAAAACCCCTCGTTAGACTCCAGTCTCTTACCCAAATATCAAGATTAATTGTAAAAGGATTGATTACATCTTTGTGCTGAACACTTTTCATCTGCTACTGAAAAGTAAAGCATGATTTGTGTCCTTCCTGCTTTGGTATGAATACAGATCTTCCCCTAGTCTGGTTTAATAAATATAGCTGTGTAAAGGAGTTTTCAAGGACAAAATAAATCTTTCTTGTTTCTGCCCCAACTCAGTAATTTTCTCTCCCCTTTTCTGCAAAAGAAGCTAATGGAAATTTGAAAAATTTTGTGTTGCATTTCATTGGAAGGTGACAAGATGCCATTTGCGTCCCAGATAAGTGAAGGACAGTGAGAAGGAGCCATCTGGTCTTCTCTGATGCATAGCATGACATGTTTGTCCTGGTCTGTCTTATGTCAGAGGCACAATATTATTGGATAGTGAACCTTTGTTCTGACACAGTGCAATATGGTAATTTTAATGTCAGTTCATCCTGGATTTTTGCTGTGCCCTAAATGTATGGTATTCCTTTTTATTACTTTCTGTCTGTATTTGCAAGTAGCCAGGTATCAATACTGAGTGTGTTTTGGGAGGATTATCTACTAGTCTATAATTTTATAACTGTGTTTTTCAAAAATATCAGAATGGTTACATGAACTCAGCTATGGGACACCCAACACTTGACACTAGATCTTCAAATTACTATCTAAGAGTAGTAGGTAGAACATCAGAAACTCTTTTACTAATTGTAAGTCAAAGGACAAATCTTTGGATGACTTTAGTTCTCTATCAGGACATTCCTGAATTCTGCTCTACAGGATTATCCCACTTTGCCAACTGCAGAACTAATCCTACTATAACCAGTTCAGGAACACTGGGGTAGCTCTGCTCTTGGAATCATTCAGAGTATAATTTTGTTACTTCAGTTACTGTGTACCATACTGCACCAAAGACACAGAAGTGTTTTGCAATGTAGTATTCATAGAATAGAGAACATAAAACTGTTATTTATCATGTTTTCTTTGTAAGCTACACTGTATGTTTGATATACTTAATTCAGTACTCTTGGTATAAAGGCATGCAAGTAAAACAGCCAGTGATTTCTGTGTCTATAACCTGATCCATCACCTGGTGGAATGAGCTGGTTGGGATGGCTGCAGGAGCCAGTGCCATCATATTGCCCTGGGTCCTCTCTGCACACCCTCTGCTGCCCCAGCTGGCTGCCAAGTGCCTTCCAAGGACACCAGGGTTGTATGGTGATGAAAAGCTGCTCCTGGACTTCCCCTCTCATGGATCTACTGAGCCATGTCCTTGAGGATCTTTGCTAGTTAAAGATTGTGATTAGTGGCCTGTAGTGTTAAAAAGGTTGTTTACCTCTCACTGAAGCGGATTTTTTCTTATGTCTGAGTTCAGAACAAGAATTTGGAAGGTTCCTTCTTTGGGGCTGTTGCTGATCTTCTACAAGTGAAATTGTCCCAGGTGAGCTCCCCCATCACCATCCTGTCCTCCCTTTTGTTTTTGAATAGGTCTTGGGAGGACAAAAAAATCCTTCCTGAATATTCTCAGTTAGGAGTGAACAGGAAGAGACAATAACCTCTATTAGTTTGTAAAAGCTTATATAATAAAAGCATTAAAGAATAGTGAAAGAGGTGTCTGCTTTGATAGAAAAATACATAGTGTTAGAGTTTTCCATCAGTTAACAGCTTCTAGCACAGACTGCCTTAAATCAGCTTTGAAAGTAGCCAACAGTTGAGTGCATTTTAAAGTTTAACTTTAGTCACTGGGTCTTGGCTCCATTCCCAGCAAAGAAACAAGCAAAGGAACTTATTTATGGGCTCTGTAAAAATTCAGATTTGCTTTCTGGTGCTTTATTTCTACCTGGGGAAAAATGTTAATTCCTCGAGCCATCAGTTTTATTCTGAGATTAAATGCAATATAGAGCCTGAGGAATCCACATAAACATGTCCAGGATGGCACATTAATGCACAGGGGCTGCTGTCTGGTGAGGGGACAGCACTGCTGGCTTCCTTTGCCTTCCTCCAGTTGTCCCATCTCTCATTTGTGAGTGTATGTATGATGGAAAGCACTTGACTCTGAGTCTGTTCTGAGCCTGATGGACACTCCTTGTGCCCTTGCTGTTCCTTGTTTCCTTCAGAGAGTGTCAATATGGGAAAGCTGAGAGAGCTGGGATGGTTCAACCTAGAAAAGAGATGGCTTGAAGGGATCTTGTTAAAAGACAGGAGCACCTTAAAGGAGGGCACACAGGGTGGAGCCAGGCTTTCTTCAGTGGTGCCCAGTGACAAGACCAGTGGCAGTGAGCACAAACCAAAACACAGGCAGTTCTCCCTGAACATCAGAAAACATCTTTTTCACTGTGAGGGTGGCTCAGCACTGGCACAGGTTGTCCAGAGAGATTGTGGAGTCTCCATCCTTGGAGATAATCAAAAGCCATCTGGATGTGATCCTGGACAATTCTCTCTAGGCAACCCTGCTTGAGCTGAGGGATTGGACAAATGACCTCCAGAGGTGCCTTCCAGCTTCAGCCATTCTCTGATTCTGGGATTTATACTAATAAATAAAAAGATCCATGGCTAGTTCTCTGGCTCTCAGGCAAGTCCTGTGGCCCAGGTCATGGCCACCCCAGCTGAGTTGTCTCCCTGCTGCTGAACACAGTGGGTTCAGCTGTGCTGTGCACTGGGATCCATCTCCAGTGAGCACTCCCTTCTGAGAGATCAGAGTGGCTGATGGGTGGCCAGAGCCAAAACTGTGCCTGGCAGTGTGTAACAAGCTGGACTGACTGTGGGACTGTGCTTGAGTCCAGACTCAGTGTATGTTTGAGTTGCTGATAAAAACATAACCTATCAAACTTATTCTCCATATTCCAACCTCAGTAGAGGAAATCAATATAGTTATAGGAGATTCCTAGACATAGGTCTCTTCACTTTGCATTTGGTTTTCATTCACAGATATTAAAAGCACCCTGCTTTCTGTCTCTACTGAATTTCCCCCCACAGCCTGGGCTTCCTGGTGCTTTTTTTGATCCTGTCCAGGGGTTTTGCCTGTGCTTTCACTAATCATCCTTCAGTTCAGGGGATTTTTCTGGAAGTTTGGTGCTGAGGCACCTGTTTCCCTTGACAGGTACCTGAGGCTGTGCAGAACTTCCCCAGCACTTAGTAGTTGGTTTCTGCTGTGAGGGGAATTGATTGCAAAGGTGAGAAGCAAATCAACTGCATTCCTAATGGGTGCTCACTAAAGCCTGGCACAGCTTCCCACCACAGCTAGAGGGGAGGGGAGAAATTCAGGGAGAGAAAGGCAATGAAAAGAAACCATGGAAAAAATGAGGCAAATACAAAAGCAGAAGGAGGAGAAGAAAGAGTAAAAAGAAGGGGATGCTGTAAGAAGAAACTAGAGCCAGAAAGAAATCTGTGGCTAGCAGAACAGAAAAAGGAAACAGAAAAATGTAATGGGATAAACATATAAATGGAAAAGAAAGGGGAAATGGAAAATGTGTCCTTTTTTCACATTCTTTTTCCTCTAAGCACTGTGTAAACAGACACATCCCTAGATTTGTGTTTTGTAGTAGTTCCACTACAGATTTTATAGCTTTCAACAGCATTCTAGCTGAAGCTGAAGGAGCTTGTGGCATTTTTCTTCCCTTCTGTCCCCCAGTGCCCTCTCAACATGTCGTGTGTTCTCCTGACAGGAGGCAGAAGGGTTATTTGGCACCACCAGATGTAGTGCAAATGCATTTTGGCAGTGATTCCTGGTAAACTGCATATGTTTTGCACATGGTCCCTTTCCCGTGAAGTTTTGGATAATACTCTGTTAGTTTTCTCTCTCGTATGTGTTTCCTTTCCCTGTGTAGCCTGGAGGTGTGAACATGAGCATTGGTATATGCTAGTTTAGTGTATGTTTAAAGCTCCCCCACGCTGATATATGGTTTTGATTTCCTCTTCTTTGCCTTGTTCTGTAGAGTTTTCATCCAGGCTATGTACCCTTTTCCTCACTTTTGAACAGTGTTCAAGGTCCTGTTTCTTTGAAGAAAGGAGCAAACAAAGAGATGCTGTATTTGCTTCCAGTTCCAAACCTCTCATTCAGCTTGTGATGTGCAAAAGCTCCTCTGTCAGTGCTGACCCAGTCTGCCTCTGGAGCTTGCTTTTCAGTCTGTTTTGGTGATATCATCATCTTTCTTCCCTTTCCCTTTTCACTGCTCATTTGGTCAAAGAGCAATCAGCTCAACCGCTTTGACCACAGAGTTCAAATGCAGGGGATCCACAGCTAAGCTGGACCCCTACCTTTTGCATTTTTTAACTCTCCTCCTCAAGAGCTGATGAAATGTCTGTTCCCACTGTCTCTTTTCCTGGGGAAATGAGAATTCATACAGAACATAGTCACTGCTGTCAGTAATTTCCCTTGAACCTTTCCAGTGATCTCAGTGGGAATCATACCAAGCCTTTGTTAGGCACAGAGCAGATTGTAGTGCCTCTCACTCCTCATATTTGGATTTATTTTGTTTCTATCCAGTACACATGCTGCTATGAAAAACTACCTGTTAGTTGTGTCCTTCCCTGAAAATGCAGCTCTGATGAGACATGTATGTGGTTCTTGGGTTGTATTACTTTCCAAGTCAACACTTTCACCAAAATAACACCTTCTCTAAAGATTTACAGTAAATAGATGTGCCAGACAAGGGTCGAAGGCAGAAATGTGGTGATGTAGCCAGCCAAGAATGTACTGTAGATCTGTGGGTAAATTTGATGCTACAGTCTGATTGCATCATCTTGTTTTCAGATGAGAGTCCTGTTCTTTATTGTTGGGATTTTTAGATCCTGCTCTTTTGTTTGTTTATTTGTGTGGGTTTTTTGTGTGTGGGTTGTGTTTTGGTTTTTTTTTTTAAACTGAAGTAACTTACATTGCTAATGTATTTGAAAATGACTTGAAGGAAGTAACAAGAATATTATTGCCTTTTTATTTTTTTGTTTCATATTTACTTGCACAGCATTAACAGTATAAGGACGTGACTGAATAATTCATGCATGCTTTACTGAGGCATTCTCCCAAGCAACCAAAAGCTTTCCTAATGGTTCCAGTCGCTGCTTGGAATGCCTGATTTGCAGTGCCCTACCACTGTGCTAATGGGGTTTTCTTTCATACCCATCTCAGTCATATAAAATCATTGCTCTACCTATGATAAATACTTTCCCTTCTTTGGCTCTGTCAATTCATATGAATATTTCATGCTGCTGCAAGTTGGTCTGGGTGTTTGGGTTAATAAACATCCTTTTTTCTTTGACTTCACTACTCTGATATTTAACCAGCTCTACCAATTTTAAAGAAAAACTCTACTCAATTTACATGTATTTTTTTCTGCTGTAGACGAGCCATACATATATACACATATTACCTGGCAAGGAATCAAATTAATTTTCTCCAAGACAAATCTGTTTTGACCATGATGGGATTTGAGTGATCTGCCTGTTCTTATCTCAGCTTGAGATTTTTCATCCTCTTTTCTCCCAGTCATGCTGTGGAGGGGGTGTGAGACAGAGGCTTGGTGGGCACCTGTCAGCCAACCAAGGGTAACCCACACTTGAACCTAAAATTGTCCCTTGTGATCTTTCAGGC
>JAWWMO010000083.1:44057113-44088304 GCA_035047845.1 Dendrocincla fuliginosa | reverse complement strand
GGCTTGGTGGGCACCTGTCAGCCAACCAAGGGTAACCCACACTTGAACCTAAAATTGTCCCTTGTGATCTTTCAGGCAGGCCCTATTTATGGCTTTGCTTTATTGAATATTTACAAAGAAATATAATCTGCTGTCAAGGGAATATGAATGCTTCCTCACTCCCTTTTTTGTACTCTGTATTTGAATACACAGAAAAGATGAGCAGAAATTCCTGGGGCTTGGCAACTGATTTGTGTAAAATCTGGCAATGCCCTCCTAACTTTCAGCTGTTCTCTTGTCCAATGTACCTCTGAGTAACAAGCAGAAAAACGTGGCTGTGGAAGGGCTTGTTCCTGAAGAGCTTGTATCTGTTTCACTCATACATTTGCAACACTGGACCTAACTATCTGGGCTGAAATCTCTGCTTATTCTGATGCACCTCTGAAATCCCCCGTCTCAGGCACTTAGTTAATGATGCCCTTTTCATTTTCTCTGGCATTCTCGTAAAGGGCAATGAGCAGTGGTGTAGCAATGTTTGTGACACATTAACTGCTAATAGTAACAATTGCTTTTAACTGAGACAGCCATCTTATTTCTGAGATGGGATTAAATTGGATGAAATAAAAAACCTCTTAAAAAGGGTCTCTGTTCCCAATAAGCTATGTTTGCTTGCAGCAAAGGTGGTGTGCCAAAATGCTGTCTGAAACAAAAGTAGTCTGGTATTTCTTGGTGGGAGGAGAGGAGCTCTACCAGGCAAACAAATTGCTTATGTTGAGTATCTGAATCACAGCCTTTTTGTGCAGAAAAATAAACATTGCAGTTCCATCTAACTGATGAAAACTACAATTCCATCCCCTTACAAGTCTTGAGATGTAATATCCACTGCCTTTCTCCTATTTCCAGGAACTCAAACTAGGCTGATGGTCTCTAAAGCTAAAGGTCTCTCCATTTGCCACCCAAATTACAGAGCAAGGGATTCCATCCATCCAGTGAACAGGCTGAGCTGCAGGGACAAACACCTCTAGGTGTCTATGTCTCTCTTCTGTTGTGAACTCTCAAGTGCTAGTAAAAGCTGAGGCAATGTTTTAGGTGGGAAGAGCTAAAAGTCAAGCTCAAAAGAATCTACAGAACAGATCAGCAACTGGCTTATGGTTCCTCTTCCTCTCAGTGGAAGCAAGTCCCTCAGTGACATGTCCACGGCCTTTGAGCAGTACCAGGGTATAGAATGAGGTGCTTTAGATGGGATAATTTCCTGCTGTGCTGTGGTTCACCCTAGCTGGCTGTTGCCTCCTGTCAAATGCTGAAAACAGAGGCTCCTTTTTGGAACAGAACTGCCCTATTCTTGTTTATTAGCAAGTATTTTGGGCTCAGAGCAGAAAGCTGCAGGGGAATGGAGTGTGAGTGAGCATATGGTGGGTAAAGCAGTTTCTTTCAGGGTTCTGCCCAATTTGCTTTCACAACTACACACAAAAGTGGGACATTAAATCTGAGCCTCTAAAATAATCACAGGGCTTCCACTTGTGGTGTCAGTGTAAGAGAATGGCTTCAGTTGCTTGAAACTGAGCACACCTTGATAGCAAGTCAAGGAATGAGGGGAAGATAAACTGAGCTGCTTGGGTGAAACAACAACTCCAGAAGTTGTGGTGGAGACTTTTAAATCTCCAGATCACTCCCAAGTGACTTGTTTTAATAGTCTGTCCAAACCCAATTGATAATCCTTTTGAGTTCTTCAGGACATTCAGATTCCACAAGCATTTTTTTGTGCTACCTAATTAATTTGAAAGGCAGTTCTTAATCCCAAGAATAAATTGATGAAGTTTTACAAAGGCTGATCTTTGATAACAAAGCTGTAGGTTCTTCAAATAAAACAAGTAGAGAAAGTCACAAATACACTGATTTTATCGGGGAATCAGTGCAAAAGACCCAAGCAGTGCAGAGAGTGATCTTTTATATTACACCAGACTCTTGTTTAGAGTAGAAACTGCTTAAGTTTATTAATTCTGAGTGTAGTGCAGCCACTGGCCTCCTATCTTAGTTTCTCATGAAGATGTTCCAGAGGAGTAAGAGAGCTGTGTTCCCTTTCCCAATTAATACTACCCTATGTAGCATGGGAAAGCTCCCCACACCACTTTGTGTTTCATTC
The DNA here is from genome assembly GCA_035047845.1 of Dendrocincla fuliginosa. Lineage (NCBI taxonomy): Eukaryota > Metazoa > Chordata > Aves > Passeriformes > Dendrocolaptidae > Dendrocincla > Dendrocincla fuliginosa. The sequence continues at coordinate 44,086,182 of JAWWMO010000083.1, read as the reverse complement.
AGCACCAATGGAGTGACTACATCAGTGGATAAGGGAAGAGTGAGGGGTGCCATCTGTCTGGACTTCTCCAAGGCCTTTGACACAGTCTCCCACATCCTTCTTGCTAAACTGGGGAGAGGGATTTCTTGGGTTGACTGTTCAGTGGGTAAAGAGCTGGATGGATGGATGGATGGCTGGATGGCTGGATGGATGGACAGATGGATGGATGGAATGGACGGATGGACAGATGGATGGATGGATGGCTGGATGGATGGATGGATGGATGGGATGGATGGATGGATGGACGGATGGAATGGATGGATGGATGGATGGATGGATGGATGGATGGATGGATGGATGGATGGATGCATCCAGAGAGCAGTGATCAATGGCTCAATGCCTGGATGGAGATCAGTGATCCGTGGTGTCACTCAGGGGTCCATATTTGGATCAGTACTGTTTAATACCTTCATCAATGACAAAGTGGGACCGAATGTATCCTTGACAAGTTGGCCAATGACACCAAGCTGTATGGGGTGGTCGACACACACGAGGAGTGGGATGCCATTCAGAGGAACCTGGACAAGCTCAAGGAGTGGGCTCATGTGAACCATATGAGGTTCAACAGGGCCAAGTGCAAGGTGCTGCACCTTGGTTGAGGCAATCCCTGGTATCAATAATATTTGGGAGATGACCGAAACGAGAGCAGGCCTGCCAGGACAGACTTGGGGCTACCGGTGGACAAAAAGCTAGACATGAGCCAGCAATGTGTGCTTGTAGCCTCAAAAGTCAATAATATCCTGGGCTGCATCAAAAGAAGCATGGTCAGCAGGTCCAGGGAGGTGATTCTCCCCCTCTACTCTGCTTTGGTGAGACTCCACCTGGAATACCATGTCCAAATCTTGGGTCCTCAGCACAGGACCCAAGACACAGACACAGACCTGTTGGAGCAGGTCCAGAGGAGGGCTATGGAACACCTCTCCTATGAGGGAAGGCTCTGGAAGATTTGCTAAGGGTGTATCTTGTTCCATCATTTAAGTTTCTGTGAAAAATACAGAGTATTTACATCAGTGATAATCTGATGTTGAACCATTGACTGTGTTGGGGACAGGAGGGCACACCTTAGTGTCCCTGACCAGCCTCACCTGGGGCCTCCAGCTGTGCCTTCTGCCCATAATCCCAGGAGCAACAATTAAGCTCAGTCTTAAATGAGGGATAAAGGATAATATTAAAGATGAGTAATAAACAGTTCTGATTGTGAAGTACTTACCATGCTGAATATGGTCTGATATTCACATATGATACATGCTTTGATATACCTGTGGAAATTCTTTGGCACAGGCACAGTTTTTGGCAGCACTGTGTACTCCAACAGTCCTTTTCCAACACTATTTTCTGTTGTTCTTCTCCTCAGGTGTGAAGATTTACTGCAAGGAGCCTCCCTGTGAGGGGCTGTAGCTACACTGGAGTTCAGAAGGGAAAAGATCCCTGCAAGAATAAAATGAATGATGAGACACTTCATTCTACTTCTGTGAAAGGTAATGATAATTATGATAGAAAGAAGTTGTACTATATAGGAGGAATACTGTTGTTTTTTACTGGTTAAAGGTTTTTTTCTGGACTGGGAGCTCATGACAATGACTGTACTCAACACAGTAAAAGCTCTGCAACCCAACCACTGTGATTTTTCCAGTAAAACTGACATTGTGTGAAAAAAATTCTGCAGTTCCTTATGTCTCTAGACTAATGCCTACATTAGCTGCTCTGCTGCAAATTTTCAGGGAGTGATTGGGGTGCAACCAAAATTGCCTTTACAGAAATAGGGGGAAATTTAACATATGGTGAAGGAGCCAGGTGTCTTCTATGCGTTTGCTTAAAGTCTATGACAGGAAATCCTTGGTGAGGCTGAGGATGGAGTCCTGATAGGATCTCCTCATGGGAATGTTATTGGAAACAAATTCTCTCTCTAGCATGAGGGACAAAAACTGATTGTGATGTGGAGTGCATGAGCACAGGGACTCCTGATCTGTGCAATTTGAAACTGGAGTCTGGGTTAATGAGAATGATGGACCACGGGTTGAAGAGCAAAAACAGTGCTGTGAGACTAAGACTCAGCCCAGGGAAAAGGAAAGGGTGGTAGGGGAGGTGTGGAAAAAGAGGGAAAGCAGAGGGTTTTGAAATATTGTGTAATGTTTCCTGAAATTGCAGTAATATTTGGGGGGAAGGGACAAAGCAAGCTGGACTCAGATAAATGAGGGGGATTCACTTTTTCCTGGAAGAAGGATGAGAATTTTTCTTTTAAGGAACTCATCTGCCCCACATCTATGGACTGCTGCAAATAAAGGAATTAAGATTAGATGGTAGATTGGACTGTAGGTGAGTTCTTTCAGTGGGGCAGCTCAGATGAGAGCATCACTTATGCAAACTTTAAATAAATCCAGTGTACTCTGGGCCCTCAATTTTATGTAATTGATTTGAACAGAGCCTGATTGCACGTGTTTGAGTTTGTTTTTTTTAAATTTCTTCTCTAACTGTTCACCTGCCTACGGGTCCTGCTTTAATATTATGTAACTGGAGGTGCACACAGCATAAATAAAGAGTGGTTATTTACAAAATCTGTGTTTGTTGCTAAGTAAGATTAATCCTTTGAATGTGAACAACTTTTAATGAAGTTCAGAGTAAATAGCATTCCTATGGAAGAATGCTCTCCTGGAAAAATTCTGTACCAAGTTTCTTACCAATGTCTCCTTCAATATGAACGTGCAGCAAGCTCTTCTTAACTACTGGCAATTTGTGTGGGCTGCTCCTTTCTTTTGGAGCTGATCGTGAGAATTCAAACCCAATATTTGGATGCCTTTGCACAAAGTAGTTACATAATTTGGGCACGTTAATTAAAAATAGTTGTTGGCTCCTGCAATTCTGCACATCAGTGCAGAGTTTGAGACAAACAATTCTGTGCATTTCCAGATGACTCAGAATGGACTGAGCAAAAGAGCTTATTTATGAACACAAAGTCTTTTTTTCTAACCAAAACCTATCTGTCTGTCTTTCTCTTACCCCCCAGTAAGCTGTACAGAGCTAACTACACTGTGCAGGAAAAGCAAATATCTCTGTGCTCAGGAGTCTTCATCTGTTCTTTGTGCCATGAATTGACTGTGGCAGCCCACAGTGTGTGAAGTGCTTCTGGATCTAGAATGAATGTATTGACATCATGACAATTACTGCCACACCAAGTTGGAAGCTGAGATTTCGAGAAGCTAAAAGCATGTAGGGGAGAAATGCTTGCCATATTTGTGTGCTTTTCCCTTCCCTAAGCATCCTGTTGTAGCTACTGATGACGACAAGTTGCTGGAATAGATACTTGGGTGGATTTATGATCCCAGTACAGCTGTGCTTTAGAAAGATAAGGCTCAGGAAACAATCTGGAAAAGCTGCAAGTCATGTTCTTTAACCTGGGTGTCCAAAGCACAGGCTGAAATCATCATGGCTCTTTGGTTCCTGGCCCTTTTGCCTTTTTTGTGTTTTGATTTCCAAAGAGAAAGGTGTGGAGGAGATGAATTGGGATGGGCTATTCATTACTTTCTCCAGTAAAACAACTAGAGGAGCAGCCCATGAAACTGGCAGGTGCTGGGTTCAAAACGAAAGGAGGTGATTCTTACACCAACGTGTAGATAAGCTGTGGAACTCTGGAGCTGGAGGAGTCCATTCAGAAATAAAAAAATCCACTGATAGCAGTTAAATATTTGAAACGTACTTGTAGCTCAGGAGGTATACAAGCTAGAGACTGTGAGAGCTGTGGAAATTATTCTGAAGAGAAGTGTAGCAATGTACTTCCCCCTTCAAGTTTTGTCTACCCTCAGGATGCTAAAAAAGTACTGAGCTAGTGTTTGGCTGAAGTGGTACTTGTGGCTGTGAGTAAAATGCCTGGGAGTATAGACAAGAGTCTTTCAGTGCTAAAGGCGTTTGTAATGCCTAGATTACTTGGGGGGGAAATAAAAAGGCAAAATCATAGGAGAAAAAATGTGTGTTTATATTGATACATGTGGTTTCTCTCCCTCCTTATGGCTCTCCTTTAAAAATGTGCATTGCTTGTGCCATATTCATTGCATGACATTTTTCTAAAGGGTTCCCACATTCTCAGTTTCCATGAATATCACCCGAAGGTAAGAATAGTGTATATGAAGCCCAGCCAGTAGTTCCAGAAGGGAATGCCTGTTAAAGCACCAACATTTTTCCATTAAAACTCATCTGAATTTGATGTACTAATTTATGAGCCATTGTTTCCATGTTTTCCAGTTGTTTTCATAAAAACACTCTTCAGCCTCTGCATCAGTGGCAGCTTGGGGCTTCTTGCTGGAGTTGCCCAGTTTTCAGGGTCCTGTGATCCCCACCATCCGTGGCAGAAGATTTGGCAGAGGGGATGGTGAACACAACACTATGCAAAGGTCCAGATCAAGAGGAATGGATGTTTTTCCAAACATCCATCTGGATGAGTGATTCGATTCAATTCAATAAAGGCCATTGACTTTCTTAATGCTGCTGGACTATTTTGTTAAAGGATCTTTGAAGCAGGGAAAGCTGATCCCCCTGACCTTGAGATGTAGTTAAAGTAATAGTGGCTTAATCAAAATTGTAGAGGAGATCCATAAGAATAAAAGAAGATAATAATCCACAGACATTTAAAGCAACTGAACAAGAATTTACATATATTTTCATTTGATTTTTTCATTAGAAATCTCTCATTTCAATGTTTTTGGATATTGTTATTTTCTCCTTGCCATCTCTCCTTTTTCTTGTTGTTTCGGTTTTTCTGGATTTTATTGTTGAGGGAATTTAAAACAGAAAGGGAAAAAATAAACTGTGCATCTCAAAATTATCTCCAGAACAGATTTTGGTTTTGAGATTCTCGTGTGCTCCAGTATAGATACAGGAAGTTAAATGGCAATGTGGTAGCCCCAGTCATGTCTAGCCATAGATGTTCTGAGCCATCTGCAAACAGGTAGATGTGGTAGAAAGACATAAACTGTATTTTCTCTGTTTCTCCCAGGAGTGAATGTGTGACCTAGATGTGTTTTGTTTGTGTGTGGATACATGCACAGCCTTATGAAGTAATGTCATCCTTGTTCTACTTTTGTATATTTCTTCATTACATCTATATATATATATAATATATATTACCTTACAGGTAGCATTCCAGCAATGGAAAAAGGGAGCCTCAAAATACCCCAGAAGTTCCATCTTTATTTAATATAAGCTTGGGATTTAAAATTGTTTTTATAAGCAAGCAATTATAGTTGTGGCAAGGAAAGGAAAAGATCAATGTTCTAACCCCCTCCCTGAAGGGGGTAAATGGGCAATTACACAACTCAGCTTTGAGTGCCCCTGACTTGTTAGATGGTTCTGGGAAGAAACTTTGACACCTTTGCAAATTAAACTGTGGGTCAATAGTGGGGCATGAGGCTAAGTGCTTATCTTAGCCATTGTGTATAAAGAAATATCTTTGATACCCTGCCTTGTTTATTTGACAACTGGAAGTGATTATTTGTTTGTTTTCTCTAATTATAACTGCCTGGAAAACCTTCTAATGTGGTGGTTTCAGTTGTTAGTGTGCTCTAAATGGTAAGATATCTCGTATTTACCCATCAGACCCTAATAGGATCCATGAGTGTATCTTCAGCTTGGTCTCACACCCTTCAGAAGTGTGGGTTTGGGATCTCTGCAGAGCGCTGTTGCTGGAATTTGGGTACCCAGACTGAGTCCCTCTGTTTCAGCACAAATGTTCTTCCATTACTGCAGAGAAGCCTTACAGCTTCCTGTGACTGTCTTCATCCACTCTTGCAGAAGAGCAGAAAGAGGCTAGAATGTTTTTCTCCTTTTCTGTTCTCTTGCTTGTAACAAGAGAGAGGCACTTTATTTCTCTACGAGGTGAAGACTGACAGCAGCTCTGAGGAGTTGGAGATGGGGCTATGTGTCCTTGTACAAGTAAATTAGGGCTGTGACAGTCTTACCCACTGGATTTTAAACTTTGAAACCATTCTTGCTGTGAAAAAGAATGTGGAGAATTCAAGGTGACATGAAAACATTAGAGTATTTATTCTAACCTCTTCAGTATATTAGTCCATAAATCGTCACCAGTTGAACAGTTGAAGAGATTTCCACTAGTGTATTCTCCAAACACGATCTAGTTTTTCTCAAAATTATTTCTGAAATACGGAGTCTAACTCCTTCAGTTTATTCCAGGTATTAATACTCTTCACTGATACAAATTTGGCCTTGAGCTTCATTTTGTAGTCATTAATTTCTGTCAGAGCCACCACAGCATAGTAGACAAAATCACACAGAATCACTGAATATTCTCTTTGCTGTAGGTCTTTCACTGCAAGCTATTTCTCTCCATTTATGAATAAATTTCTGAGATAATTCTGTGATTTTATTATATTTTATGTCCTACAGGAAAAAAAGTGAAAGAACACAACACTTGAGTGTTAATCACCAAACTGGGGGTGTAAACACAGAAAAAACAGTGTCTTGGACCCTTGGGTGACCCTTAATAAGACCCTTAATAACAACCATGATAAGAGCTCTGCTCAGCTGCTTGTCTGAATCTTTCCAGTCAGTCCACCACTTTAAGCTTTGTCATCTCTATTGTTTTAGCAGATGTGCTTTTTAGATCTGTACTAAAGGCTCAGTCAGATCCTCACCTCTCTTGGCTTGGTGTCTGGCTTCCCAGTTTTTTCCATTGACCAGTTCATTCTTTATAGAATGTGGGCATTGTATTGCTGATTTGTTTGCTTGTTTATTTATTTATTTGTTTTTAATGAGGCAGTTGTACAATACCACAAATTCTTCAAAATGGCTATTATACCTGTGTGCCAACTTTTATAATCTGGTCTTGTGATTTATCAGTGTTGAACCACTAGAGGTGAAGCTTGACCAAAGTCCCAGACTGAAGTGTCAGTATTACCTTCTTTCTGTGATGAGGAAGTTAATGAGAGTAGCCTTACCATGCCTATCATAAAACATTCAGAATTGCCAGCTGTTTTCACTGGGGTGTGAACATTAATTTCCCAGGGGGAGCTGTGTCTGCACATGTACTGTCGGAATTCATCTCATGCTTAAGAATAGCATTGTACAGCAACAGGTGACGGTGTTCTAAGGACAAGGCCTTTACTTTGTTGTGTATTTCCACATGCATTAAAGTGCTAAGGAGCAGATTGAGAAAAGCCTCTCTCTTAAATAGTCTTTAAGATTTGTAGGAGAGAAAGTGAATAAATTCTCATTGAAAACCAAAGTGCTGCACTAATGAACACTCTTCCCTAAAAGGGGAGAGGGAGAGTGAAGGCAATAGGAGGCACGAAATGGTAGGACTTTGGTATCAGTATATAAAGATGTGGTGAAGGAAACCTTAGAGTAGAACAGCTTCTCAATTTAATATTATAGCAATGTTTCATTTCTAAATGCTTTACCAATGACAAACACACAAATAATAGATATTACAAACCTGAGTACCATTTTATCCACTGTAGGTATAGCAGAAAAAATCTATAACAAAGTGATAGACTTTCTGTCCTTTAATAACTTCGGTATTGATTAATCATTAAATTGTCTATTAAACATTTATCAATACTTTTAGAGTATTTATAATAAGGACTTTATTATGAAGTCAGTTTTCTCTTTGCTGTAGCACTGGGTGGCTGTGGTAGAAAGCACATAGTTTTAATGAGTTATTTATTCTTTCAATATATTCAGTGAACCTGAAATGATGGACTTTCTGGCAGTGTAATAGTATATGATCTTGGTAGAAAGCACTGATCCAAAGTTCCTTTATATCTGGGGATGTTCAAGTCTAGGGTAGGATGCAGATAAGCCTTTCATAAGCACAGAAGGAACTAAACTGAGTTCTGAGATGGCAAAATACTGACAGTCAAACCCAGTTCTTCTTCCACAGCGAAGTTGGAAGGGTAGAAAATTATTCTGTATACATGTTCCTGGAGATACATATGACTCTTCAGGCTCATTTAGAGAGACTCTTTTTGTACCAGAACAAAAATTGCTGCATCCACAAGCAGACATGGCCTCAACATAGACTGAAAAGAAGACATACACAGCAGCAGTGGTACCTGGGCATGACAGGGCTTCAGTGTATCCTCATTACAGTAAATTTCTACCATTAAAATACAAGTAACACCTGTCATCATTTAAGTCCTAAGCACCTCATTAAAAATTTCAAGCATAAATGCTGCTTACTGGTAAGAGTTCAAATACAGAGACAAATCTGAAAAATCAGAGGACCTACCATATATTGAAATGCAAGGATCCTCATTTGCATATCTTTATTAAAGTATGAGAAAGAGTGATAAACAAAAGTCTGAGGCTGTAGCTGATTCAATGGTAGGGCAGATGCTTTGTAGTTTCACAAATGCTCTGTAATGGAGAGGAGATATGCTTCACCATCAGACTGTTGTAGTTTTCTAAACAGAAAACAGCGCCAGTAATGACAACTCAGCACTGGCAATGACACCTCAGCCCCAGCACAGTGGTGCAGTGGTGCACTGAAATTGGATGCCTTATTACTACCTCATGTCTTCTTCTGTATCTCAGCTATCTGTGAGTATTCTGGTGCTAACTCAGCCTGCCTTTCCCTGCTGCTTTGTCTGGTTTCTCATCCCCTCGGGCCAATTTGATAATGGAAGAAGAATGCTGTAAGTTTCCAAGACCTGTGAACCCTAACAAACAGAGTGGGAGAAGCAGATACTGCAGGCAGGCTTCTTGATCACAAAAAGAGAAAGATGTCTAAGAGATGGTTTTATAATTCCTGGTCCCTGTGGCGATAAATAAAGTCCTGTTGCCCTGAACTTTTGCAGAGCAGACTGTCCTGTGAAACAGCTGGTCAAAATAGATCTTGCCAGAAGAATGCAGCTAAGGCTTTTTAGTGCTGTGGCTATCACAAAATGCTCCCTCCTGGTCCGAGGAATGTAAGAGCTCATAGATTGAAGCATCCTTCATTGCACTGAAAAGAGCAGCAGGAGTGAGGAGACACCTTTGTCCTGCCAGGTTACCAAGGCCAGCCTTCTTTTATAGGTCTGACTGTGGGCAAACTGGATTGACAGGGATGGTACCTAAAGGGAAATGCTGCACATAGTGCCAAGCCTTTTCTTAGTCAGAAAACTCCCCAGGGTGAGATTTTGCAGAATCTTGTTATAAAACTGCACATGAATGAACACTACTGAATGTATTTCATGCTCCTGATTTTCTCTGTGAATTTGACCAAAAAGACTAAAATCTCTCCTATTAAAAGATTAGAAAAAGCCCCCAGGAAGCCATTTGCTGCTGCTGTAATAAACTGCCATTATTACACTACTTTGTGCACTAGGAACAAGGTTATTTTGCTGGTAGGACAGCCCTGCTGTGTGTAGCTCTGAAGCACATTAGTGCCATGCTGCAGCACACACTGATATTCATCAAGATGCTCTTTGTTACTCCTTCCAATTTACCCTTGCTGGGAATAGAAAGAAACATTTTATATTATTGTTTGAAGATGCTGAGTGAGTCAGGGTGCCTAGGAAGGGCACTACTTTTGCCTGGCTGGTTCAGGCCACTTTATGGCCACAAGCAGGTTTCTTTAACATCTTTGTAGCAGCCCAGTGAGAAATCTGACATAGTTAGCAGAACTGCTCAATAGCGACCTGTGGGTGGCAAGGGTATCATGAATGATTAAACCTATTTATAAAAGGACTTCACATATTTATGTGGATCCTTTTACTGCTGCTTGAGTTCACGTGAGTTTGTATTAGTCCCCAACGAGCCTTTCCTGAGGTCTGGAAAATACCTTTATTTGGTGTTGGAGATTCAGGAGGTGAGACTGTGCTTTCTGAGCCTCTGCTGGCAGTTAAAATAGTTCTTCTGTAATTTCCATGGAAAATGCCAACAAAATAGCCCTCTTACTGGCAGCAATATTGGCTATGTAATGGATAGTAATGAGCTGTATTTAATCACCAAATCAAATAAGCAGTTTCGTTAACAAGGGAATGTAGGAAACCTGTTTTCTTGTGGGTGTTCCCTGTGCAGTGGTATAGGCTGTGTATCTGAGGTTAGATTTACAGCTGCCTAACAGAAAGGTAACCCATGCTACCTTTTCTTCTCACAGTGAGGACTCTAATGATTTTTTTCTTTGGTTGCCCCTCCTCATAAGGTGATGAACATTTGAGGTTTGCACTACCCTGTCGGTTTTGAGCAGAATTGGTCTACAAAATTTGTGCAGGCAGAGAGATGAACACACCAAAATATATGTCACAGGAAATGAGCAGAGTATCAGTTACCTGTAAATTCATTTGGCTCTAAGAGAATCTCTGTTTCATTCAGCTGAAAACATTTGGATTGCCATGAGAGAATGCAGGTCCTTGGTCAGGGATCCATTCTTTCAGAATTAAAGCCTATTGAATGTTTTCTGTTCCACTGGTCTACTGAGCACTCCAGTTCTTCAGTGAAGCTGGAATTCTTATCTTAGAAGGTACCTCTCCTGTTTTTATTGCCTGAGAGGCCTCATGTACTTTTCTCTCATTTTGAGAAATAGAGTTGCATTGGTATCATGTGCTTTTTAATCTATGCTGACAAGAACCATTCTTGTTGTAATATAGAATGTGCTTGTGCATGCAGGATTTTCCTTCCTTGGTTCCAGTTACCAGGTATGAAATATCACAAGATCTAGTAAGGAATTAGGAGATTTTCCTTCTCTTCATGCCCAACATTTCTTGATTTAAAAATTCCACAAATCCCTTATTCAGCCAGTCCTGGCTTGCGTCTGGCTTCACAATCACTCTAAGACATTGCAGTAAGCTCTATCAATGTCCAAAAAATAACAGACACACATGATCTCACTGAGTGACACACAGTGACTCTATGGCCTATGTAAGGGTGACAAAACATGCATTTTTAGTTGGGATTCCTTGAATCTACCCCACACCTTCTTATATCCAGAGGAATCCCTGTTACTGTTTCACTGACCTAAAATGTGGTTTCCTCCTCAATGTTTGTGTCAACATGACATGACCCTTTTCTCGGAACAATTTTTGTTGCCAGACTCAGGCAGAACATTAGTCTGATGGAAAAGTAACAGTGTTGACAGAATCTTTTTCTTTTTTTCAAAACAACTCTAGCAAATTATCAGAGGAAAAATAATCAATAAATTCCCTTTTCTTTCATGACCCAGCCCTTGGCACAGGAGGTGATGACAACTTGTCTTGAAAATTGTGTGCTGTTTTTCAAGGCTCATTATGTGAAAGAGTTTTAGAGTATATATAAAAAAAAAACCAAGCCAAAACCAAAAAACTCAATATGGTGGCACACAGTGACAATCACTTGAATTATTTGACTGTAAAAATACTCATAATACATTGTTTATATTGATCAAAGTTAACAAGATAATGTATGCCAGTTTCATGGAAAATCATGTAGGATTTCTCCAGACCCTGTAATAACTGAGGGAAAATAGTACATATTGTCTTTTATAGGGTATATAATGAGTTATTAAAGTAGAAAGGTGAAAATGCATCATATGTAAGGGACATTGGGAAATTTATCTGGAGAATCAACTTGCCTGTGTGGAAAAGGTGCTGAGGCAGAGGCCTATGCCATGAACCCCCCAGGCTTGCAGAATGCCTTTAGGAAACCTGTGGAGAGGAGGTGAGAATGAGCTCCAGCTTAAATCTCCTCTCTATTTACAGGGGCTGTTTCTAGACAAGCATTGTGGTCCCATCGAAGACAATAAGAACTCTCCCATTGATTTCATAGGGATATCAGTTCTTTATAGAATACAGCTTTGATTTGGGCTCTGAAGTCCAGTTTTCCCCTTGGCTTCACTGTCAGCAGGTTCTAAAAAGGTGTTGGTTTGGAAAGTTCTGCTGGATTTGCCTTTTTATGCTCTTTCTAGAAGATACAAGATGAAATTGGCATTTTGTAATGACGTGTTTGAGTTCCATTTTTTTGTGACTGCCTCACTATTGTAAGTCAGGAGCTGCATAACCTGGATGGTCTGGAGTTTGTTGTTTGTTGGTCTAAAAGGCCTGTCAACATGGCACAAACCTTCTAAAGAGCTGGTCTCGTAGAACTTTCTTCTATTGTGGCTGTACTTCTCATCACCTTCTGAGACAGCCCATTTGAAAGCTAGCTGAGTATTTAAACTTAGAGCAGCTACTTAGCCAGGAGCCATTGCAGTATAGACAACTTTTTCAGATAGGAGGGATGCAGGGACTGTCAAATGCAGAAGCACTTGGGACTCCAAGCAAGAGTGAAATAGGATTAAAACCCAAAAAGCTCAGAATTTTTTCTGTCCAACCTTTGCACAGTTTGTCTCCAGTTGCCTTCTGTACTCAGGTGCAGTTCAGTGAATCCTGTCTTACAAAAACATAGTTGCAGCTGTTTCTAGTTCTCTCTATTTATTTTCAATCTTCTCTGTGATTATTAGTAGGGGATTTTTCTACAGGAAATGTTGTAATGGAGAGAAAGTTCCTCTGTTCATCAACATACATTTCGTCTGACCTAATTTCTTAATTTTGTCTTTTCAAAAAGAAGAAAAACTCTAGGAATTAATTTATATTTACTGGAATGACCTTTGTGTCATTCTGACTTATTTGTCTGCATGGACAATATCACAAACCATCCCTAAGCAAAGCTTAAACAGTATGGGAGAGCTTCTGTGTGGTTTAACTTAAAAAAAAAAATTCTTGTGAATATTAATATTGGTTCTTGCATCTTTTTGGGCTCTCCAGACTCTCTGGTGAGTTCTTGGCTTGAGAATGAGAATGGCTCTGTCATCTCTTCTCGCAGGATTGAATAGTGGCAGAGTTTCAATAGGCAGAGGGAAAAAAATAACCTTTTTATTTTATTTTATTGGAAAGATGTTGGCCTGCTAGGATGACATGGTCCTGTGGGCCCTTCCCTGCTTTCCCTCACCTCTGCTCTGGACTCTTACTCAAGGCAGAGAGGTTGTGAATGGATGGAGCTTAAATGGATGGTCTGCTCAAAGGTGACTCTGCCCACAGTGAGGAGGTTGGAGCTAGATGATCTTTTAAGGTTGCTTCCAACCCAAGCCATTCTGTGATTCTGTGACTTCATCCTTCTTCCCTCTTTTGTTTTCCTACTAGATGTACAACATTCCTGCCTGATGAATAACAGAAAGCAGCCTATAATGCCTGTGACTGAGAAGGCTTAAATACGACTGAAATGGTAATATTGCAATATATTCTGTTAATTTATATCTTTGTTCCATACCTTGTGAATCATGATATCTACTTAAGCAATCTGTTCAGTGATTTAACATTTTATTATGTATATTATGCTCAGACTGGTAATGGTTCCAGCAGTTAGCACATTGCTTTAAGAATCAGGTTAAAAGAAAGAAACTTCTCTGACAGTCCTCTGTAATTGTCTCAGTGGTGTTCTAAAGAATCACAGACTTTTACCTGTGCATTTATTCTGCAACACACAAAAACCCCCCAAAAAACAAGAGAGAGAGAGAGAGAGAACAAATGAAACAGTTTTGGGGGCCTGCCTGGGCTCAAAGGCAATGTAAAGCAAACTGCACCTGAATGCCCTGCAGACTATCCAGGATGGAATATGATTTACTAGGCTGCAATAAGCAGTCCTTTAAACTAGTACAAGGCAACATTGGTTGGTTCTCTCAAAAGAGCAGGTACCTGCCTTGTAACTGGGCAGAAGCCACTGTGACTGGCTTCTACAACTTAAACTACAAAAGGCAATAGAAATGCCTTTTCCCTTTAATTAAAGGTTGAACAGAAGGATAGGCTGTCTGGAAGGGCCTGTTCTTGTCCCAGTTTAACTAAAGTATCTTATTAGCAGGTACTGTTGGAGAGTTTGGTAACTAAAAAGGACACAGATTTTCTAACTTTCTGAAGAAATGTCCTAAAAAGAAAAATGTATTCACTGTCTATCTGCCTATTTAATTTCAAATGCATCAAGGAGCTGGGAGTTCATATCTGCACCTGTTGGCTTCAAAGGCAAAGTTTTGGTCCTGCTGAGCTGATTTAAGAACTGTTTTCTCCTTGAAAGACCATGTAGCCCACCAGGCCATATTTCAACCAGGATTAATTCTTCCCATCCTTTTTAGCACATGGCTTGTTGTGAGAATACTTGTTCAAAAAGAGGATAGAACAGGATAACCTCATTACCTGACCACCATGAGGCATTAGAGAAACCTTTTCTACCTTTGTCTGGTCAATATAGCAAAAGATTCTCCGGAAAGAATTTTCTCATGAAAGACTCTGTTTTGAGCACCCAGAGAAGCGAGCAAAGCTGTGAGAGTGTGTAGGTGCTTGAGGAAAGCACAGTTTGCCTGTCTGTGCTCAAAATGCCAAGGGCCAATTATTTCCTGGGAATAGCTTTAATGCAAAAGCCTACACTAGACTACTGGAAGAGATGATTTGAGTTAAGCTGTGATATTTGTGTGGCTTAAGTTGCTGCAAACATTTGTTGGTCAAACATCTGCACCTAAACCGAGTGTTGTTTAAGATTTGTGCCAATCACAAGCTCTGCTAAGGCACTCTGTGTTTAAATAATGAAGTTAGCCCTCAGAACGTCCTGGGAATATATTTATCCCACAAGAAACTTAATTTTGAAATCTCTGTTCATCTTAAATATAGGACTCCCTTCTAAGATTGCTCTCTTGAATGTAGTTCAGGTGACAGCAAAGTGTTGTGTAGGAAGCAGATTGAAAGGAGAGTCTTTTTACTCCACAGGGTCTCTTGAAGATATACAGAATTTTTTAAAGGAGGCTGTTAAACAAACTTGGAGACATTTGGTCCTTCAAGTACTATAAGCAGAGAAAGAATAATATGTCATTGAAAATATTTTTTTCTGTCTGTAAACAAATTTCTGCACATTATTATTATTATTGAGATATTGAAATTAAAATATCTCTAAATTAAAAGTTTATAGAAAAGCGTTCAACCCAGCTGAATTTCTGTTAAAATAGTTCAGCCAAGAGTTGTCCAAAAAAATGGATCCTGTAGCTGGATAAATTCTTTGTGTTGAGCATTCAGTATCTTCCCCTGAAGAAAACAGAAGCAGATATTCACTCATAGCTTTGAAAATCACTAACGGATATGTCTGTGTTGGGAGTAAGCACTGCCTAAAAATGTCATGCTTCTTAAAGTTTTCATTTTAATGGTGAAGCCCTCTTCTTGATCCTTATCTTGTGGATGTCTTCACAAACTATCTCCAGCTTTTCCCAGCAAATATGTCCTCAAGAACACAATCTACATTGGCTTTACATATTCTATAGTAATAGGCATAAATGTGTGCCTAAAGTCCAACTGGAGCATAACAAACCTTACCTGTATCCAAAATGGGAGTGTGCACGACAGAAGGAAACCAACACACGAACATATTGCTGGCTGTTGGTTCTAACACTCTTCCCACACTGTGATGTGGAGAGAAGAGCTGCCTTTTAAGACTCTGTCACTGTCAATCTGGTCACATTGTGGAAAAACAAGTAACCAATCCTAAAGGGTCTAAGGCAGAGACATTTGTCATCTCTGAAGCAAGTAAATGTCACGACAAGAGGTGTAGGACGTGCCAGTAAGTTAAAAAGAACAAACATGCATCTTCATACACCATATAGTATAAACCCCAAGAGAAGCAGGAATCATTCTCACTAGTGTTGACAGTGTTTGCAAAGATAAACAAGGAGATTGAAACTCTGACTGTAGACAATTTTATCCAATATTACTGATTGATCACACAAGAAGTCAAGAGACTCTGTGTTTTAACAAAACAAAAATATTAATTGATGTCTGAACATCAGCCTTATCAGATGTTCATTAAAATTGTTCTATTTCAAGCACAAAATTTTCATAGACTCATTTAGATTGCCCTTCAAGACTATGAAGTCCAAGCATTAAACTAACAGTGCCAAATCCCCCCCTAAACCATGTCCGTGTCACATCCACACATCTTTTAAATACCTCCAGGGATGGTGACTCCACCACTTCCCTAGGCAGCCTGTTCCAATGCTTGCCAACCTTTCTGGGGAAGAAATTGTTCCCAAAATTCAATCTAAACCTCCCCTGGTGCAACATGAGGCCACTTTTTGTTGTCCTAATGACTGTTACTTGGCAGGAGAGGTGGACCTCACTACAACCTCCTCTCAGGTAGCTGGGAAGGTCTCCCCTCCACCTCTTTTTCTCCAGGCTAAACACTCCCAGCTGCCTCAAATACTTCTCATCAGACTTGTGCTCCAGAGCCTTCACCAGCTTCATTGCCCTTTTCTGGATATGCTCCAGCACTGCAATGTCTTTCTTGTAGGGAGGGGCCCCAAACTGGACACAGGATTTGAGGTGTGGCCTCACCAGTGCTGAGTACAAGGACAAGGGAAACCATCCTCGCATCACTGTCACTGAAGTTAGCACATCTCTCTGGAACATTCCTGTTTCAAAAGGTAAATGGGTCAGGACACTTTTTTTGGTTTTGACTTGATGGGGAATTATGCTGTATCTCAAATTTTTGGTTCATTACATATCTTAGTAATCTTGAATGTTAAAAATTGGAAACTGGAAGTTGCACCCTGTAGTTGCCTGTGCCTTCCAGTTAGAAACTCTTCTGATCTTGTATTGAAAAAAAGCTCCCAAATGCAAATTTGGCTAAGTGCAGATGCATCTCTGAAGTGTTTTTGTAAGTAAACACAGTCAGTGTTAGAGGTCAGTGCTGTTTAGGAAAACCAGACTGAGATTGATAATCAATTCTGTTAAGGACTTAATCTATTCTAGTGCCGTAATATAGTTCTGCCACTCATTTGTCTTAGCCATAGCCAGCTGCTAAAGCAAAGTGCAGTGCAACTGTTTATGTTATTGGATGCAACTTACACAAAGGAAGAGCCTGTATAAAACAATTGAAACCACTGAAGGCAAAATATAAGTCTATGGAATAATGATCACTGTGTTCTCAAAGAAACCAGCATTAGATATTTGGGTTGCCATATAAATAAAACCAAACCCATCCTAAAATTAAAGGTGAAAACTCTATGGCGACAATTACATATTTTTTTTTCTGTGTTACTGCATGGTTCATTAACATTTTTTATTCCTATTCAGTCAGGATTATAAAAGACCTGTAAAGCACCATAAACCAAAAAGAATAATGAAGTCAAAATGCCCATCTACAGAGTAGCCACCTAATATTTTGAAATGCTTCCAAAATGGCAAGGTCTTACCAGGGCAAAACCATAATGTGAATAAATGATGAGAAATACTCATGTCATTTTCTAGCCCAAGGAAGACTTTAAGAAGAACAGAAGCAAAATGTAGAGCAGAAGCATAGCTACCTCATAGGTCCAATCTCAGACAAGAAGGAAAGGCTTAAGATGCAGAAAGACGATATGTCCTTCGTGAGGAGCTGAGAGATCAATTACACCCACAGAAAATGCTCTATTCTGAGTGGAAATAAACTGATGAAATGCTATTCATAACTCGACATAGCCTGTGTGGTGTTGCATGCGAAAGGGTCTATTTTAGTCCAGTTTTCTGAGGTTATCTGTGTCAAAGGTAATTGATTTATGCCAGTGAAACATTTATGGAACCATCTGCTTGGGTTATGTGTTAATGCTAAGTTAAAACATATTTTGGGAAGTATGAAGAAACTACTCTTTGTGACACAAGGTTTATAGTCAAGTAAGGTCAATGCAAGTTGCAGTGACCTTAGCTGTTCTCAAGACTGGGTCCTTACCCATTAGAATCAGAATATTGCTTAAATCCTGCCTCAGTGCTTGTGCTTTTTCTGCATCCTACTTAAAGGTTGTTCCAGTGCAACATTTCTGTGAAAACTATTAATTCCTAAAGGGAAGAATGGGATAAAGGATAAAAGGGGTGGGCTGAGTCACATGCTTTGATAGAATGCCCTTTCCTAAAATTTGCAGAAAGAAAAGAAAAAAAAATTAAAAAAAAAAGAGGAGAGTGGAAATAAAATAATTGTCCTAAGGGACATACTAAAAATATTACAGTCACTCCTGGTTTAAACACAGTAGATGAATTTTGGTTTGTTGCCAATATTCTCTTAGCTCTTGTATCAAATAAGAACAACTGTGAATTTATTTTAATAGGAGCACGCAGTCAGAATCCACCCCTTTTTATTTATTTATTTTTACCATTTTGGTCTACAATAAAATACAGTTCAAACTAAATACTCCTACTTTCCCATCCTTTGCAACAAAACTAACATGTCAGGCAGGGTTCTAAGTGTCTGAATTATTTCCTGGATCATTTGTAGGGAAGCTGACAAAGCAGATGCGCTACAGTGGCTAGGAAGTGTCAGCTCAATTTCTGTGGCTACCCTGTGTTACCTGACCTAAATAATGCTGCTCTCTGGGACCACACGAGCTGTGCATCTTCCCCTGCGGATCTATGTGATGCTATTTTATTTAAAGTCCGGGTGACCTCAAAGCTGTGTGACTCTTTTGCATGGGAATGATATATCTTACAAGTTAGGTTTTAATTAGCTATATCACTAGTTGTCAAAGTTATAATTGTTCAAATATTGAAAAGGAATTCCTATAGTCCAGAGGACAGTATCTTATCAGTTAGGGAAAATTTCCACTCATCACAGCCAATTGTTTAAGACTGAACGTGTCAGGAGAGTAGTTAGACCAATGCTGCCTCTTCCTTGGTCAGAAAATAAAATTATTCCTGGAGTTACTTTTTCAGCTGATTTTCTGGGATCCCACTTCCTGTCAAGTATTTACCTTTTAAATTCTATGTAATTTCATTTAGTGTTCAAAAAATTTAAATCTTATAGGAAGTTTGTAAGATCTGACTCAGGCTCTGTGAGCAAGTGGAGACAAAAGATAATAGTGGATAGAATGAGCACAATTCTAATTTATTGCAAAGAAAGAAGCCACAGGGGAGAAATAAGTTGAATTTACATTTGCTTTACAGTCCCTTTAAGGATCCAAGAGGAGCAAAATAATAATGGTGAGCAGTACAAAGCTGACTGATAGAGTAAATGAGGCCATGGCACCAGGAGGTTTGGCCTTATAAAAGGACACTCTTTCAGCTGACAGAAGTTAAATTGTCTGTCCAGATAAATACATGTGTGAGCTAAGTTTTGGTAAACCAGTTTTAAAATGGGTTGAAATCAGTTTCTTTTAGAAATAGGAAAGAAGCCATATGGCACACATGTATAGACCTTGAAGGAATGTGAAATAGTGTTAGGCTGCCCCAGTGTACTACCAGAAAGATGTTATTGACTTTATACACTCAGACTAGAGCAGCTTTAAAGAAAGTTAAAACATTTTGGGAGGGGAGTTGGATGGTGGGAGAGTCTGCACAAACCTCATGCCCTCTAGAATGACACTCTACTTAATGAGAAGCCTTGCTAAAGTCCTCCTGGATCGAGGCACTGTTGTTATTCGCAGTGCAGTTTGTTCTGCAGCAATAGCAATAGCACACTGAGAACATCACAAGAGAAAACATATTGTGTGCAGGAAGGGAGAAATCAGCTCAGCTTGTAGCCCCAGGAGTCAGAATTTGGAAATGTCCTGCACAAAACCTCCACCTTGTGTAAGTCCTTGTGATCCTTCCACATAGATGGATGTCATTTGATGGAGCGTGGATGTTTGTGCCAGCTAAAGAATGATCAGAGAGGTACTGAAATTTACTCTGGGTAGGAGCTTCTCACTGATTTTCATTAAGGATTTCAAATTATCTGACAGTTTTCTATCATGTTATCATAAACACTAGAGAAATCAATTTCCTAATCTTTCTCCTGAAAAATACTACAATATACTGCACATACAAATAAAAATAGAATTTTCACTTATTTTTAATAAGATTACTGTCCTGCTGCTGATGTTCATGCTGTTTGTTGAGAAATATTCCCCTTAGCAATTATGTGCTACCTCAGAGAGATTTTTGTGCTATAGTTGGATCATATATTTGTGTGTAGTGCTGAAGCTTCCTGTAAATTAATGGGATTTTCTATGAATGTGCAGTACAAATGTGATGCCAAAAGAGGCAACTGCAATGTTATGATGTGACCTGCAACAGATGTGATTGGTTCCTAAGCACTAACAGTGTCTATGGGACCTCAAATTCTGCTTAAACTATTTGAGAACAAGTATTAATCTAAAGTTTAAGTCAGGCTATTATCTTGAGTGGTCTGCTCCACTGCTGCCCTCAGAAAACCTGATTCTATTGAAATCAGCAGGAGTTTGCAATTAACTTAGGCAGAGCCAGGGAACAGGCAGCACACTGAATCTTTTCACTTCTGATTTTCCCTGAGTTTCCAACCCTGATCAAGAGACATCTCAGCATCTCCTGCGGTATTCAACCTGCTTTCCATTTCTCTTTAGCTATAAAATCTAAAGCTCCTTTGAATCCTCTTCTTGGTGTGGATATACACTGAGCAAGCAAATGGTTGATCCCCCGGGTAGCATATTTGTTTCTGGAAAGTCCCAGCCTCCAGGGATTTCCCTGGCCTAATATGATGCTTTTTTAGAAGAAGCCCATCACATATAACAAAGAAACATTGAGGGTTTCTTAAACCTGTGTGAGGTGGAGGTAATTCTGTGGTTCATTAATCTAGGTCCTCTCTGACTGTAACACGGATTTATCTGGGTACAGTACAAACTGTAATTGGCTGGCCTGTTCCAGTGTAACGGTTCATTTTTCATTTGTTTGGGATATGTCTTTTACATACACACAAAAAATAGCTCATTGGCCAAAGTCATCTTTGTCCCAATCAGTTTGAGTAAAGAGTCAAAGTTCTGTCACAGTTGAATTGGTAAAGATCAGACCCAGCTATGGCAAATGTTAGCTGTCAAAGCAAAACAACAATGAAGAAATACAGTGACTGCTACCAGCCTTTGGTGCAGCATCAGTGGGCTTTTCCACAAGAGGATTTTACAGACTGATTGGTAAAAATGTAGCGATGAGCTTAAGAAGCAAAGAGAGCAAGTACTTTTGACGGCTGGTCAATAGCATTGACTGGAAGACACTAAGTGAGCTGCATGAGGCAGGCATGTCTTGGGTAATGGGCACATCATCATTGACAAATTTGTCTTTGTGATTTAAAAACCATGAGTAACTTAAGATGCCTTTGATTTGACATGGAGGGAGAGTGCTTTTTATCTTTTTGTCTGTTGATGATGCAGAACTGACAAATTTTCACCTGAAAAAGGCTTTGGTCAAAACACACTGAAATGCTGAAACAGAACAATGGTGCATTTAATGCAAAGAGGAGAAGAAAATGCCACCCTTCTTTTCCAACCCTTCTCCTGGCAAAGACCAAAGCTGGCCACAATTTTCATAATGTTATAATTCCTTTAACAATGAATCTGAATAGGGAAGTAACAAAAAGGCCCTGCTTAAGACAGTCTCCATGCAATACTCTTTAGATGTAGCTTATTTCCAAACCAGGTCCCTGGGAACCACCTGTGTGGAATTCACTTGCTGAATTTAGGGTGAATACGCCTGCTTACTATAAACTGAGATCACCTCCACATGAAGTGCTTGTAGGATAATATGAAACATAAAGACGAAAAATAAAGACTCTGCTGTTTGCACAACAGTCTCTTTGTTACATCTGTGTGTTAATGGAGAACTCCAATTGCAAGCATTTTCCACAGTGTGTTTTACAGAAATACCTCATGCCGATTTTACTCTGTAAGACTTGCACAGCGCTTGCCAATAGACAGCACGAGCAAATGTAACTATAATTTTCATTTTTCTCCCCAGGGAACAGTATTTATATTATTGATCAGAGACCAAGTGATGAGTTAAAAGGCAAAGGCACTATGTGGCAGCGTAGCTGGGAAGTTTCTTTCATGCCCCTTTAGATAGCAGGGATCCCAGTAGTGAATCTGTGCACTTCAAAATGCTTGAATATTGAAAGAACAGCTGATTAATATGTGACAGTGTTGAGAAATTTGAATTTCCATGTATTTATTTTATTGGTTGGAATTTTTTGTTGTTTTCAGATCAAGACACTCATAATTTCTACAACATTTGCCCTGTATTTATATTTCTGTGCCTAATGTCTAAGAAGAAATTTAATCTTTACCTTTTACTAGTCTTGGGGATATTGGTGTGACAGAATTCCTGTTGCATACCATGAGCCTGTAAACGTAATTTTTTAGATTATAACCTGACATTGAACCAAATTATGAATAGTCTCTCGTAGCATTTTACCTCAGTTCATTTGATCATACCACAGCCAGTGATCTTTATCTTTTGCGTGATAATCTTTCATTGGGTCTAGTGGGAAAGAGAAAAGTGTTTTCCAAAGCACACTTTAATGGCCTAAAGAACTGCCAACAGCTATATTTAAATCTATATATATTGATTACAGGTGGCACCATAACTCTTAAAAAAAAACCCAAAACAACAACAACAAAAGCCCCCAAGTGCTGTGTAGTGTGGTGGGCTCTGATTATTTCTCAGACCTGGAATTGAATCACAGTCATCAAATGCTGAGAGGAATTTACTGCTGCCATTTGGGCAAAAAGGTTGTTGTTCAGTAGTCAGAGTGTATTATTTCAAATTTTGTATGGCCCTTGTGTAGAAGGAGCATTATAAAAAGCACTCCATGGTTTTTTTTTAAAAAAAAGTATTGGGATCCAATGTGCTGTACATCGTGGAAGGGAAAGGTATTCACTTCTTTTATATCACTGTAGCCAGCATTGTTTCAAATTTTATTCAAGGAGTGCAAAAGCCTCTTCTAAAGGGACAGCAGTACAATGTTACCTGATTTTAAAGTAGAGATATAAAATGTTTCATCTGTTTATGAGCTGAAAGGAAGTTTTACCTTGCCTCAAGCAAAGGAGGTAATTTTGGGGCAGTAGTTCTAATCACTAGAAGATAAAAGTGCTGTCCCATTCAGTCTGGGCATGATTTGCACAAGGAACTTCGGCACCAAATAATCCTCTTTAAAATACATACTTTAAAACTTTGCTAGTGCTGAATGTTGCAATCAGTGGAATTGAGATGTAGTTTATATTTCCCTGATGAAATTTAACTTCTAAATGCCAAATGCAGGGTGTATGGAAGCTCAGACCTTTGCTCATTGACACCAGTGTTCTCTTGCAGTCCTTATCTGTGTATAGTGTTGTATGTGACCGTAAAATAGAATGGGAATGTTCTTTGAAGATTTGCAACCTGTAATAAACCAAGTCCTTTCATGGTTACCAGATTGCATATTTTAATTGTATGCAGAGTAATAGTCTTTGAAGATAAATAAAAATGAGGATTCTACTACAAAGACGGTATTTGTTTAATTATATTTAGTTATATTTTCTTTTCTGAATTAAACACTGTTTCTCCTAAACTTCCAGATCTGGTATGCTCACTGGAGATTGAATGCTCCATTAACTCAGTCGTTCTCATGGCTAGTGCTAAGATTGAGAAGAAAAGCAGCAAATGCCAATGTTATTAAGTACTTGCTCTGTGGAAACACCTAGAAAAGATATCCTCAAATCCAGGGTCCCAAACCCAGAATTGTCAATGATGTCATGACACTGTGCTCTTCCATTAGCATTGCAGTGTTTTCAAGTTAATCAAAACCCCAGGGGCAGACTAATGCAGGAACTTCTGGGGATGATCTCTTATCCTTGCCTGGTCCTTGTGTTTCTCCCTGGATGTTCAAAGTCAGCCAGTGCTGGAGGCTGTGTATGAGGCTCAGGCTTTGAAATGGCTGTTCTTGCATTCTTTTCTTCTGGACAATCGCTCTGTTGTGCTGTCAATCATTCAGGCCATTTACAAAGGTGCCTTTGGCCTTTAAGTCTCTGAGTTCTATAGTGCTGACACATATGTTATCCAAGTGAAGAGAGCAATTCTATCTGCTGTCATGATACTCTTTGGTTCTTTATAAGTAAGAGTTTGCATGCAGAAAGTGAATAAAAGCTGAAACCAGCTGAGTAAGGTGTCAGAGAGTCAGTCAGCAAGAAATGATACTTTGCAATGGGAGACAGATAAAGATGTAAATTAATAATCCAAATATAAATGCAGGGCTTTGCCTCAGGAAGTGTTGATGAAGGAAGTTGAAGGCAGGTGTCCACAACTTAGAGTTTGAAAATACAGAGTATCAGGAACAGAGATGTATCAGGAACAGTGATGATGATCAAGAGGTATGAACATGTCGAGACTGAACTGCTTGAAGTAGAAATTGTTCTGTGAATTGCAAAAGGTAGAAAAGATGAAAGGATATATTTTGCAGTTCTATTTGATGTCTCTTTTAAGCTATAACAATTTACAGGCTTCACTCACTCCACTTGCAAACCAGCAGAGTTGCCCAAGCTCCAGTTCTCTGTCATCAGTCCATCCATCCATCCATCCATCCATCCATCCATCCATCCATCCATCCATCCATCCATCCGTGAAACTTCGGCAGCAGGACCCTGTGGTGTCCACCAAGCTCGTGCTGTCATCCACTCTGTGGTGGGTGACAGTGGCAGTGAGAAGGTCCTGCATACATTTCCTGCAATCCTGAGTCTCAGGCCAGCTCTCTGAAAAGCTCACTTCCCTCACCGCTGTGTCTGGAGGTTTGGACACCACCAGTAGTGTGGGACACTGCCATTGTCTTTCTCATGCTTCCCCAATTTTTCCTGATTTATGTAAACCACTGTGTCCAGAAACTGCATTCCTTTGTTTGGCCTACCTGGAGACAAATCTTATTGTGGCAGGTAACACACATACTTTTTAACTAATGCATAACTTCATAGCTTTTATTTTTTGGAAGAGCCGCTTGGATTATAAGGATGGCAAGCACAAGCAAGAAGAGACCCAAGGCTTGGAGGATGCCTTAACTGTGTAATAGTAGATTGCACTTTGATTTCGGGAAGCCCGTCAGGAGATCCTGTCACATCTGTATAATTAATCTCTTTCATGATGTCCCTTGCTGCTTTTTGCCTGATCAGGATGTCAGCTTCCCTATGAGATCACAGCGCTGTCACCCAGAGGAATAGTGCCTTGGGAGCTTTTCTGCTTAGAATGACTTGCTTGTTCATTTATCTGCTTCTTTTCAGAGCAGCACTGATTGCTTTCAATTTGTTTTAAATTAATGTCGTTAAATGGGAGTTAATAATTTTGGCTTCTATGATGCTCAGGTCATTCATTTGGGAAAATCGTTTGTTTCCCTCCTTAGTTACTTGTTTTTTTTAACATGAATAATTAATTTAATCTGATGACCTGCTGATTTAGAGGATGTCATTAAAGGGAAAGGTTACTCTCTTACATGGAAATGGTGTAATTGGCCCTTTTAAGGTGTGAGGGATTATTCCATTTAATTAAGAGTGCAGAAGTCTTCTTTGCTACCACAGGGACCACTTTTATTTTTCCTAAGGGATCAGGAAGGGGTAAAGCAGGCAGAACAAAGTGACAAAGAAAACTTAAAAGAAATATATAACATTCAGATGGGATTCTCCTGCCTGAATTAAATTAGTTTCTAAATAAGAATTATTTTTTTTCTGTAAGCAGTGGCAATTACAACCAATGACTCAGTGCTTGCCTTGATGTTCAGTAGAGTATGGCAATTCAACTGTAACCCACTTGGATAGTAACAGGAACAGAGGAGAGAAGGAAATGAGAAAACATGGCAATATTTTGCTGCCGCTGGCACAAAAAGGCTAGAAAGCAAGGAGATGAGATTGCTTTGGAACTAGAATTAGAAGACTTGCTGAAAGACTGATCATCAAATCCTCAAACTATACTGCATGTGGCAAGTAAAAGAAAAAGCCCATTCAAAGCAGCTGTTCACCTTATAAAACCAGAACCCACCACAGATTATATCCTGTTCTTTCTTCTTGCTGTGTGCCATCCCTAACATCAACAGGTGTTTAACAGTGTATTCAAGAGGAAAGAAGCCTAAAATCAGCTTATTTTATGGGACTGCAGTCTGTGACCAGTTTGAGGGCAGGTAGACTCAGAGCTAACTAATTGGAAAGATGTTGTATAGTAAATTACTGGGAAGTGCTAAAACGCAATTAAAACACTATATTTTTTTAAGCTTCAAAAATATTGATCATATTTGATAGGAACAAATCAAATAGTTATGAAGTCTGTGTCCTGTTTGTTGTTTTTTTTCTGAATTTCTCCTGTACAGATTTCACAGCAGCATCTATTACAAGATAGTTGTATTATCATTACTGAGTATTCTAGGGAAGGTTTTGAACATGTGAACTTAAAATCTACATTCTGGAGGTGCCTGGGGCTGTGAAATTCCACTACTGCATCTGGAAGAGGAGGAAAAACTTACCTTTAACCGGACAAAATCGTAGTAAATATAACAACAAACTAAGTGGTGATTTTTGCAGATATTTTTAGAAAGACAAGATAGCAAGCTCTCTGTCACGGGGCTGTCCATGTGGAATGCAAATGAAAATTCAATGCCCCTTATGGCAGGACAGTGTGCCCTGACAAAGCACTAGGCTGGTATTCAATTTGCAATGAGGTATGGAATGGGGAAGAAAAGGAAACGCTATTTCAGGTAGGAATTCAGCCAGGATGTTTCAGTTAGCATCCTCAAGGCTTACAAAACCACCTCTAGGGTGGTGGAAAATGGCCTACCAATTTACTGGTGCTGTTAATCATAGTTGAGCTAAATATAACATGACCCAGAAAAAAATTTTTTTGCTGCAATGTCATCAAGTAGTGTAACTCCCTCCAGATGCACTTGTTAAAGTGTAATGAGAAGAAATTGGACTTTGCCACAATTTCATCTCACTTGTATGAACGTGAACACTCATGCAGGTCACATTTGATGGGACTGCTGGTGAGAGAAAGGCAGCTCTGGCTCCATTTTTGCATCAGGGGAGCTGTGCTCAGCTCTGGGGTCTTTGCTCTTTTTCTACCCACACTCTAAAGAACTGCCAGTGCACCATTGGACCAGCAGCATAACGTGGGTGCAAGGCAGACATTGTAGGCTAAAACCATCCCAAAAATAGGAAATGAAGGTAAAGATATAGGTGGAGTTCTTTTTCAGGCAGAACGTGCTGTTGGCCTTATGGTTTGCTCGTTCTTCATACTGGCTAAGGTAACTACACAAATTGGGTTGGCATGAGGGAGTAAGGGGCAAACAGCACCAAAAAAAAAATTAAAGGCAAACATAACTGAAGTATTCTGAGGACTGATGGATGTAAGAAAAGAAAAAAGGGTTTTTTCTTCTTTATAAATATTTGAAAATGCCTCTACAGGTGCATTCAGTCAGCTAAGCAACAGGTTATATAGTATGATACCACTGGGGTTTTGTGGTGTATTTCCCAAGAACAATTCAGCTGCCAAGACGGAATGCAACTTGCAATAGAAACAATTTTGTGGTTTGATTTTTTGTTGGTTGTGTTTGTTTGTTTGGGGTTTTTGTTTGGCTGGGTTTTGGGGTGGGGTTTTTTTTCTGTTTCAAGCTTTACTTTATGGCTATTTCAAATATTTCTGTTCATTCATAGTAGTGATTCGAAAGTTAATTAATTTGGAGAGAGCAGAAATATTTACTTTCTAAATCCCCAGCTCAAAAGAGTGTTGGTTCTCCACCAAAATAGTTGTTGAGGCTGGGATGGGATCAGCTCCTTATGGGGTGGTGTTATCCCAAACATAAAGCTGTAGCACTAATTCAGATGTAATATATTAAAGCAACTGTCCACTTCTTATCTCCAAGCCTTTTTTTCCATTCACATCTCTTCTATAACAAAAGCTTTTTACTCTATCCACAAAGGAAAGCAGAAAGAAATCCTTGCAGGCAGAGGGAACAGCAAGCAATTGATTTTCAGACTGCTTGCCTTGTCTCAGAAGTTCTGTTTGGAGAGGGTGGGTTCAGGTTCTGCTGGAGGCTGTCCCTGCATGAGCATTGCTGGGTGTAGACACTGAGGGTACACAAGGTGAAGCCTCAAAAGGGCCTCAGGCTTCAGATTTACTCTGGAGCAAAGAATGAACCATGTGCATGAAAAACCCCTGCATCCCCAGGCACTGTCCCAGTGATTGTCCTTGACTTAGACACCAGTACCCACCGTGCCAGTGCTCCCTATGGCTCACTTTCCACTGTGCAAAAAGCTCTGCATTTTCTGTAGAATTTTCCAAGTAGCCATTTACCAAAACAAATCCAGATCTTGCCAAGTTAGCTGAGGTAAGTTACCGGTATTTTGGCCTCTTAATTCTCAGATTTGTCACCGTTGACAGGTCTTCATTAGCAGAGGGAGCAGACTTGCCTTACTGCCTTTACTGGCAGCAAATAGCTGGATGGTTATTGATATTTCTATTATATTGTTTAGAATTCAAAAGTCACTGTGGGTG
The DNA here is from genome assembly GCA_035047845.1 of Dendrocincla fuliginosa. NCBI lineage: Eukaryota > Metazoa > Chordata > Aves > Passeriformes > Dendrocolaptidae > Dendrocincla > Dendrocincla fuliginosa. The sequence goes on along the minus strand of JAWWMO010000083.1, from coordinate 44,057,923 downwards.
TCAACAGATGAAGGACAAGTGCCCTCTTACAGCAGCTGCATTTGGACTAAGTATCTTAAAGGCAAGGCAGTGCTTAGTAGTTCTATCAAAAAAAATTTATGTTAGTGATCTCTGAAAGTGGGTTGTTTAGAAAAGACCATTAAAATTGCCTATCCCTCTGACAGACAACTGACAAAAGTCTGTTCAATCTTTATACAGTCACTTCATAAAAATGAATTTTTAATTAAATTCATTGGGAGTGGTACATCTGTAGGCTGGAACCCATGGGGAAAGGCACGTAGGAGGCACTTTTTTTGGAGTAATAAGATCAGACATCAGTGATTGAGAGTTTACCTATGAATTAATGAATTAATGACCGCACTACAGAGTCTAAGGATTCTTGTACCCACTCTCTTTGCCATCTGATAGTCCAGGCTCAGTTGTGAGGCACAGGTTTGTGCACCATACAGCCAAGGGAGGGGGGCAAGGGCCCTTTGGGGACTCTCTCTGCACTCTTCAATTGCAGAGCAACAAGTCAGGGGTTACTTATTTTTTCAGAGGGGTGGCCATAGGAGTTTGTCTGTACCTCTGCTCACTAGAACTGAACTCAAAGTGCCTCTTAGGAAAGTACATTCAAATCTGTAACCAAACGTTTGCAAAACGGATCCTTTTCTGACCTCTCTCCCCAAGGTAAGGATGTTCTTTTCTTAACCTGGAGTCACCCTTTAACAACTTTTTCATCTAGCTATTCAGCTACTCCGTGGCTCCCCTAGCTGCTGCTTCAGGTCAAGTGGGGACATGAAAGGACACCCTGCTGGCATCTCAGTGAAC
>JAWWMO010000083.1:44031951-44057013 GCA_035047845.1 Dendrocincla fuliginosa | reverse complement strand
TACTCCGTGGCTCCCCTAGCTGCTGCTTCAGGTCAAGTGGGGACATGAAAGGACACCCTGCTGGCATCTCAGTGAACGTTGTTCTTCCTCCTGCCTCTGAACTCCCATCTTCTATTGTGCCTCTGCCTGAGCAATTTGTCTTTGTCTTTTAGCTGTAGGAAGAAATAGATATTCTTACAGAGAGCATGGCATTTGGAAACTTGGGCACTGACTTTGGAAAGCAGCTCGAGGGTTCCTGGGATTTTCAGAGCTGGAACTGGTGGGTGATTTCTTCCCAGTGCCCTTAGGAAGTAAGCTGAGAAAAAAGGATGCTTTATAGGCAAGACATTACTAGAGTTATCTGACACTGCAAGGGGATGTGCGAGGGTGCTAAATGATCCCTCCTCTGTGTTTGGCAACGTTACTTCTCCCTCGACTTGTGCAGTGATTAGGCTTTTGCTAGCAAGCTGTGGAAGAAACCCAATTTCTGGTAGTCAGACCTCTTTTTCTCCCTTCAGAAGAAGGCTGGTGGGATTGACTTGCTCTGGCAAAGTGGGAAGTGCCCCCTCCCACCCTTGACCTGTTCAGAATCTTGATCTGAGGACTGGAAGGTTCACTTTGCCTCAGGGTTTCTGAGGCTTCAGGCAGAACTGCTGATTTTGGAGTAATTCTTTAGCTGTAGAGGGGCAGCTTTTATTAGACTTGTAATATCAGTGGTGTCTGTGTTCTGAACTTGGCTGTCTACCTGTGCTTAAATCTCTGAAAGATAGCTCATTTTTTTTAAAATGGGTTTGAAATCCCAATTTCATTTCCTTTGTTTTGAAAAATTCAGTGATGGTTCTACAGGTGGCTTATCAAATCCATCTATCCATCTGCTCCTCAGGCCACCCATCATACTTTTTAAATGGAATGATCAGTTGACTTACAAAAGGAAACTTCTACTCCAGGCAACCGTGTTCTGTATAAAATTTCTGGGAAGTTAGTGATTCAGTTTCTTTAAACAATATGAGTAACAGCACATATGCAAGTGATTTAAAAGTTTCATAAAACCCCCCAATACTTTTCTCTGTCAGCAGTTTGAGGAATCAAGTAATATAAATAAAACAAAAACGTAAAGATGAATAAAAAATACAGAATTAATAATGTAAATAAAGAGGCATAAAGTAAATATACATAATAAATAAATAGGAGGTAAGGCTTTGTATTACTACCAGCACTACTAGTGTTGCTTCTCAGATGGATAAACGTGAGGAAAAAGCTGTAAATTGTTCCAGCTGCAGTCCCAAGTGCTTCATTAATACTTCTGGGACACATGGCAGCACAGCACTTCAGGAAAACGTGCTAAGAGGGAAGTTAATCTTTGTAGTAGAAAATCTATGGAGTGCACAGGAAATAAAGAACAGCCATGCCCTCTCTGCTTTTAGGAGGCTTCTCAGGGGAAAGTCACATTTATTGTGAAGGCAAAATCTTTGCTGGCTCCCAAAGCAATTAAAAGAATCTCAAATTTCAATATATTAGGCTGCCTAATTAAGATGGCATCAGTATCACCTAGTATAGGTTTAAATCCTCTTTCTTTTGCACTCCTTTCACAGATCTCCTATACTCAACTTGCTTGCCAAAAAATGTACATTTAATATTAAAAGAAAGTTTCACAGGAAACAAATGACCATGTATTGAAGCTTGACTCAAGTCTTTCTCTAGTAAATAGTTCAGAGGCAATGGGGTGGATCTTCAGGATTGTTACTTCTGTACTTCCTCCTGCACAATTCCAATTTCCAGGTTTTCCTGTATAGCACACCTAAACCAATAAGGGAAGTGGTGGATAAGGGGGAAGGGAAATGAGCTCACATTGTACAGAAGTATGTATTAAATCAACTCATCCTCCACTCCTGTTCCCAATGTTATATTTCATGTCTTGTCTTTTATGATTCACAACTCCTGAAGCAGAAAAATAGTTCTAGCAAAAGCTTTCTGATCTGTTGCTGCTCTGTAGAGCTAAAAACTAAAAAAGTGGCAGTACTTTCACTCATAGTTACCCAAAAGGCAGCTTAAAGGCAACATGGAATGAGTCAGTGACAAAGCTTAGAAAAAAATCCCACAGGACTTAATCCTGGCATGGCTGCCCTCGATTGAATGGTGCCATTTCACAGCCTAGTTTGTCATGGGTTTCAGGCATCATTATCTGATCGGAGTGTAAATTACAAGGTTTCATCATTTTAATTTCTCCTTTACCTAAAACCACCATCCTGAGTAAGAACCTGTTATACTTAAGGGCATTGATAGAAAGGTAGTTTGTACTTAGAACTTGAAGTCAGCAGTTTCTTCCCCTGTATCATAAAGAATAGAGAGTAAAGAGAGGAAATGAAGAATACAGAGTAAACAAGCTCTGTGAAGTTTGTGTTGTGTTTTATGCACAAGGCCAGAACTCAGCTTCACAGAACAGCTGTTCCCAAGGCTCTCTACAGCCCCAATGCACCTTATGGGGAAGGAAATTCCTGCAAAATATAGTAGAGTTTTCACTCCACAAATACAAAAAACTGACCTCTATGACCACAGCATTTTGCAAGTGGTTCTGCCACATGATTTAAAAGCCACGTGAGCTGGAAAAAAATAAATGAAGAAAACACAACCAAACTTGATTGATTTACCATTAAATTCTGCATCATTGAAGCATATAAACACACCTTCAAAATACTAATACATGCATGAAAATCTTATTTCTGTAATCTAAGCTGTTTGATCTAGGGACTTATTCCACTGGCAGTGCTGATGTACCCATCCAATGGGTTTCTCCTAGGTGTTTGCCAGCTTGATCTGTTCCTTTAGCTGAACTCTTAGTTCTCTGCACTGCTAGATTCTCTATTTCTGTTATGTAAGGCAGCTTTGGATTGGTTTGCTGAGGTATAAAAATAAAAATTGTCTGTTTTCAACATCCTTCAGTTCCATCTTCATCACTTAGCAGAAAAACTGCGTGAAAACATTACATTTCTCAGTGAGTTGATGCCTCAGAGAGCAAGACGGGTCAGTCGTTCAGGGAGGTGTTATGGTTGAATCTGTTGCTGTAGAGTTAACTAAAATGTTGGCAGCCCTTTTGCTTTCATTCTTGACCCTTGTTTCCATAGTATTTTTAGCTCATCTAATTCCTATATTTAGATGTGTTTACGAAAATGCAGATTTAATTTGATAAAACTTAGCAATTGTACTGTCATCTGCCTGGTAAAAATTGGTCTCGAGGGCTTGTCAAACCTGTTAGTGACCTTCAGTCTAATTGCAGCTGTCAGGCTGCCGATCCATGGAAAGTGCTTGGAGGAGGATTTTCACTCTCTTGTATTTTTCCCTTATCTGTTCTCAGTTTTGTCTGTTCTTGGAGCTCCCCAAAAACGCTATGGAAAAGGAGAGGGGAACCTGATAGGAATGGTGCTGGATGTCATGAGAGCCAACATGATGAAGAAAACCAGTGTCTTTTCTCTGTGATTTTTTAAGATCTGTGGTGGCCAGGATTGTTGTGCAAGCAAAAACCTTCCATACTCCTAAAGAGGCACCTGGAGGTCAAAAAAGAAAGCCCTAAATCCCCAAGTAAATGAATCCAATGAATAATCACCATCACAGCCCGCAATTACTAATTCACTTCTGCTCTGATGTGACATCAGTTTGCAACCAGTAGATCACGTTGCACCTTTCTAAGGAGGGTACCTTAGACCGTGGTAGCATCATTGTTTCATGTCCCAATTGAGATTTTAAAACTTTCTCTAGTTTTCCACACTTCTTACCTGTTAATCAATTAATTTCCCACCACCTGCACAGCTACTCTTGAACCCTTGGAAATGTTAAAAGTATTTAATGGTGTTTTGCATTTTTTAATAAAAAAGTCAAGGCATGACACTCACTATAGATTTGGGCTATACTTTTAGCTGCCCAACTGCTTTTCAACTGCCTCTAAACCAGCAACATGCAGAAAGACTGAGAAGAAAAAATATTTGCTACATCTAATTTTGTTCCTAGATCTTTCAAGTGATACCAAGGCTCCTGGGAAGCTGCTTTACTAAAAATTATGAAAGGTATCATTCATATGGTGCTGTCTCTGCTGCTTTTTCTTTGCCTGGCTCCATAGCTGTGTAATGCCTCTGTGACATAGAAATTTGCTTTATTTGCCTCAGACTTTCACGGATCACGGTGAATTCTGCACAAGCTTGGGAAATGGCAAGGATAAGTTTAACCCAGGAATGAAACTGTAATCTGATTATTCTTGCTTTTTTTCTTATTTTCCCTTTTGATTTTACTTGTGCTTCCAAGTCTTTCACTGTACAGATGTAAAAGATCCTGCTCCTTGTTTACACTGCAGGGAAAATAAAGGAACAGTGTGGTATTGGGCAAAGATGGTGCTCTGACATGGCAGGAAATGGTGTTTGGAAGAAGACGGGCTGTGTGGCTCTGATTCACATGGCTTTTTTCACTTATCTTACCTCTGGCTGTTTTCAAAGATAAAGGATACAATTTCGCTGTTTGTCAGCTAGATCTCAGCTTAACAATTAAAGATGATTGATTTTTCCATGCAGTTAGGGCTGATACGTGTCAGATGAATAGGGAATTGACCATGACCGGAAAATATCAGTTAAAAAATCAGCATTAACAGCTAATAGGTGTAAAAAATTTAGAAATGTATTACACTGTGACAGTGAGGGAGGTCAGCTGATCTCCCAGCACAGTTTCATTCAGGGACTGTGTATTTATACCACCAGGAAGATCTCATTCCAAATACTTAAATTGTCAGTATAAGCATCCAACTTGCTAACATCTGATTCGTCACTTTATAAGGTCTACAGAAAACTTTGCAGCCCTCTGCTCTTAGTGAAAAGAGAAGACGTCTTCTCTTGACCAGAACTGTACAGAAATGCCCATCATCATGCCTCAGAAATCCAGAGGCACAGTAACTGAGAGGAAAACAGTAAAAGCATATAACAGTGTGTATGTGGGAGAGGGGTGGAACCCACAGGAGACTGAGTCTTGCCAATAGCTTAATATCCTGGGAGGACACAGGCAATGTCGTGCTGGACGTGGCTGTTTTACAGCAAGCTTCAAACTAAATGTCTGTCGGGTGTTCTTTTATCACAGCTTATCAGAAGATCCCTGGCTATAGCAGTGTGTCAGAGAGGACTTCCTGGATATCTGTTTTAGGACATTTCCCCTTTAACATTAAGGATGCAAAGAAGGCAAGTCGAGTTTGTGTATGACACTAAATTTGGGAGACCAGATGTAATTGGTATGAATTTAATCATATGGCTTATGGTGCTCAGGAAAAATATAATCCTAACAACTGTGATAGTGATAAAACTGATCCTAAGATGTAGACAGTGGGAGTGCAAGCAGATTTTAAACCCCTTGCAAGCACCGGTCTGCAGTCTTGTTGTATAAATAATGCTTAGCAGATGGGCCTGGAGCAAGTGTGCATTTGCTCAACTGCATCATGAAAAACTCTGCTCAGTTGAGCCTTCTCATAATCTGTTTGAATGAATGCAAGTAGCAAAGCCAGTGGCAACTGCTGAATTTGCTAGAAGAAACATAGGGAACACTGATTTTATTTTCTCAGGTAAAAACCCCCTGGTTATTTGAACACTTTCTGTTGTTTTTCAGGAAAAAAAAAACATATTAAAAAAATAAAAGAGGCAGTGATTCTCAGTGTATGAGTGGATACCACACATATTACATAGGCTCAGGGGAAAAGGTTGTTTAAAAAAATGTGCTACTCAGCTGTCTGGACATCTTTGCCTCCATTTTCAGGGCAAATTGCTATCTGGATTTTCCTTGGCATAATCCTGCTGTCATTTCCTTCCTGGATTTGAGAGACAGTATGTGGTACCAGCATTTTTATCATGAACACAGATCTGGTGAGCATTTTTGGTGGTGGTTTGGGATGGGAAAATCCTTCCCTGGCAGAAGTTCCTTCTTATGACATTTCCAACAGGAAGGGATCATCAGCCAACTCTTAAAGGTACTTCTTAGTTGCATTACTTTGTTCTGAAGAGACCATCTGCTGTCATACCTGAATGGGATGATGACGACATAGTAAAGATGAAAAACAAGAGAAGAACAACTCCAGAAAAGCTCTGAATAAGCCACTGTGAAAAAACCCCAACCAACCCACCAACCAAAAAAACATGAACCTCTTTGTAATCTCAGAATATTTGAAGGTTGTGGTGGGTTGGTCCTGGCTGGAAGCCAAACTCCCACCCAGCCACTCCCTCATTGACTCTTATCCCCAGCAGGACAACGGGGAGAAAATGGAATAGAATGGACTAGAGTGGAATGGAGCTGGATGGTACCTCTTCTAGTCCAGCTGACTGACAGTGTCAAGGCTGATCAAAAGTTAAAACACATTACAAGGGCATTGTTCAAATGTCTCTTACAGACACACTTGGAGCATCGACAACCTCTCTAGGAAGTCTGAAGTCTGCTCCAGTTTTTGACCAAGTCCTCTGAAAAGAAATATTTCCTAATTTCAAAGTCTGAACCTTCCTTGATGCAGCTTTGAGCCATTCCCATGTGTCCTATCACTGAATACCAGGGAGAAGAGCTCAGTGCCTCCCTTTCCACTTCTCCTCAGGAGGCTGTAGAGAGCAATGAGCTCACCCCTCAGCCTCCTTTCCTCCAAACCAGACCATCCCAAAGTCCTCTGCCACACCACATAGGAGGTGCCTTCCAAAATTCAAATCCCAAGCTGCACTCAAGATACAGACAGGGAGATCCCTTAGCCATTAATGTAAAGGGAAAAACAGGCTCAGCTTGAGGAATTTAGCTTAATTTCTTGATGATTAAATGAAATACTAAACTCCTGATTGAGGTAGTGGAACGCAAAAAGACAGATATTAAAACACATTGGGAAAACTTGACTCCGGGTTCAATTCCTCTCTTCTTGTTACTGCTTCAAATTCCACTGAGTTTCTTCAGCCAGGCTTTGGGCTGTGAAAGTTGGAGTGTTAGTTGCAGTCACTACATACCAGTTTCTCTCTGCTGTTTCTTTGTGCTCACACTTTTCCTCTGCTCCAGCCTGGGATACAGCACCCACACCTTCTCACAGTAAAGAATTTCTTCCTATTATCCAATCTAAACCCGCTCTCTTTTACTTTGAAGCCACCCCCCCTTGTCCTGTCACTACATACCCTTGCAAAAAGTCCTCTCCATCTTTCTTGTAGGTTCCCTTCAGGTACTGAAAGGTTGCAATTAAGTCACTCCTAAGCCTTGTCTTTTCCAGGCTGGACAAACCCAAGGCTCAGCCTTTCCTCGTAGGAGAGGTGCTCCAACCTTTTGATCACCTTGGTGGCCTCCTCTGGACTTGCTCCAACAGGTCGGTGTCCTTGCTTTGCTGGGGACCCACGAGCTGGATGCAGCACTCCAGGTGGGGTCCCAGGCCTCGTTTGGGATAGTAGGTTCACAAAACCTGCAAAAGTCACCCTGACACCTCTTGGACTTCTCACAAGGGTTAACAGCACCTACTTCTGTTTGTAGCTTTGAGCTCTGAGTTATTCTAACTTGTGCAGCCTCTTAGTCGAGGTAACAGAGTACTAAACCCAAAAAAGTCTTAAATGAGAACTCTTAAGCCTCGTTTTATGTTCTCTCTTTGTAGGAAAAACTTCAGTAAAAACTCAGTTCATCTGTTTCATTGCCCCAAGATAGAATTTATTTGAGATATAAAAAATGTACATCCACCTATGCATAGAGTCCTCAAGCTGGCTGTTACCTAGAGAGGCTGATTTTGGCATTTTGTTGTTCAGAATGCGGTGGAACAGTGCACGGGGAGAAGGCAAAGATTTGTTGTAATGTATCAGGCTACTTTGCCAGAGTGTTTGGCACAGTTAGAAACACCCACCATCTGTTTAACTTTGGAAGGAAAGGGGAGAAAAAAAACCTCCTGAGGGTTTTGCCCTTCTAAATATTCTGAAGTTCCCTGGAAAAAGTCTTTACCTAACCCCAGACTAAATGTCTAGCTAATGCTAGCTACCCACCAGTACCAAGGACAGATGGCAAGCACTTTCTGCCCTGCCAGCTCCTGCAGCAGTTTGAATGCTCTGTTGTGTTTACCATTTATCCCCTTCTCAAGTTTCGTTCTGGGATGGGGTTGTTGTCTTTGTTTCACCAATCTGAACTGCTCTGCCAAATGGTCTTCCTTGGGGATCCAGATGTGCTCGAGAGAACTCTCAGTTGTGGTGATCAGCAGTCCAGTCTATTTTACGGGATTCAGGGTCTCTGAGTTTTGCCTCTTCTTCTTTTTCCAGTTTTCCTCCAATTTCAGTTATGTAAGAAGGAGTAAAATGCAGAACCTTTCTAACATCTTATGTAGTTATTACTGAGGGAGTCAGCTGAGTATTCCAGATTTAGCTGTCATTAAAAATGCGGTTAAATTCTCATTTTCTTTCTTTTTGATGTTTTCCCCTTGATTACAGGTAGAAATTTACACCTTTGCATTTGGGGAATTTATTTATTTTGGGGAATTTTAAACTGACCCATCTTTACTGCTATTACTATTTGGTGCTCAGCAATCAGTCAGCCCTCAGCAAAAGACCTGCTTCAGTCTCTTTTTTCTCCTCTTAGAGCCATGCACATTGTGCTACTACTGGATGTCCTTTTAATGAGAGGAGGAATCACTCATTGGAAATGCTCATTTCTCTTCTGTGGGTTTCTAAGAGTGTCATCAGCTACGGGCTCAGCCCTTCAGCACCTGAAGCTGGGTGAAATGAATCCCACCCTTGGGAATTTCTCTCTTCTCACCTTTGAGAAAAAAGGGCACAAGCTACAATGGCACGGCAGGTTGGGTAGCAGAATCTGAAGAGATAAACAGTGAAGGCAGGATTGATGAAGGAGAGACAGAATGGGGAAAAGAACTGAAAAGTCATAGTAGGAGCATGGAGAGAAAGAAAACAGATGGACATGGAAGGTGATTTGGTGATGGAAGGGGATTTGGTGTTATATTTAAGAAAATAGAAAGGCGGGAGGAAATTTATAAGAACAGAACTGAATAGTCCATTCATTCCAGAAATTTCTGAGCTGCAGTAGTTACTTCCAAAATACAACACCAGGAGGGGAAAAAATTTAAAACTTTCACGCCTTTAGCTTGCAGAGTGGCTGATTTACAGGAACTTGTTCTTTGATATAATTCAACCTGATGATATAGCAGCAAGTGTAACTCAAAGCAGTATTTGGTTCATTATTTCCCTAGTTATTGGCTAAGAAAATTGAATGTGGGGAAAGAATCACATTCATACTTATTCTTGTGACTTATATCACAAATTGCCCAATAAAAGAGTGGCAGGGGAACAAAACCCATTTCCATTTATAGCCAAACATGTCCATTCTACTTACATTCAGTGATTCAAATTAAACAATACAAGACAATATCTTCTTGTTGGTGGCACTGCATAGGACGTAAATCAATATGGAATTTGACTTTTGCTGATCTTCAGCTTCTCTCACAGGCTATAGCCAGTGAGAATACGCCCAGCATGGCTTAAAAGCACCTGGCTTTTGTCCTGTACTTAATATGGGGAAAGGGAACAGAGAAAAACTGTTTCCAAGGCCACATGAAAAGAAGGAATATATGATTTAGCTCAGCTTTCCCTGGAGAGTGACCCAGGACAGAAATCCAAAGTCCTGTGGGGCTTATTGAAAATGTGAAAGGCAGCATGGAATTTCTTAGCAAGAATGCAAGTCACAAAATGGTTTTTATCACCTGAGCTCAGGTAGAACTAATTGGAGTATTTTCATCTTGAAAAATATGAATATAAACTTTAGTTACTCGAGTCACTAGACATTATTTCTACATTAAAAAGAGCAGCATGTGTTAAAAATCCTTTTATCTGGACATAATTTTTCCTTTTTTAGTGAGTAGCCACTTTCCATTTCCTTTTTTTCTGCAAACCACTATTTCAGTTTAAAAGAAACACTACCTTAAGGGTAAGAATCCTGTATCTGTTCCATTCACAGGTAAGAATGCATTTTATAATTTCTAATCAAGCCTCTTCCCCACAAAAATAATATATCTATATATATAATTTTCCAGAGAGAGATGAGCCTCCCAGCTGAAGAGGCACAAGAGGATTGCTTATACCCTTGAGTTTGTAAAATAAATTAAGTTCAGAAAAATGATTTCTCATCCATCTGTTGCAGAGAGTAATCCCGTGCAGCAGAAATTTGGCTAAAATCATGCTCTCTTGCTCCAACCATTCTGTTTGCTGGAGTGATGTTGTTATCCTTGTAGAAGGGATAGGGATGGAAGATCTTGCTTTTCAGAAAGAGTGTGACTGTGGTAGTTAATAATCCCTTTATTGTATTGATTATTAGAAGTTATTTGAGGCCATCAGCTGGGAACAAAGGTAGAGCATTCAAAGAGTGTGTGCATGCTCTGTTCCTAATTCTGAGTTTGCATTGTGAAAGAGTGATTTGCTCAGGAGGTTTGTCAGGGGGGCTGCCAGGTGTCTTTTCCCCAGTTTTTCAGAGCCAACCTCACAAATTTTAGACCTTGGAACCGTAAAGTTTGGTTGGGTGAATTAGCACAGCAACAGGGTTTTTTCTCATATAAGCCATTGTACATTCTGGTGAGCTGCTTTTCTGGGCAGATTTTACCTGTTCGTGCCATGAGAACAGAAAGACTTGATTTTACTTGTGTGTGGTACTGACTTCATTAGGTTTGCTGTAGATCAGTGCTGGGGCAAGGAAAAGCATAACAGTGTCATAAAGCATAACCAAGACTCATGAATAGGATCATCTGTGTCCTCATCATCTGTTAATTCCAAGCCATTGTCCAAAAAATCAGATGACTTGTGAGCTGCTGACTCTTAGACTGTTTCAGTCTTCAGCACTTTGTAATTTGCAGGCTCCAAGAATAATTTGAGCAAAATTCTTTGCTGCAGCCAGACTTGACTGAGTGTAGCTGACAAAGGGACTGTCTGGAAGTTGGTTATTACTTCCCAGTCCTGCCCTGGTCCTGTTATTGCCTCTTCTCTTTTTCAGGCTCATGACAGAAAAGGCCACATTCATAAACTGAGGGCCAATTTCTACCTTGCAACTTTCTGAAGGCACCACTCAATCTCTAGATCTTACCAAAGCAGGAGTTTGTGTCTTGGAAAGCCTTTTCTGAGTACCCTGAAAATCTTGCTTAATATGTCCAAGAGAGGTAGGTTGTGTAAAGCAGACATTGAGAGAAAGATCAAGAAAAGAATTATTTTGGTCTAAATCTAAGAGAAGGAGAAAATTTCATGCATTTCCAGACTGGACAAGAGACACCAATCACAGTCAGGCACCACAGGAATTGCCCAAATATTTTCGTGTTTAAGCACACTGCCTTTGTGTCCACATTACGAAGCTCATCTGCCAGAATTAAAGAGGTTTTCTAGTGCTATTAACAACTTAGTAGGAAATTGGAGAGCTCACTGTTAGCTTAAGCCCTGAAGAACTATCATGTCTCTTCAAAGAAGAAGCGAACCAGCTATGTAATTTCATCAATGTTTTAGCCACTTCATGGATTTAGTTCTTTTTGATTAATTTACCATGTAATACACACTCTTCCTATTTGCTAGTTACACCCAGTCCCTTATTTTTCTGGAGTGTTCTTTACAGAGGATTGACTGGAACATTTATGAGCGCAGCAGCTCCTGTTTCTCCTGTTCTGCCTCTTTAGGGTCAGAAAAACTGCTCATGCCATTTTTCAGGGTATGCTATTAGTGCAATGGCTACTATCTGTGATTTTTTTAGCCTCTGGAGGCTTCTGGACAGCTCTAAATTGTGACTATTATTCTTTTAAATTGTGGACTAATCCACACTGACTTCAAGAACTTTTTCTGAGACCATATAGCACATTTGGAGTCCATCATAGTGTACGTATCACTGATGTTCCTTTTAAAATTGTTTTCTTTTAATGAGGGGTCACCAGCCTCTCAGTATCATGAGCTTCTGCAGTAAGTTTCTCTATCCTGGATAATTTTGTCTCAGTACTAAATAATCCTATCTCATTATTTAGTCTAGGACTGCTTTATATGTTGAACATCAGGGATCAAAACGTTGGTGCTATGGATGACCTCCTTCATTTTTAAAATTCATCGTATATTTCTATCCTTTCTCAAAAATTACAACTGTTATTTAATAAAATCTTAATATAGGGCTCTAAATCCCTCATTTAAACTCTTAATGTATCTTATTTATCCTGTGAAAATACAGTATGTTTAAAAGCACTCTGTGAGGGACCTTCTCAAGGCATTCTAAACCTTACCAACCGAACCAGCTTTAGTCAGAGAGCTCAAGTGGTTTCTGATTTAAACCTACATTCCATAAAGGATTTTGCTTTTTGCCAAGCATCGTTCCGTGTCTGCTGAACTGATTCTTTATTAGAATTTCCATCAGTTTGCCTAATGTGGAAGTCACACTCCCGATTGGACTGTTTTTCCAGATCACACATGCAGCTCTTTTTCAAGATGGGTGTCCATCTGTGAATGGCTCTTTCCTTTTTAGTTAATTAAACTGGCTCATGGTTAACAAACTGTGATTAATCTTATCCACACACCAATTTATTTTGCCTACTACTGAGCAGTGTACAGGGAAACAAGAGCTCTGCAGGCTGATAAGCATTAGAGGAGGAACTTAAAATTATAATATATTCTGGTTCAGTTCTGTGGTCTTATTATATTTCCCCTTGGAATAAATCAGAAGTTTTTGTAGCCACTTTTGTCCAGATGCTGCCCTTTGTTATTAATTTATTTTGCAATCTGTTTTTCATTATTTTGGCAGAGATAACATGCTACTTTCAGCTGCTTGTTTAGGAATCCTTCATGCAAACTCCAAGAAATCTCTGGTGCAATTTTCCCTTTCCCTGTCTCCTTAGTGATCCCTCAGTTATTCCACTGTTTCATTGGATCACGGTTTTTTGTGTCTGTGTTCCCAGAGACGGAAAAATGCAGGTAATACCAGAGAATATGTGTGTTCCAACAGCCTTCACAGGTGTAAACCCCCATTTCCCCCTTTGCATTGGTGCTGTTTTATGTATGTAGCAATACACCTTTCACAAGAGCAGCTCATCTGTTTTGTGCAATAAACTGCCCTCCTAATGCGATGCAACTAGAACTAAATACTCTTCCATGGGATGCAATCGATATTTGCAAATCAGGACTGATAATTCATTCCTCCCACAAATGGTAGTGGAGGAGCAGATCGTAAAACACACCAGAGATTCCTTCCTCAAGTGAAGATAAAGCTTTACGAAAACCAGAATATTTTCCTCTGGTCCGTAGTGAAGGATAATCTGAAAGGGAAAACAGGCTGCAGGCTGGGCCACTTTAGGCTTTACATCCTGCTTTCCTGAAGAACTGATGCATTTCGAGTAACATTCTGCTTCTGAAAGTCAAGATATGGTAAACCACCTTTGAAATCGATGTGTCACTTTGGAAAACAAATGGCCTTGTTTTCAAACTTCAGAAAAAAACCCAAAGAAGAGAGGAATCTGCTGAGTTGCTCCCCAGGAAGATTGTTCAAAAACTAATGCACGCAGGACACCACCAGTCACTGGACAGTCCTTTGCCAGAAGCACCTAAAAAAGCTTCTAGAGCTCTAAGAAGTGATGTTTCTGCCTGCTGAGCTCCAGAGAGCTTCCCCTTGAGCTCCTCCAACATCCTTGCCTGTGAATCCAACAACACAAAATGGGGCACGTTGAAAAATCTCTTTCCTGACATTTATTTTCTCAGGAAACAGCTAGAGGTGTATTACAGGGAGGAGGCCTTAGGGGGACTGATTTTTAATGCTGTCCTCAAAGGAAAAAAAGAAAATGAATGTATGTAATATAGCTCCTGATAAATATAGCACAGATACCATTGTGCATCCTTCAAGAGGCAAAAACCTGCTTCAGTCTGGGAGGTAACATTGCACTCTGTTCCTTCTGTCTCACAGGGAATGAAGCTTTATTCTGGAGCAGCTAAGGAGACTGTCTTCTAGTGTCAGGGAACAGATGCTATTGTCATCTGACTCTAACACCCTAAGCTCTGTTGCCAGTGAAAAACTAAATGGAATCAACAAAGGGTCCTTAATTCTTTCTGATGTTATAAAGGAAAGCCCGTGAGTTCATGTTATATAGGAAGTTCTTGAGGCATTACTACATATAGCAGTTTATTCTAAGATAGACCATCTCTTCATTTCCTTTTTGGAAAATAAAAAGGGATGATTCTCTATAAAAACCTGTCAGCAAAATCATTACATTGTTTCAAACAGCATAACTTAATCCTGCAGCAAATACAATCAATCAGAAAGTGGAGAGAAAACAAAGCTTTTCCAGCCTGTTTAAAAAAATGTACCAGTGACGATATTGAAAGAAGTATTAAATTGAATCCTGAGCTTCCCCTATCAATAGGGACAGCTCCAATGCAGTACCATTGATCAACCTGTAAGCCAGAAGGAGGAATAAATCTATGACAGGGCCTTCTCTTCCCGGTCCATTAATTCCACAAGCTATCATCAACTGTTTATGGCAGCCTAATGTCAACATGCATCTTGTGCGAGACAGCAGAGCAAATGGTCGGATGTCAATGAAGATTAAGGCAAGAACACACACTGCGTAGTGTTTACAAACATCTCAGCAAGACATCTTTAAAAGAACACAGCCAAACCCCATGTTTTCAAAGCACACACCAATACAGATGTGCACAGCGTTATGGCTCTTGACTCAGTGATCCCTTCACAAGATCAAAACTCAGTTTTAAACTCCTCATTAAAAGCAAACAGTGTCATTCAGGGTTGCTGAAGAGGATTGAGGAAAAGCGGCCAAAGCCATTAAGCAGTAAATGCTGGCATATAACGTCTTTCCTCTTCAGATGCTAAGATCTACATATTAAATGATTTTATTTTGCATTAGTCTTTACCTTTCCTATCTTCAAATCCACCTGTGTAAAATTAGACTGGATTTTCGGTGGATTTTCAGCCTTCTCTTTATCCTGAGCATCTTAGACCCAGTGTTTAGAGATAAACCAGAAAAAAACCCAAAACAACAAAATCCCAAACAACTTTAATGCAGAACATACAAAGTAGCAAGCTATCCCCAAATTCTGTAGCAGTACTTTTAAATCTTTGTAATTGTGGTCCTCTAAACACTTTGTAGAAGTGGTGTGGGTTTCTTCACATTTCCTGTATGTAACTTACTTTACAAAATGTGTTTTCTAAAAATATCTGAGTTTGCTTTTCTTTTCATGACTTAACTTTGGCCATCTTTGTTTGCCATATCTGTAATTTTAATGCAAATCATTTTAATGCAAAAAACACCCCAACAAACAAAAAAACAATCAACGAAACAAAAAAAAAACCAAACCAAAACAACAGAAAAAAAAAAAAACCACAAAAAAAGGCAATAATGAGAATGAATGGCACAATAGAATTTTCCTCCAAAGAGAAATTCCCATAAAGTAACAGTTCCCTGTGACTTCTTATGTTCTGTTGAATTAGGTCCCTTCTATTTCTGCCATTCAGGTTTCCTGGAATTAAGGGTTATCTTTGTGCCAGCAGGGGTGTCACTGGAAGTGAAGTGGTGTAGAAGTACAAAGTGTGAATGCTGATAAGTATTTTCCATTTCATTTCCTTTCAGCAGAAACACACCAGTGAGATCTGGAGGTCAAGTCAAAAGAACAAGAGGTTTCTGCATGGAGCACCAGGGGATATTTGCAGCAAACCCTTCCAATCTGCGCTATAATCCAATTTATCCTGGGCAAGTAGAGTGGATAATAGAGGTAAAATACAGTACAGACAGTACAATATAGAGACTTTGTTCAGCAATTCCACAGTCATTATATAGCTCTTTTTATTTATTTATTTATTTTTAATGTCTGTGTAGCACACAAAAAGATCTTTCTTAAGGCCAAGGCTTTCTGTGGTCTGGAGACCTTTTTTGTGTGGAATGTGTGAATTACAATCTACACCCATAAGGAAGTTGTGTTTTCTCCCACAAGAGTCCCTGTGTAGTTCTCCACAGAGTCAGTGAGAGCTGGATTGAGCCATGAACATGAACTGATGATTGACTCGTGTTAAGGCACTGAGGAAAAAGCATCATCTTCCTCCAGCTTAGAAAACATCCCTGTTTCCAGGAGCAGGGAATGAGAATGGGCTGGCAGGGGATGAGCAAGGAAACTGCAACCAGCACAGGAAGATTTCATCTCTGCACTTTTACCCACCACCCTCTGTTGCTTTTCTTCTTTTCTGTCAACAGTATGAATTCCTGCATAGAAAACCCCAGGAAACTTACACCTACATATGGTCCTTCAGTGTTTTGGTGGGCTTGATCCCTTCCTCAGGTGAGCATCTTGCCCTCTGACCTTGGAGTGCCCACTGGGTTACTCACCTGTTGTCTCAAGTGCCTCAGCCACATGCTGCTGTGCAGGTGAGATGAATCCAGCTGTACACAGCTGTGCTTTCAGGGTGCCTCCAGATCACAATGAACAATCAAAATCAATCACAAAATAAATGGATTGTGGTAAAAGTACAAGGGCCTTTCAGTCTGTTCAGAAATTGCTTCTATTTCAAAGCATATTCCCAACCCAATAATTTTTATTGTATGTTCCTACCAGTTTGGTTTGTTCAGCTTAAAAGAAAACAAAAAAGAAATAATGTTAGCAACACTGTAGATATTTCTGCTGGCTAGGTCTAATAAGAACCTTGTTTGCAGTCTTCCCCAAAGCAATCTGTCTGACAGTATTATCAGCAGTTAGGGAGAGCGATACCTCTGTCAGATGCTTGGGAATTTTTTAATATTTAAAAAGACTGTAGATTCCAAAGAAATGGAATTGAATTTCATCTGCACTCAGGGTGTATACACATGTACTGGGACTGGCACTCAACCTGTGTGGAGTGTCTGCACTTCAGAAAGGATTTGGGCTTGGCCATGAGCGTTGCTTGCCAGGCACATGGGTATAAATGAAACAGAAAGGGTGTTTGTTGTGTGTTTGCAGGGCCAGCACAGGATCTGCCAGCTCTAAGCCCTTTTTTTTTTTTTCTCAAGCTGGCTCTTTTGGTGGAAGTTTGGAAACCTGCAGTGTTTCAGCAATATCTGTTTCCCCTCAAGAGGCTGCAGAAAAACAACCCAAAGCAGAAATGGTTAGAATTCCTTAGTTCTTTCAGCTTTTCTGGACAGAGACTGACGTGGGCCTAATGCCATGTGCCTTGGTGATACAAGCAGTCCCACTGATGAAGAGTATGTGCAAGAGCAGAGGTGGGCAAAGGTGAGCAGAGATCCAGAAGAGAATGTCAATCCTGCCAAACAACAGCCTACTGACTGAGGCTGTGGAGTTATTTGGGTTCCTCACCAGCTTTGGTTTCTTTATTCAGTTGGTTTGATAGAAGAGCAAACACAAGGACAGTTTCTGGACAGTCCAAAGGCTCCAGTGAGGCGGTGTGATCCAGGCAGTACACCCAGGAAGGAAAAGGACTGTGTCCTCATAAGGAGAAGGCCACCAGAGACCTGTGAGAGGAGAAACATGGGAAATTGATGTGATAGAAAAGCATCTCAGAGAGACTGCAAAGGTAGTCAGGAACTTAACATAATAACTCAGGTTATTATGAGGTCTCAAAGCTGGCGGCCAAGGCACAAGTTGCCCTGGATTATTCTTCTGTGGATTTTTAGTTGTGGGTTTTTTCATTTGCTTGTATTTTCTTTTTTTTTGGATTTTTTCCTGGAGGAAAACAAAAGCTGAAATGTGGTAAGGTTTTGATATGAGAATGTCCCAAGGCTTAATCTGTAGGTTCTGAGGTGTCCCCTAGAGAGGGAGGTGTCCTTCGCTGTGCAGTCATAGCTGGTTGGTGCCCTACTGGAGTCTCTGGCCTTGGAGGCACCACAGGAGTGGAATCCTGCTGTGTTCTTGTCAGGGTCTCTTGTACATGTGTTGGGGCAGGAGGAGAAGGAAGTTCTCTCAAACATGAGCTAGGAACTGGTCACAGACTCACAGAATGTCTGACATTGGCAGGGACCTCTGGAAATCATCCCCCATCCCTGCTCAAAGCAGGGTCCTCAGAGCCATAGCCAGCCAGGTTTGGAATACCTCAAAGAATGGAGACTCTACAACTTCTATGGACAACCTGGGACAGGGTTAGATGACTCTCACACTAAAATAGGGGTTTTTTCTAATGTTTAAGCTGATTTCCCTGTCCATTTCAATGAGATGGGAGCCTCACTGGGCTGATTTGTTGAACAGGTCCCTGGCCAGTGTAAAAGGCCACTGTAATAACACCTGCCTATCAAATGACAAATTCTGTCTGAGATGGCGCAGCAAAAGGAAAAGCCATTTCTCCTCCAGGGTGTGTGCTCTAATGACAGGCTTATAAACATAAATATTTTATAATAAATGAGCTGTCCATACCCATTCAATTGAATGCTGTGTGGCACTTGTGAATGTAATAATTTTCACATAGTATTTAGTGATTTTCCCCCTGTGGAAGATCTAATTTTGCTGTGCTGTTGCTGAAATCATGGCATAAACCAAGCAAATTAATCACTGTATGATAACTGTTCTGGTCTAAGAAGACCATGGATATCTAAATGGCATATGAATGGAAAGGTTTGAAGTCAGATGAATTTTCAGTGGCTTGTAAATAACTAAGGTTAGAATTAAGTCAATTCTCTGAGCTATGGACACAATTTTTGTGAATTATTTATTGTATTCGTACTATAAATTTATCAGCATTGGATTTCTCAGTGATCAGTTTCCCTTACATCTTCCAAAGTAATACTGCTTTAGACAGAAAGAGATGAAAGTGCAGAGGTCATTTTTGGCAGCAGATGTAAAGAAGGATTTAAAATATCATTAGGAACTGATTTTTTTTTCCTTATTAATAATTTTTCTTTTGAGCTTCTACTGCTTATGATTTGAGTTTGGGGATTTTTTTCTGTTTTGGTTTCATTTTCTCTCACTGAGCAATTCAGGGTGCACATTAATTTAATTGAACTATTCTTCTAGTTCCTACAGTTCAGAGTTTAGAATTGGCCTTGCCATATAAAAAATGATGGAGTTGCACTGTGGAAAGGAAACGAATTGCTGTGCTGCCTCTGGTCTTCTGCGTACACAGAGAGGGCAAACAGCATTCCCTCATTGTCCTGGCCCTGGCTTCAAGGCAGAAAAGGCAAAACTCTTCTTTCTTAGCATTTTCTTAAGGTACACTTGAGAATGCCTTTCTTTCTTAAGGTCTCAGACAGAACTGGTGCACATTGCTTAAAGGGAGACTGCATGTGCCTACTAGTGTGTGCACATAAGACCTTACTGCAGTTTTTAATCCCTAATATCTTTGAACAACTCAGCTGCCTCAAGTAAAATATGCTAATTCCATTTTATACATCTACCTTGAGGTCTTTTGCTGGGTAATTAAGCTAAATAACTCTGAGCTAAAATAAAATCTACCGGGTTCTCCTTGGTAATGGTAACGACGGGTTGTGTCCAACTAAAAGATCAGCAGCTACAGCTGGAAACAGATTTTAGGAATGGTCTATCCCTTTTCTTTATAAAACTTAGGCTGCCATTCTTAAAATCATTCCAGGTCACTTCTGGAGACGTGGTAGCTCTAGTCTTAAATGCAACTGTTTGATAAGACAGTCTATTTCCTTTACTGTATCTGTGGTACATCAGCTCCTGAATTCAGCTCCTGGACACCTGTGAGACTCTACACATCATCAATGGCTGTTTAAAGGAGAGGGCAGCAAACCTGGGACCTAAATGACCCAGCAGGGAACCAGGACAACTCCTTTGCAAGCCCTGAGTGCTGTGAGTCTTAGCAGGTGGAGAGCCACAAGACTCATTGCACTGGGCAAAAGCAGTATATCCACACAAGAGACTTGGCTGCTGAGGGTGGTGCCAGGCAGCATGAAGGGAGAAAATCAAATTAAACAGTCATAAAGCTGCCCCCTTTGGTCCTCTATAGGGTTACTGTATGCCCTGTGCAGTATCTTGCTGCACAGCACTGAGCAATCATTTGCCCTTTGAATGTATTGAGCAACTGTCTGTGCATTGTGCTGCTATTAGGGCAATGGCCTGCCTGTGCAACAGTAGGTATCTACCTAGTGATATTTTATTGAAGGATTGCTTGAAGGATGTATTATTTCACTCAATAGCTGCTTATTTTCCCTGATATTTTCTGGAGCTCTTTGTAGGTCTGAATGGGACAGGAATTTCTAAGGAATGGGCATCCTCTTGAGCCAGATTTCTTCAGGTTTGCTCTTTTTTTTCCCCAGAGACTTCTTTATCCTAAAGCAAACTTCATGGCCTTGTTTTCAACACCATTGCTGCTGTATCCTTCTTTGAGGCCTAAATATTTTTCATGATTCTTCCCTCCTTCACCTAAACAGTCTGGGCGTGCTTTTGAAATGAACATTCTGTGGTAACAAAGGAATTGTGTGCATCAGGAAGCAGTTCATTATTCTTTACGTTTTGGCACCTGAACTCCTGACTTTTTGGTCCAGTGCTTGGTGGTGTAGAGCCACATGTACAACTGATATGTTTCCCCACTGGAACTGAATAAAATTCCGAGCTTTTTCCATGATGCTTCAGGTGTGTGGCAGGTAGCATACCCTGGGGCTTAGCAAGGGTGAGGGGCATCGCTCATCACTTCCCATGGGACTAAGACAAGGAATATTTCAAAAGGCAAAGTATGTCATAAAAAATATGTTTTTTGACATTGCCCTTTGAAAAAGCACAGCCTTTTCTAAAATAAGACAACTATCACATATGCAGCCCCATATTGCCAAGTACTTCTTACTGTTCTTTTCTTAGTCTTAGCTTATCAGACAGCAATCCTGATTCATCAATATGTCAAGGCTTACCCTGCATACCTGAATGCAAAGGAACTATAGTAGGCTATTCTGCAGAATTGTTAAAAGCAGCCAGATATCATACAAGGCAACAGTGATCTGGGCTGGCAGTTCTGTAGTTGGGATCAGCAGTTCACATACAGGTTTTTCTTGTTCTCCAAGCCCTGAGCAAGAGACATAGAGTAAAGGCAAAACAATCCAGTGAAGTCCTGTATCAGGATGTTTACGGGGTCTGTTATCCTCAGTGCTCTGATTAAAATCCAGTTTGGTCTGTGTGTGTGTTATTTGCCTAAACAAATGCTCTCCTCAGTTTCACTTGTGTATATTTCTCTTTGTGGCTCCATCTCTTTCATGTTCCCTTCAGAATGTGGTGATTTAGTTCAAGGATAGCTTTGTTCAAGTGGTGAGAAATATATAAAGGTGTTTATGTATTTCTGGCAAGATAAGGGATGTAATAAACGGCACCATGCTGGAGTGCCAATGTCTAATAAAGTGAGTGATGATGAAGGCAAGCAGGCTGAGTGCTGACTGAAAGGTTATGTTGTAACATACACTGCTTCAAATCTGAATGAATATATGGAGAAGAAAGGCCTTCTTAGGGGTTGTGGATTATCCTCCAACACGTGTCTCTTGTGCACATGGTCTAAGTGGGATAGATTTCACATCCATGAGCCCTGTTGAGAGCTATAGGTCCACTGTTGTTATGGAAACATTGCAACTGTTTTACCTAGCCCAAGGCTTGGTGGCCCTGGGATATGATGAAGGAGAAACACGACAAGCACCCAAGGCTGGCTGGACTGGGCTGTACCTCTTGTTTGCTTAGGAGCAGTCAGAGTATGTACTGCTTTGTCTGTGTCCTGTGCCGATGGGAATGCATAAAACCATTAAAGATGATTAAACAAGCTCCCTTTGTGGCAGAAAACAGGCAGAATAACCATAAAGAAATATAGAGATACACACATCTATAGCAGCCAGATAACCTAAAGGAAGCTGATAAGCTGTGAGCCAGATACATTGATTTATCTTGGAAATAGCGTAGCTAAAAGTAAAGGCAAGGGTCAGTTCTTTTGTGAACTGAGATGGTTAATTTTATCTGTAGTGGAATCAAGAAAACTAGTAGGGATGGTGCAGACAGACAAGTCCAAAAGTTGCTGAAAGCCTAAAGGCAGAAAAAGGAGATGAGGCACAAGTTATGTATGTTTTCTGGGAGACAGTGCCAGGCAATTATACCTTTCTTTCTTTCTCACCTGGAAAAACCTTTCAAATTCATGTTTGAAAAGTCCCTTTGAAACTTGAATGAATATTTCAGCAGATGAGGTGATTCCCTTTTATGTTTTCCTGGTAAATATTTTATTTTGCTCACATGGATGCCTCAAGTGAGAGAGGTTCCTGTATTTTTGCACCTGTCTTAGTGCTTGTATAAACTTCCTCAGCTTTGGCTGTTTTGTCAACACTGTGAAGGGGTAAATTCTCCAGAGCTCCTCTTTGCTTTACCATTGAAGAGCTGGGAAACTCCACCAGACCACAAGTCTTTAGAGACATCTCTTCATGGAACTTCAGCCCCTGCCCATGAAATATTGCTCCCATTATAGCCTAGTCCTTTATCCTGACCTTATCAGCAAGAAAAATCCCCCTGACAAAATTCCATCTTATCTTTTCAGCTGAAATCCAACTTTTTTCTCCCAGAAAGTTTCTTTTAACATATATAGATTCTATTTAATCTAAAATATTTAAACTTGATCTCCAGTGAAGAGATCCAGGCACAAACTGAAGAGACTAATAACACTGGTGATGTCTTCGGGTCGTGTTTTCCTGTGCCTGCCTGTCACTTCTCATTTTGGGAGAGCTTTGGTGCACTACTAGTTTGCCATGTGGAGGGCTCTGATCTTGGCCATTCACATCCATACAGCACTTCGGTTTTGCATCTCTCTTTTCTTTATATTGATTGATTTTCCACAATAACAGGCTGGCCCTACGAAATGGTGGAAGCTTTCCCATGATCACTGTTTAAGTATTAGGTGACTTCTGCAGATGCAAGTCAGCTTACCTGTATGTTTTCTGTGTGTGCAAATGTTAAATTGGAGAAATACAAGGGGAAATGGGTTAATATTTTGGCCCATTCCTCTGTCTAATCCTGCCTTAGCACCGCCAGAACCAGAGCGCACAGAGTGCTGTTGGTAAGGCTGCAAAGAGGCCAGATGAATGCAATAATATATACAGTTTGTCCAAGCCTGATGCCCAATTTGTTTTTAATGATGTGAGCTAAGTTTCTCCCTAGATCTGAGAAAAATCAAATGAAGAAAAAGAATTGGTTTAGAATTTATGGATCTTTTTTTTTTTTTTTTTGAGAAGGTCATTATTTTCATAACAAATGGCTTTTTGAAGTCAGAGCTAGAGAAAAAAATTAAACCCTGATGTTAAATTTTCCCCACCCCAGGTCCCTAGAAGATAATAATCTTATATAAAAAATGTCAAGTTTACTGTATTGATTATGTTAGATTGTAGTGTTAACTGTCATCTAGTGGAAGTGGAAGAAAAACCCTTCTGCCATTTGCCACTCATCTGTATGAAAAGTTTCCCTACATTCATTTATTATTTCTATCGCATTTATTCCGAAAATGCAAATATTATTAAATAAAATCTCAAAGTAGTTATGTGCAGAATATATGAAAAATGAGCTCAACTGTTAAAGAAAGACTTTTTCCAATTTTACAGCAGGATCAATCAATAGGAATCATTCCAATTTCTGCTTGGCTGGCTGAGCTCTGCACAATACATGTTACCCTGCAAAGGTTCCTCTGAGTTCTGACAGGAATAACGCTTGCAGATTTCTGTCTTCCTTCTATTTTTTAAAGAGGAATTAAAGCAAACAATTGGTGCATCACTTTAGGCTCTGTTTTATATATTATAGTCTTTCCTTTGCTTGCCTCATACCCTCTGACAGTCTCTGACTGATAAATGTGCAGTGTTTCAGATCTGATTGTTACCAACTTTCCTAGCAGCACAAATTTAAATCTTCCCTGGTTTTTTTTTTTCAGAAGCCATATGTCATATAATGTCATAAATGGAGCTTGTGAGAAAGAAATCATCCAATCCATCAACATATATATTTTATTGTAGTGCTGGGCTGAGGGATCATTTTAATGTCACTTGGAAAGGTTCCTTCCTCCAGGTTTCCACCTTCAAATATCCTGCTTGCACAGGATAATGGTTCAGAAGCAGAGCATGGCAAGAAATGGCTAAGCAACATTGTGATCCTTCGTTTAGGATACGAAAGGACTGGAATCATTATGTAAAACATAAAGCTTTAAGTGTAGAAATACGTCAAAACCCAGCAAAGATCATTTTTCTGTGCTCCTGAAGCCAGTATGAGGTGCTGAATTATTCCATGCTCTTGACATCTCAGCCACGTTGCCCAAAACTGTACAGAAAAGAGCGAGTGGAGCCAGAGTGTTACAGAAGAGTTCCTGTTTAAAAAATAACTTCTTTTAAAATGTGAGTGCAATTTGCTCTATCTATATGAAAATAGATGGAAATATATTCAGTGCATTTATGGCGTATGAAAGGTTTTATTTAATGTTATCTGGTCTTGACCTTTAGACTGAAATTTGCATTTGATTTTCATTGCCTCTGGGAATGTTTTACTTCCTGCACTAATTCCCCTTCTAAACTGTGAAGGCTGTGGATTCTGTTGCAACATTGATCATCTTACACTGATGCTGGTAACTTGTCATGGCGTTATAGAGTTAACTATTGCTTTGAAGTGAAAATATGACTTTTGGATCCAGTGGGATTACACAGGGAATAGTCTTGTTCAAAACAGAGACAATATTTGTACTGTAATCTATTGTGAGAGTGTGACTGCTCTTCGTGAAGGTTTATCATTATGTCATGACTGTGCTTGGGTTCACACCAAGACACAGCCTAAAAATGAAGTCTTATACTAAGATTTAGCCTTAGACTAAGACAGGAGGGTTTAACTGTCATTTTATAATCACTTTTATAGTCAGTCACTTAGACATAGCAGTGTTATATGTTCTATATCACACTGCATTTCTTTATGCCATGAACGTCTGTGCACAGTTTCATGTGTCACAAGAATTTAGTCTTTCTTTCTTCCTTTCCTTCTTCCTTTCCTTTCCTTCTTCCTTTCCTTTCCTTCTTCCTTTCCTTTCCTTCTTCCTTTCCTTTCCTTCTTCCTTTCCTTCCCTTCTCCCTTCCCTTCCCTTCTCCCTTCCCTTCCCTTCTCCCTTCCCTTCCCTTCTCCCTTCCCTTCCCTT
>JAWWMO010000083.1:43960207-44023557 GCA_035047845.1 Dendrocincla fuliginosa | reverse complement strand
GCAAGTGCTGGAGGTGGTGGGCAGCAGGGTTTGATTAATCCACATTCCATTTTCCCATTATTGAAAAAGGATGAGGCTCTGCAGCTGAGTGTGGCAGATGTAGTCAGAAATATTGCAGCTATGGGGATGATGGTGTGGGTCACTCAGTAATTATTTTGAGCCAGGAATATAAAGTGAGATGGTATCAGAAAATTGTCAGAGAGCATTACTTTAACTCACGGTTATGTAAGAGCTCAGTGAGAAGGCCAGACTGCAACACAAGCGGTTTCTTGTCCATTGTTACATTAAAAATGTGATTTTCATCAAAGCTAGGCTGAGCTACAGGCTGTTAACATCATACATAGGAATGACAGGAATTTGGTGCACAGATCAGTATGAGAAGAGCATGCAGTCATCACACAAACAGGCAAATACTCAACTGCTGGCCATGAAATACAGCTCTGTAATGAAAACAATACCCAGAAATAATGGCTTCACCAATAACAGTGGCAGCTTCATCCCTTTCCTTATTCTCATTTGCTACGGATTCACTGGTTTTGGGGTTTTTCGTTTGTGGGGTTTTTTGTCACATCAGTTTAATCCTGGATATCATGTTCTTCTAGATCCTTCTCTGTTGTCGACATCATAGCCTCTCACTTCTTTCCTGTGCCTGTGAGAAGTGAGGAGGGGTTTTGACACTCTAAGGTGTCACGCTAAGCATATAAAGCAGGGTGAAGAAGAAGGAAAGGGTCACTTTTGGAGCGACAGCTTTTGTCTTCTCAAGTAACCATCCCTTGTGATGGAGCCGCGCTTTCTTGGAAGTGCTGAACACCTGCCTGCCTTGGGAAGTGGTGAATGAATGCCTTGTTTTACTTTGCTTGTGTGCACAGCTTTTGCTTTACCTGTTAAACTGTCTTTATTTCAACCCACAAGTGTTCTCACGTTTGCTTCCAATTCTCTCCCCCATCCCAACATGGATGTGGAGTTTAGCTGATGCCTGGGGTTAAACCACATCAGCCCTTTTTGGCACCCAACACAGGGCTCAAAAGATTCAAAATAACAACACATTGGACTGGCACATACTAGATCGAATTTATAGCTGTTATTACTGTGTAGCTATTAATCTGCAGGCTCTGTGCTTGCCATGAGGCTTGTTTGCCCTACTATAAATCAGAATCTTGGGCTCAGTGGCGGCTTGCTGCTTTTACAGCTTGCTGTATTGCTCTGTTCCTTGTCATTTTACCCTCCTGTGCCTGGGAATATTTTGAAAACAGCAATGGTGATGCTCCTGGACTGGCAGATGGCCAGGATCTGCTGTACTAGACAGCCTGGATCTCCAGTGTGAACTCAAGTCAAAATGACTGTGACCTGTGGGTGAGTCCACGTGGGAGCAGGACACCCCAAAGCGTCTGTGGCCATGGATAAGACCATGCCAAAGCAGGTATACCTCTGAAGGGATCATAGCCCAAGGATGATTCCATGCTGGAGAAGGTACACCTTCTGTGTGGCTTTGGAGAAGTCAATGCTGCAGCAGGTGCATCTCAAAGCATCAGTGGCTATGCATGAGGACATGCTGGAGCACCTCAAACCATGTGGCCATTGATAAATCAGAGTAATTCCCTGAGTATAAACACACCAAGATGTAATTCTTCTTGCAACCTTGTACCAAAGCAGGCAAAGGAAGTTTGCAAAGCATCTTAAACAACCAGAGCAACTTGCAGAAAAGATTGACATTTAACACAATACTTCAAGGTGCTGCTGAAGTCAAGCCCAAGCCAGCTCAATGCAGTCTTGGTTGCCAAGGCTGTGTGCCCTGGCTGTGAGCTTTGGCCTATACCAAGCAGGGTCTGATGGAAAATGGGTCTGTTTGAGGGGCTGTTCCTGGAGATCCACCTGGCAGGGCACAATGAGGCTGAGGGGCTGGAGATCTGCCTGGAGCAGGCCACACTCTTTCAATGTGGGCATGGGGCTGGCATTGTGGGTGTGAGCCCTGCTGTGCCCCAGGGCCAGAAGACCAACCATATCTTGTTTTGCACACCAGGAGTGACTCTGATGGTGCCGTCCTAACCCTCGTGGCCAGTGCTGTGATTCTTCCTGTGGCATTTTTCTTTCAGTGAACAAGTAGATTGAACAAGTAAATTGTGCAAGTAAATGCAAAAAGGTTTGGAAAGCTTTGGGCTTCACCACATCAGTGGAGAGAGTGGAAGACGCTTTTTCAGGGATGTTTTTTCTCAGTTGATCTGGGTGTCCTGCTGTTTCCTGGCAGTGTGCTTGGCAAAGGCACCACACACTACTAGTTGGCTCCTCTTGCCTATGCTGCCCAGCTTCCAATAACAGATCCTCCTCGTGCCCATGCATTATTACCCTACCGTCTTTATTGACTGGAGCACGGAATGGCACTGGCTGAGTACAGTTATTTCCTGTAGAGATTATGTTCAGTTGCAGCTGCCCATCAACTGAGTCAGGCGTCATCTCGTGCACTTGTGTGTACTCACAGCACAGAGCTGCACCCAGCTTGTGCCTCTTTTACGGCATGATTTTTAAGCAGCTTGTTTCCATGTTATTGGTAGCTCCTTTTACCATTAATTGGTTTTACAGGCACATATTTTGCTTGAATCTGTACTGCAAGGAGGGAAATGAAGAAGCTTTTAATAGGCACTGCTATGCTCACTATGTAGTGTATTTCACGGACTGGCAATCCCTTTTTATTCTTCAGCCTGGGTTCATTATAAGCTGTGCCTTATGTAGGACAGGAATCCTGCAGAGCGATTGCCAGCAAACTGAACATTCAGGCTCACGTTGCTGTGCATGTGCGCAGAAGGATCACGTCACACTTCTGCAGAGTAAAATCCTGTCAGTATTTCTAGTAGTTTGCATTTATGTCTCAACAGTCTTAGCGTGCCTCTCACAGGATTCGTTTGCTGCCCTTTTTCTCCTCAGATGCAGAACTTCCTCAAGTCTTTACAACAAAACCCAAGGCAGTGTCAGCTGTGTGGGAACAGGAAGCACACACCTGCCTCTGTGAGTGCTCTCAGCTTTCCTGTGGCTGGGCCAGGAGCACAGAGTGCCTCTCCATCCTGGCCACTGGCTGCTCTGCATCTCCATGGGTGTCACAGCACACCCCTTCCTTGGGCATTGGCTGAGTCTGAGCTGCTCCCTTTGCAGCCAAACAGCTCACTTTTATCTGGCGGTGTTTGGTGGCTTACAGCGACTCCTGTGAATCCGGGTGTGATCATATGAATTGGTACTGGCAGGAAGGACAGGATAAGTAGGCTAAGGAGGGCTGGGAGTAATCTCTTGCAGTTGTAACTAAATCAGACCTTGGACAGTAGGTGTCAAGGAATAAACCAGTGCTCTTCATTCATAAACACAGAGAAACAGGAGTCCTGCCCATCTCCACATTTGGCTTTCCCACAGAATGTGGAAGGAGGGCAGGAATCAGTGAACAATGAATGCACTCCACAAACTACATCCCTGATGTATTATAAGTGAATCCCTTCACTGCCCTGTTTTATAGAAGCTGATAGAAGCCCAGAAGAGTACTGTGAGAGCTCCCATTCAGTGGAATTTTCCACTCAGTTTATATACATATGCATGCTGTGTGCTGCTGGGGTGCTGGCAGAGTGGATACAGGGACTACAGAATGAGTGGCTTCCTTGGCATTCTAAAGTACAGGAAAAATATAAGTGGATAATGATAAGAAATGGCTTGTAAACCTGGCTCTTGAAAATGCTGTAAAATAGCACTTATTCTGGGAGTGAATGGCAGTGTTTCACAAAAACCTACTTATCAGAAACCCCGCACACCAAGCTGAAATGGTGATTGTTTGTATTTCTATTTATTTCAAACCTTGCAGTCATTTGAATATAATATAAAATTGTTAAAAAGCCCCAATGATGACACCGCCAGCAAAGAGTGCCACTTGCATCTTTCATTATTTTCTGTACTGAACCTCTGCAGATCTGTAAGCAAAGGGAAGAGAAGGCACCTGCAGCTCTCTGAGTATGCTGGAGCAGCACATGCACTGTGGCAGGAGCTGATCCCAGGTTCCCCACTAACCTACCTGAACTGCCTCACTTGAAATGCAGAGCCCCTAGAGAAAACAAATGATCACTGCAGCTTCTCCTTAATGTTTCGGTTGCATTTCATGAATCAGAACTGCCACCATGGAGGTGTTAAGAGCTGTGAAACCCAGGTAGTAAAGTATTTCCTTGCAGATTACTGCAGACACACACCAGATGGGGGAACACAGTACCAGCCCTGTCCTTGATTTTTGCTTGGAAAAAAAATTGCTCCCTGATTAACATGCTGGCTCTGATAATGACCATTTACATTTTTTTTTCTCAGGCATTGCATGGCAGATCTGGGCTTACAACCCAGAATATAAATTTCAGTGGGAAGATAAGCACATCTTGGAGTACTGCAACAGCTCAATATATTGTTTCTCCAGGGCTATCACTTGAAGAATATGTAGGTAAGTTGGAATGAATGAAGAAACTGTTTGTATGAACTTATGGTGCATGTAAATATTTGTACTTTTTTTTTTCCCAGGTCCTTGGAAGGGTCTCCACACATTTGTTGTGTCATTAGGGCCTCACACACAGACCCTCACTGTTATAAGGGTCATATTTGTGAAATGATGCATCTGCTTTCTTGAATCCAAAATCTGGCACAGGAAGGCAATTTAAAACTTGAGTTTCTTAAGAGAAGCCTCTAAAGCTACCTTGCACACAGGAAAGAAAGATGACAGAAGGAGCTCAACCCTCCTATCCCCTACTGATGTCAACTTCGTGTCTGAAGAAAGTTTCACCTTCCTTCCAAAGGTCAGATTAACTAGGAAAAGTGAATTTTAAGTGTCTTAAAGGAAGCTTCCTAGCAGGGCACTTCAAATAGTGTATTTTTCTGCTCTGTTCTGTGACTCTGAACCCCAGCACCCCTTCTACTTTGCTATAGATAAAAAAGCATGTTGTGCTTTTACCTGCTACCCTTATCAGCATTATAACGCTTACCTTGAGTTACTTTTTCCTGGGTTCCTTGATAAAAGCTGAGGAGATGACACATTGTAAACAACAAAATCTCTGCTGCCAAGAGCCTGTTTTGCATACTGACTATGTGGAACACTTTAAAAAAATGTGAGCTAGATATACAGATTATGAAATACAAAAAAAAAAAAGAAAATAATATGAAAAGAATGAAATTTTATTCTCTTATTTGTATTCTATTTCCCCCTTTTTATTTTTCTTGGGAAAAACTGAGAGGGGGGAAACAAAAAGGAAAGATGAAGAGTGTGTTCTTTTCCTGACCTCAGGGGCCATGAATATTTTTAATATGAAAAATGAGATGTTCCTACAATTCTCAGACATCGAAGTAGGACTTTAAGTATTATCTATAACTACACATATTTTTGTGAAATTTTTACGTAGTCTATACAGATATCTCATACAGTATAGGTATATATTCTGTCATGCATCTATCTATCTATCTATCTATCTATCTATCTATCTATCTATCTATCTAATGAGACAGATGGTGAAAACAATATGAATTGGCAATGCTTGTTATTTATGCTGTACTTAGAAATGTAAAAAGACCCCCCAAAATTCAGCAGATGTTCTGGTCTACCATAATCAGTCTGTTGCTAATGCAGAACTCCCTACATTCAATCATTTTGAAGAGGCTCTTAAACCATTTCTTTCAGCAATTCTTTAATTAATCTCTTTGTATAATGACTGTTAATAGAGCCTTCATCCCCACTACAAAGGGCCTGTAATTCTAATGCCACTTTCAAGGTCTACAGCTTGCACAGATAATATGTGTTAGACAACTATAATATCTAGTAGTACAGATATGTAAGTAATACTGCAGGTATTTTAGAAGCACAGATGAACCAAAGGAAGATTAATGGGATTTGACAGCATGACAAAAAATGCCACTGCACAAGGGCATCCATCTCTAGAGTTTTAGTCAGGTATTTCCGTGAGTGAAACAATCAGTGGGGTGAAATACCCATTTGATGAGTGTAATTTGGCAACAATTTGCAAACATGATAATGTGCCTTGTTATTCAAAGGCATTTGACACAGATATCTTGACGTTTTTATTATGGGAGCTGTCAAGAATAATCTGGAAGAGTAAAAGATTCTTATTGGAATGTGCCTACTTATCTTTGGTAATCTAATAATCTATAGTAGCAAGGTCAAGTAATTTTTTATGATACAGCCTTTAATCTTCTATCAATTACTGCTGTTAATTGCAGCTGGACTGCTGAGAGATATAGAGATCTTTCTGGGGAAAAAAAATGAGCAGCTATAGGTCTGTTCTGAGCAGTGCACCATCGCCAAAGGGACAGCAGTTCCCTTTCTCCACCACCATCTCCCTGGGAATTAACTGGCTGTAAAAAGAAAAAGGTGCTGAGCCCATTGTGCATAATGACAAAGATCTGCTGATGTCATAACATGTACCCACGACACAAATTTTTGGTGGCTTTTTCTGATCTACACCTTGCCCTTCAACATTTCTAAGTAGCTGGGTACACTAACAGCTGTAGGTATATTTTCTAGGTAATTGTGAACCCTGTATGGTATGGGCCAGGACTTCTTTAAATACCAGTATGGTTTGAGTCTCTTTCTCAGGGAGAAGGGATCACCTTACCTTGAAGGTCTGCTCAGAGCAGGGCAATCATTCAGCAGCATCGTCCAGTACGTCACAAGCATAGTCATCACTTGAAATGTTTTGGGTAGATAACAAAAG
This sequence comes from Dendrocincla fuliginosa, assembly GCA_035047845.1. Taxonomy (NCBI): domain Eukaryota; kingdom Metazoa; phylum Chordata; class Aves; order Passeriformes; family Dendrocolaptidae; genus Dendrocincla; species Dendrocincla fuliginosa. Next base: position 44,016,829 of record JAWWMO010000083.1, on the reverse strand, counting down.
TACACAACATTAATAACCCCAAAGTAAAAATTTCATAGCTCACCAACCACTCTGGGGAGTTGCAGTTCTTCCTTGATTTCATACAACAAATTTTGCTGTGCTCCCTGAAGGCCTTTTCCTGTGTCCAGCTGTTTATAAAGAAGCAAATAAATCAAAACCCAGAATACTTTGCTGAAGACTCCATTTTTTACTCCTTTCTCTATGTGTAGGACTGTCCGCTCTAGAAGAAAGATGCATAGAATGACCCTGCAAATAAGATCAATGTAATCCAGAGAATGAAATGGATTTGTCAAGCCCTGCCTTTGTTTGTCACTTACCATCACTGTAGTTTCTTTTCATCTTCAATTTTTGCTCCTCTTCAGTGTTTGCCATAAAGAATTTCATTTAGGGGACGAAATAGAAAGAGGATTTTATGCATCCATTATTTAATGATGGACTTTTATCCTGGGGGGAAATGGGCAAGAAGGATTCTGATTGCAGAGTGAAGTGAATTAAATGGCAAAAAATTTCCTAAATTTGGCTGAGAGTTTATGACCTAATTTGCATAACTCTGATTTTAATGTCAGTGACTTCTTTCCTGATCCATTGTTGGGATTTTTTGTTTGTTTTCAAATTTAATTGCTTGTGTATTAATTTTCACAATTCTGGAGCCAGCATACCTATGAGATCTAATTTAAGGACTGTATTTCCTCTTTGGAAAATAAGAGGCAATTTTAAAAAGAGAAGGAAAAACCAAGAAAAATGGCATTTTTAAAATAACACACATTATTTTTTTCCAGAGCAGCATTTCTTTTCTAGGCCTTCTTAGGAGGGATTGTTGTCTTTGCAGAAGATTTGCCTGCATGCAGTTTTCAGACCAACCATCAGAACAGGCCAGAAGAGGCACCAGCACCACAGCAGTGTTCAAACGTGCCCAAGTGGACTCGAAGCACCAGGGGTATCACTGTGATTAGGCTGGGCAGAGGGAATTGTACCCTGCAGCTCCTCCTCGCTGGCTCATATTTCATGGCAAGAGTGGGAAAGCCTGCATGTGGCTCTGCTGTAGTAGCAACTAAATTATACCTGAGCAGAGATGTCTTAATAGACTGTATTTTCACTATGTACAGAACGTTATTTTCCAAGGAGAAATCATTTCAAGAGTGAGAATCAGATGCCAGGAGTTTTAGCAGTGTACTCTGTGTGCTCCACTTCCCAGTGCTGATGGAGAGGGGCTGTACAGCATGATCAGCAAAGGTGCTGAGCACCATGTGAGAGTCAGCCTGAGGGACACAGGATCACATCCTACAGGAGGCAGCTGCTTTAATTTCCCTCTGAAGCAACACATTCATCCACAGCTGGGGGGGCATCAGGGCAAACCACAGGACTGGTGTACTTGTTGTCAAGCTTTTTCCTCCCCCAGTGCACGATGGGGTGAACAAACTGGGCGGCCCAGATGAAGGATAAATATCTTCTTCCTTTCACTAAGGGACAAGACGACAGTTTTTACATCAGAGTTAACACCAAATCTGAGATGTCTCAACAATGCCCTTCCTATCTTCCTCCTTATTTCTCACCATTTTTACTAATGAAGTTGTGCCAAACATCCCTGCTAAACAACTCCTGTCTATCTCTCTCTTCATTTTCTTGCCTTCCTTTCCTGTTCTGGAAGGGAAAAAAAAAAAAAAAAACACAAAAAAAACCACAACAAAAAGACAGCAAAAAACTTCCAGAAGAGAGTATTTAAAAAGCCTTACTATTGTAAAATGAAGCATATAATAGGACAAGGAATTGTAGAAAATGCACCTTGCTGCATACAGAGATGTCTTTAATGAAAAGATGGAGAAGCTTACAGATGCACAAGTGCTGGAGCCTTGCGATTGCCTACAACATGCCAGAAAACACACAGCAGTGCCTGAAAAGACAGCAGGAGTTTTGTGTGATGAAGAGCCCCTCAAAGATTAGCAAACATGGTGTAGAGCTGATAAAATAGAACCTGGAGTCTTTTGTTTTCCAATTAAGCTGGTAAGAGCAGAGTTCCCCCATGCAAACAGAGCCCTAAACTTGACTGTGTTACTGGCACAACAAGGAGTGATTACCTCCCACATCTCTTATCCTCAGGCTGCTTCATCCTTGCTTCCTAAGGTTTTTCTGGTGCAAAACGACCTGGCTGCATCACAGATAACAAAGTCACGCCCTTTTGTACTGCAGCAGGCAATTTCCTTTAGCCCCAAACCAGTACTTTGTTTTAAGAGCACACTTGTTCCTTCCACAGTACTAATGGTAGCCATGAATTCTACACACCCTAAAAACAAGGTGTTCCCACCATGGCAAAGCCTGAGGGTACAGAAAGAGCAGTACAGGCTATAGTGCATGAAGGTCTAAAATATGTTGTACCTGAGTCAAAGGAGCTAAAATGATCTTGATTCGCAGTCCTAATCTTGACCAGTGAGGCCACTAAATTAAAGAAAAAATGTATGTTTCCGAAAAGTGAAAACACTACATCTCTGGAAAAAGAATGAGAGCAAATAACCTTTCAGTTATTTGACCTCTGCTGGACTTAGAGGAGCTCCTGTTCTATCCTGTAAAGGCACATCTGTGCAGTTCTGGAAACTCACTACAGTCAGATTCTCACAAGGTCCTTTCTAGCAAGCAACAAAGCCACTGACAAAGGCTTTTCTGACTTTCCTGGACACATTAGACTTTGGACACTGCTGCTTCCATTCCTACCTCTGTTTGTCCTGCTGGTTGGCCTAAAAGCCCCAAGGGTTTTGGCTCTGCTGTGTCACGGCTCTCCTTGCAGTATCATAAGCCCCAGCAAGATGTAGGAGATTGCAGACCATATGTGTGCATGGGTATAGGTTGAGAGATGATTTATTTTAAGGCCAATGCATTATTTTCTAACAGTAACTAAAAGGGGAGTCACACTCACAGCACATTCTGCTTTTGCAGAGTCGGGAACACTGACTCATTCCTGCCCTCCCCTCAGTTTCCAGTGTGTGATGCAGAGGTGAGGTAGGAGAAGGCTGGGAGTGATGTCTTGCTTTTGCTGTGATACAAATAAGGGCTGGTTTGTGACTTGACTCCCTTCCTGAAAATTTCCAGCATGAACTCAGAGAATTCAAATAGCAAATCACAGATAGGTGGGTTCTGGTGAGTAGAACAGATAGCAAAATTTTCATTCCTGTTACTTTCAGATAATTGCTTGAAATACACTGAGATCATACATTCCCCAAGGAAGAAAAAGAAATACAAGATTAATTGACTTTCATGTGGTCTTCTCATACTAAATCTAGCAAAAGGAGAATTACAAACATCACCATGAGGTAAGTTTAGATGAGACACACACACAAAGATACACCTTCTCTGAAGAATTCTCTTTAACTTTCCTGTAAATGCCACATTTCAGCTCTGCTGCTCAATGAGTGCGTTTGCTGGTGCAAATGCCCTTTAGCTCATGTCTCACAAGGCAAGTGCTCTCCTGTCACTGGGTTGCATCATATCAGAGTTATGCAGCTGAAATTAATGCAGTTTCATTGGGATGTAGATGTGTTTACAGCAGTGAAAAATGTAGGAAATTGCATTATTTAGGGAACAAAAGAAGGGAAATAGATTAAAAGGACATATTTGGCATGGTTGACGCTTTAGCCTTGCTTACTTTTACGTCTGCATACGAAAAAGTACTTTTACTCTCTCTGTGACTATTGGAAGACAATTGGATGGTGATATTTGGAAACACTGTAGATAACATTGGATGAAGAGAAAGAGCATTCTAACACAAATGGGAAAAATGCCAAATGTGGAATCTTAATGAATTCCTCATTAATACCCTCACTGACGCCTTGCAAATGAAAACTGGTCTCCTTGAAAATTTGCATTGAAATAGTTCAGTTTAAAGTGCAATCCAATTATTCACAAAAGTTATTATGCAGTTCAATGTTCTCACGAAGTGTGTTCCATAAAAAATTTGGGCCCCTCATTGGGAAAAAAATCCAGCTGGGAACATACTTTTATGTATTTTTCTGAAAACTAAGACATTGCATTTGGAAACATCATCCCTGAGAGCTGTATATTTAAGGCCAGAAGTTCTGATTTTGTATTTTGAGTTGGGTTACATCACCAAACTGATTCTTACATTTAGACTCCCCAGAGAGATAAGGGAATGCAAGGAAGCTTATCAAACCTGCCCCAGAAAAAAAGCAAGTGCAACGCTTCCAAGAGGTCTTTCATTAGAAGTTAAATGAATCCTAAGGCCATAGTAAATGAAGAATAAGGGCAACAAAAGAGATGATACACAAAGACAGGGATCTTCCAGTACTTCACATTATAAACTCAACAAAAGGCCCCCTCAGCCTTTACTACAGAGTCACCAGCCTAGCTGGACTTCTCCTAAGTTTCAAAAGGCAAGTTTCTAAAAGGATTTTGGTGCATCTCTGGGTGGGAACCTCTGCGTAAACAAGTGCTTGTTCCTCTGATGCTTGGAGCAAAGGCAACACAGGCTGTTATAGCACTGTTAGGTTTAGGCACTAAAATGTTGCTCAGTCTAGAAAATATATGCTAATACATTTAGGGTGGGGTAGGGGGGCGATTGCAGGGTGAAATGCCATCTAAATCCCAGTGGGAGGGAAATACACGAACAGCAAGTGATAGTAGAAATAAATCAGGTGTAAGCCATGGGATTGCAGACTTCAGGAGAAGAAAGTAATACACATTAGGAATACACTTTTTCTGCTCTCTGAGGCTCCAGTAAGACAACCCCTAGGGTTTTAGGACATTTCACTGGTTTCAGCTGTTAAAACACCAACTCGGAGTGGCTGACACAGATTTCAAAGGGCTGGTGATGATGAGTAAAAAGAGGAAATGAGGGCTGAACTCTTATATGAGAAATTGTAAAAAGCTAACATCACCCCAACCCTCACACTCTGAATCAATGGCAGAACTATGCAGAAAATTATTATATCCTCAGGATTTGCCCTTCATTAGCAAATGCCTCCAAGTAGCCAAAAGTCTCCAACTTCTTTGGAGTTGTAGCAAATCATCTCAGCCCTACAGCTGCAGGCATCCTGGGCAGCTGGTGCAAGGGGCATCATGACTTTAGCAGCCAGGCTGTTTCACTGGGTTGTAAAACAGACCTTTGTTGCCTCCTGAAAAATACCTTTTTTTAATTTATTTTTATTTAGTGGTAACGCAACACCTTTGCCTTCACATCATATGTTCTTGAGCTCAGCTCAACCATGATCTGACCGTGTCTCATTTGCCCAAAAAGTGTTTAAAGAGAGGTTTCAATATGCAAACAGAATGTAATAAATTCTAATAACCATTATTCAAAGCCGTGACACAAAAAGAGGTTGGACAAGAGAGAGACCCCATGGTCAGTGAGTAAATACTGTGGAAAATACAACCTGAATTATGTATTTCATATCAGAAGTTGCTAATGTACTGTACGACACAGTCCTGAGTGAGAAAAGAAATTAGAACCTTCACTCTCATCCAGTGCCAAACTGTCTATGGCCACAGTAGAATAAAAGTAAGAAACAGATGCAAGAGTGGAAAAAGAAAACATTCAGGCAGCTTTCCTGTCGACTCTATACAGCCTTTCTAAAAAGTCTGAGCAAGTTGCCTGAACAAAATTAATACTCAGTTTTGGTCAGAGGACCTCGCTGTATTATCTCTTTATTTATTTATGTATCTGTGCACACTCACATCCAGCAATCAGGTAATAGTCAATGTTTTTATTCCTACTCTGGCATATTTTTTCCAGGTCATGAAAGGCAGGTTAATATTTGATCTTCTATCAGAAAATCTTCCTATACTAAACGTATAAAAGTTATTATGGAAAATGCATCCTGGCACAGCCATAAACTTACAGTGATAGTTTGTAGGAGTAAATGCTCTGTGGGTGTTTGGAGAATTTCACTGCAATCACATGAATATATTGATGCCCATCCCTGTTACAGTTATTGTCACAGGTGATGCTACAGACTGCTATTTGAAATCTGTGACTTATGAATTTGAGAGTCCACCACCATAGAAGCTGGATGGCATTGATTTCTTCCATCTCCCTCTGCTTATCTCAAGCTCTTTCATTTTACTTGTCTTATTGATTTTCATGCTCACTTTCATACATTATCTGACTGGAAGCTGGTAATGAATCGATGTGGCCACGTAAACACACATTCTGTTATAACCCTTTGGAAAGAGCCACTTATAACTATCTACATCAAAATGCACTGAGTGGCTGCTGTGCACATCTAAACAGGGGCAGACATAGTTCTCTGAATCTGACTCATGGATGGAAGGCCTGTACAGCCTTTCTATTGAGTGCACCTACTTCTAAATGCCTGCCATGAGAATGTGGGCTTTAAAGGTAAACCCTGGAGAAACCAGAGAGACCTCAGGATGAGTCCTTCATCTTATGGAATTTCGTTTTCAGTAGCTCATTTCACAACCTTCTGCCTGTAAGTTGTGTGCCTTCCTCTCAAGCCCTTCTCTTCCTGTCCAGGAAGGTCTTCAGAGCAGGAACCAGCTCTTACCCTCTGTTACATTGCCCGTAACATGCAGTTGTTATCAGAAGGGTCCATTAGCATAAAAGAGACACCCAAAATATAGGTAACAGTAATACAGATTATGTAAAACAGTTCCAGGACAGCTATGATAACAAACTGTCATTATTTTTGATTCCTGCTCTTCTTACATCTTTCGGAAACATTAAAATTTAATGGTTACTTCATTCCCAAGATGCACTCATTTATCCCAGCTGGCCTGCTGCAGTATGTAAGGATACTGATACAGCTTTCTGCTGTACAGGATGAGTCTAGCTGAGAAAAGAAGATTTGTACTTGAAACTAATAATACAAAAACTAATTTCTGCTTAACTATATTTTAAGTGGATACTTGAGGGAAAAGCAATACCATCACAAACACCCTAAATGGACCAGCAGCTCAGTGATACAAAACAGTATGTTAAATTCAGGGATTTCTCATAAGAGATTTAATGTGAGTTAAGAATCTGCTTGGCTGAACAAAATTAGAAGACACATGTTCATTTTAGAGCTCTCCATCATCAGAGCCAACACTATATATCCATATATGTAATGCTGAGTGATTACTGACAATAGTTGTGTGCCTCATTCATATTTAGGGTCACACAAACCTCTTCTTGTCCCTCACTGAAATAGGGTTCAAGCAGAGACTTGTCACTGAGGCCCCCAGGGCCCCATGGTGCAGCTCAGTGGATCCTTCAGGCCCCTGGTTTGGGTCACCCACCTGTGTTTCACATGGAACATCGCACCAACCATGTCACATCTGATTCACATCTGGTTGTTCTGGCTACCCACTATAGGACTTCTCGATGGGAATGAAAATGGGTTTCCACAACTGCATCATCTGAGCAGCTTCCTGTGAAAAGCCAGGCTCAGAGTATTTGGAAAGACTTCAAGGCCTGATTTGCAAAGATTGAGAGCTCTCATTTCTATCTAATTCACTAGGGGGCAGACAGCTAAAGCCTTTTCTTGGCCCTGAACAGATCGTGAATGCCTTGGTAACAAACTTCCAGGGCTTGCTTTTCTAGAAAGTGGCAACAACTTGGTGTGCCACTGCCTTTTCTGCTTGCGCTGTTTACCAGCAAATGCTGTCCTAAACTTGGACAGACAGGTAAAATTCATGCTGAAGTACTACAGAAAGCAAACTGCCAGAGCTAAATGAACACCCAAACCCAGTATTCAACTCCTCTGCAAACAAAGAGCAATGTAACCCTTCTGCCAGGGGATGTTTTGGCAGTGGAAAGAGTTCAGTCAGATGAGGTGCTTCTAAACATTCTAACTTCTACAACAATCCTTAATTTAGTCTGCCTTAAGATCCTCATCGGCCCCTTGGGAGACTAGATTACATTGGCTGGGTTGAGCAAAACCTCCCCAGTCACAACAACCACTTGTCCAGTTGGACCTCTCAAATGGGCTCTGCCAGGCTCTTGAGCAAGGAACTGACATTCATTCAAGAATTCGTTCATTCAAGCAGAAGGACTAAACCACTTGTTTCAAAGCAAAACCAGGTAAACAAAAGAATCAAAAGCTCCTCACTTGATTGCCTTTACAAGTTGTCTTGACTTTTTAAAAAGGACCAAACAAACCAAATCCCAAGAGTAACCACGAGGCTTGCCAGCATTGCAATTAAACTGTGAGCTGACAACATTTGGTTTCATTAGCTCTGCTTGGCCAAGTGAACAAATGGCTTATATCACATTAAAATATTTTTTTTGTCTGCTCAGAAGCCTTCCCCATTTACAAGGCACAGCATGAAATGCATTTGCCCTCCTCTTGTTGGAATGATTCTTTTTTCAAAGTCTCAGTTAAGCTTCAATCCTTGTGCCCTAGAGTAATATCTGTGAACCAGCTACCATCATGATTCCCAATTAACAATTCAATAAGGATCTCTTTTATTCAGTGCTACAGGGACATTTCAATGTCCCCACAGCTCCAGAGATGCCTGTCTCAGGATCCCTGCTATGTAAAGTCTGAGGACATTCAAAACCTACACCTTGCATCTGCAGCAATGTACCCCCAATAGTCTGTGACCACTTTAAAATAACCTCACAGTTCTTCCAGATAGTTTTGTGAGACGCCTAATTAAAATGAACTTGTCTGAGCAATTAGTCAGTGAAGGTCTCTCAGGTAATTGTTTTGGTGGGCTTACAATTTCCAGTTGTACAGGGTGCTTTTTGGTGACTTGCAAGCAGTGGCAGGTCTTAATCCTGTTTCTACCTGAAGGTGTCCCTAAAAAGTGTAGTTTTTAGTGCCATCTGATGTCTGCCCAGACTGCATAACATGTTTTATGTCACTGACAAGTATTCAGGAGAGGGCCTGGGAGAGGCTCAGCTCCAGGCTAGTGTCTTGGGTGGATGTTTTGGGGAGTCTAGCTGGTGCTAGACTAGACAGTGCTAACCCTGCTGCCCCGTCCCAGCCCCTGGGAGAGGTATCATGCCTGAAGATCTTGTGGGAGAAGCTTGAGGGACATGGCCATACCCTTGCTGGCAGTGGGTTGTGGGTTACACAATCCCTGGGGGAACACCAAGGAGTGACTCTGGCCTCCTCTCACCAGCCAGATTTGGGGGGGGCAAGAGCAAGTTTCATCTGGTACAGCCATCAAGGACAGCAGACCACAAACCCCGATCTTTGGCAAAAGGGAGGAATGGATTCAGGTACTCCACATCCTGGTGAACGGCAGGGAAGGCTGATGCCTGCATTTCACATGTTCTAAATTCCAGCTGCCTGGATGGGACTGCACGGGCACAGCAGTCTCCTTTAACTAGAGATTCCAAGTCTTATTTCAGCATTTCTTTCTACCATAACAAATTTGCACAGCACTTCATTGCATTCTAATTGACCAGAACTGCTGATTGTGTTATAACTAAATTGCAGTCTAATTTTACTTAGCTATAACTGATAGAACACAAAGCTACAGAAATCAAACCACATCAAAAGGAAACAGCACTAAACACTGGCATGAATTTTAGACTGAAAAATGTGTCAACAGACCACCACCACAGCCAACGCTATTGGCAAAAATTAATATTTAGGGCCCAAGCCAGTCTAAAATAGTTTTTTAATGTGTGGTTTTGCCACATTCAGCACTCTAAAATAAAATTTGGATTTCAGTTAAATGGACAAAAGCTGATATCATTGGATGAGGCTCATTGTGGGCTCAGATTTTTCAGGTATGTTGACTGGATGGGGTTTACTGGTGGGGCTGAAGCCCCTGTTTCTAATGTCTATTTTTCTACAGTCACATTTTTTCCTTCTTGCCAGACCAACTATTTTATTTAGTGCGTTGTAGAAAAGTTTGCTTATCGTGCAGATAAAAGACCAAAGGTGTTCATTTTGAAGGCCTAGAACTAGGTCGTTCAGTTCCCCTTCCAGGTTTCATCTTCTTTCTCTTTTGTATTAATGAACCTGCAATGAAGGTGACTTTTTACAGTCCTTGGGCATTGAAATGAAAGCTGCCAGCACTTCAGCCCATGCAAAAGGATGTGAAAAAGCTTCATTTAATGCTGGAGAGAAAACACTTGGAGGTCCCAGTTGTCATGCCAGGTTCTTTGTAGAGCGCTTGCTTTTCTAAAGCAACTGTTCACGTACATTTCCAAAAGCTAATTTTTGGGAGGGAGGTTGAAAATTATATCAACCTCTCTCTATACATAACAGAGACCACAGACTGCACCAGCAGCACTAGCACTGGGAAATACTCCCCCTGTGTCCATCCTTTCTGCCATCTCCCCCATTAGCCACTAAACCCAATCCTATGTGGGGATGTAAACTTTTACAGCCACCAATGCCTGACACTATCCCCCTTTGTGGCACTGCAGTGGTGACAAGGCACTATGACTTTTACCTGGAAATAACTCCATCATGGTAACTTCATCAGCTTCAGCCACTGCTGAGTTTATCCTGTGGTAAAATGTACGCCTCTGGTCTCCTCCAGGATTTTGGTTTTAAGGGCAGGGTACTTCAAAAACACTTGTTTTCCCTTTGATAAAATATACCATTTTCAACAATGAAGCTAAAATCCATGGCTAGGCCTTCTCATGACAGCTAAAAAGTAGAGTGATGCTTTAATGCTCAGACAGAGAAACCAGTGAGAAGAAACCTGGTTTGGTCATTAGCCTGACAGACTAAGGCAATATTCCTCTGAAAGCCTGGCTTGGCTGTGGTGGGACTGACTCCAGCCTGGGAGCTGAAGACTCAAAGCTGCAGGCCCATGCCATAATATATTTCCTCTTCTCACTAACCAGCTCACCACGTTAATGTGCAGAGAGCTATTACTCCTCCTACAAAGAGATAATTTCTCAGTTCATTAAACATTATTGCTAAACTACCAGTAGCTCTTCCTCAGTTACTCACCTCTGAGAAAAGTGGCTTACAACAAAGTAAGAGCAGAAATATTAATTAAGAGCAGATATTAAACTGTTTCTTCCACTGAAATGCTGTGCAAGATGATTTCAGTTATTTGGTTTCTTTTGTGGAGGTGGACAGAGAGACTGGGTTTGTCTACAATGAAGTATTCTGTTAATGCTGAAGAGACATGTATTTATTGGTTCAGCAAGCATTCATTTTATGTTTCCAGAATTTGTATGATGGGCAGAGCTGACCAATCTCTTCCATCACCCTGCTTGCTGCTATCCCTCCAGCAATATGAATACATCAACCCTGCTCCTTTTCACCCAGCTCCATGTTTCCTCAGGTGAGGTCTCCTGTTGACATGTGGGGTCAGCCCTTTTCCTGAAGCCATCAATCTGAATTTCAGCCCTGGCACAGCACCATGGCACTAGTGGGAAGTCATTTCTATGCTCTGCTTTTGCTGCTGGAAAGGGGCTTGAGGTTCAGAACTAAGGTTTGAAGAAGGCAGCAAGGAAGGAGAGGAGCTGAAAATGGTGACCGGATGAACACTATTTCAGCAGATCCTTTCCAACCCTGTCTCTGAAGGAAGGAGGAAAACTTCCCAATATCACTGCTATTTCTGGGTAGAAGAGAGAACATTGAGAACATGCTGGGGAGGGATGCCTGTTGCTGGTAAAGAAGAGAAAGCAACCTTGGAAATCTGATAAAATGAAAAATGCCTTTGAAATCACTTCAGGCCCTGCCAGTCTGGGTTATTAAATGCATCCAGTTTTACTTGTGAAACGTATTTGCTCAAAAATCTGAGCAATTTATGATTTTCAGATCTAACCCATGGATAGAACTCCCAGCAGAACTCCATTCTGTGCCTCCAGAAGAGATATCAGTGTCATGAAACCTCACTTTTTCAACAAAACAACTGCCAGAACTAATTTCTTTCCTTACAATAGAGCTGAATAAGGAATCAATGTCCAGCTAGGTCTCAATCATCAACACTTAATTAAAAGCAATGCCACAGCCCTCAGAACAACCCTTCTACTGTGCAATATAAATCAGTCCAGTTCTTCAGTTGGGAGCAAACTATTTTAGTGCTACCTTTTCCTCAGCCATCAAAATTGTTGTATAAGTGCCATTTTGGGGACAGACACATTTCCAGAATACCTGTTCACCAGGTCTGTTGGTCTCAAAGTCAGCCATGGACTGGGTTCCATCATGCAGCAGTGAGCTCCTGACCTCAGGGGAGCTGCAGAGCCCAAATTACAGCTGGTCTCTTTGGCAGGGGTCTTTGTTAACCAGGTGAAACCCGATAGATTTTCCCCAGCAGGTAAGAGATCCACACTTCCAGTGTGTGATCAAACTCACCTGTTACAGGAAGAACTAAAGTACCTTTCAGGCTTCAGCAATGAGAGAAGGATCTTACACAAAACGTTTATATTGATAAATTAGCTGAAATTGAGCTCATCCGACAGCAGTATTTCCATTCAACTGACCCAAGGTAACCTGTATAAATGCAATTCCAAATGGTTTTCCAATATCTAGGCTGATGGGCTTGGTCTCTAATTCTTCTGAGAAGTCACTGCTTGCAGCAGTTGCAATTCTCTAGTTATATTTACAGCTTTAATTCGGACCAGGAACGAAATTGGTAAGGATTATACTCTAATCTACCTGACCTGCAAACTATTTGGCTTGGGATTCTGTATCTTGTAATCAATAAGTTCCAGAATTAAATGACACGTCTGCATGTCCTTTCTTCCTAGGGAACCTTTATGCTTCCCAAACAAACCAGCCAGTTCCATTCACTTGATTTCCTGAAAGGGAAGGCAAAGGGAGGATTAGGAGAGCTTTGGGTCAAATAGAGAAATATACTTAGGCCTATATACAGTCCCACAGCAATCAGTAGGTGCTCAGGCACCTAAGAGACTCACTGGAGCCTGTCCTTAAGTAATACTGGCATTTTACTGCAGAGCCACCAGTGGAGTCAGTGGGAGGGGACTGAATCCAGGATTTTGCCTGTGCTCACTTTTTCCACCTCTCAGTTCATGTTTGGAGACAGCTGGGGCCATCTAAGGCTGATACCATAAAAACTGGTGGTTCTGAAATTCTGTTTTTAAACCCACAAATGATGCCTACTGTTCAGGCCATTTGGAGACGAGCAGGCACTGTCTGGAGATGTTGTACAGTGTCTCCAACATGTGGGACAACTCCTAGTATTGTAACTAACATGTTTATTCTCGGTAGAAGTAACATATTTTGATTTCATATATCATTAGTAGATTTTCCTCTGTCACAAAACCATAGCCTCAGTTTCCTGACAGTATCAATAGGCCACCTGTTTTCTCTCTGAAATAGCTCTGAACCAGACTTGTCCTCACATGTACATCTTTGTGGGGAACAGCTAAATCTAAAGATGTGTCTTCATGTGTTTTCTTACATGAAATTAGAAAATCCCTTTAGGCTTTGTTTGAGCCCTGCCCAAGCAAGAGGAGCATCAGCAGTGAATCACTTTGTAGCACTCAGGTACATTTACATGCCTGAGTTAGCCTGCCATGCTTATATAGGAAGGTACATGGATCATATAAGACCATCTGATTCTTAAATCTCTATCAAGCATGACATACTTCAAGTAATGCATTTGAAGGTTAAATGCTACTATAAAGCCACTCACCTGAAATGACCACTGTTTCTCAAGACCAGGTGAAACGCAGCCAGGACCAGTGTCTGACTTACTGGTGTGAGTTCAGTGCCAGTTTTCTACTGCTGGCTGCCTTGCTCTCCTTTTTCCTTTTCTCTTTTGAAGTTCTGATGTTTAGCACTGAGAGAGGTCAGCACTCCTGCCTCAGGAACAATGAGCTGCTGCCCGCTGGCTGTGATGAGGCAGCTGTTGTTACTCCACAGAACTAAGTGTCCACGGGATCACAACATGCAGTAGGCTACAAGTGCCACATCCAAGAGTGACGTTTTGCAGCATGACCTGAACCACCCTATGAGCCCCAAAAGGGAGAGGCAATAAGGCATCTCAACAAGTCCTCCTTCTTCAAGGCTACTATTTCCATCAGCAGCTGAAACTTTCCATGTAGCTATTCTTAATAGAATGAATATACTCACAATACCAGGAAAAAAATAAAATCATTCTCATGTTACAGGAAATGCTATGCTGCAATTATTTATTTATTTATGTTGTTTATTTATTTATTTATACGGGAGATTCTCCATGGAGTGTCAGCAAGTCCCCCCACATGTGAGTTGAAGATGTTAGGCTACATTTTGGACAAGAGCTTGTTCTGCAATACAGCTGCAGAGATGGCAGCAGGGAGGCTGCCAGACCTAAGCTGTTTATGCCTGCTTGTTGTGGTTTGAGATTTTACCAATGGTGAGATCAGCCAGGGCCTTCAGCAGGAAAGAGCCCTTATAGCTGTAGGGTAGGACATCACTCTCATGGAGTGTACTCTCAGTTCTGTGGAGGCTGAACCAACCAAGTTTCCCTGGCAGGTGCTGGTGAAAGGCCAGTTTGTCTTCTGCCATCACTGAGTCTGGCTTATGCTCCTGCATGACCTCACACAGACAGGAAACACACCTCTGCTTTGACCAGAAAGACATACAATATTTTAGGAAAAGAGGTTTTAATTACAAACACTTTTCTGTGGAGCTGTATCTGGACACTGACTGCAATCATATGTACACGAACCAGGGTCTCACTTGATGCAAGACCTCTGCTCATCAGGTGTAACTGGCTCCAGAGTTTCAGAAACTCTGGTCTTATGGACACAGCATAATTTCTAATCAGGTAATTCTGTAAGTCATGGTACCATAGCTGCTTCTTCACTCTTAAAAGAAAAAAAAAAAAAAAGAAAAAAAAAAGAAAAAAAAAAGAAAAAAAAAGAAAAAAAAAAAGGTTAATGTACAACAGGAAGATTTCAGTTTTACAAAGCTCCCTTTATCCACCTGAATCCTGCTAAGGTCAAGAGAAAATCTGCTACCGACTCATAACAGCATTTGAATCAAATGCTGAATGTGCTTCAGGCTTTGTACAATTTCAGCTCAGGAAAGAATCGGCTTCCTTAAAGATCACGTGGTGACAACTTTTATCCTTTCTTAGCAAAAGTTCAACACTCACTAAATTGCTTTTCTACAGGAGTTTTAATAAAAGCCAGTTATAGTTTTGATCCCACAGATGTTAGAATCTGGTTCCAGACTCCTTTCATGAACGAAATATCCACTGAAATCCAAACAGCTGGGAGCATTTGAGAAGCCTGTCTCTAATGGGCTGCTTCCAACTCTCACAGCTGTGCGAGAGGAACATGTCCCCAGCTATTGTCCATACACAGATCTGCTCCAACACCCTTATGGGGCCAGCCAGCCTGGGGTGGCACTGGAAAGGACCATCATCTACACAAAATTCTGATCCGTAAAGGTTCTTCCTCTGACTTGTGCCATGTTTTTGAATGGCTTTTCCAACACTGGATCCTTACAACTCTCTGCCGTAGGCAGCTGGTCTGGCATGCAGTCACTCTCATTACCTCCATGCCCACACACTGAGCTCCTCTCCTCCACCTCATTCCAGCAGACCTGACTTCATCCCTTCCCTGAGCCTGCAGAGACTCAGTGGACAAGAAGTGACTGCTTAAGCCCCAAAAGCAAATCATTTCCTGATGATACAAGATACAACCCCCAGCACTGGTTCACTGTTAGAGAAGGGGGCAGCACTAGCTGGTGGAAGTTGTGGAGATGCACAAAGGCAGGTCTCTTGCTGTGGCACTTTGCCATGAGCTGACTTCCACCTGTTATGAAGCCATAGCTGCTGTTTCCTCCTCCCCCAGCAGATTTCTTTCTACTCTGTACGGGGACTCTGTTCCTCACACACCTCTTGCACAGGGCTCTGCGACACGCCTGCACCGAGCTACAAGTCCTTGACAATGTGAAGCCACCCATAGGGAAGGGAAAGAGCTAAGAACAGATTTCAGATTCTCTCCTCTCAGGCAGTGGAAATTTGAGGTACAGTTTCACATTGGTCGTGCCTGTTACCAAATCTTGCCTTCCGAATTGCCCCATCTAAGCTCGATAGTCATTTCTCCTGGCTTTAGTGTCACTACTTTCAGTATATGCTGTCTTCCAGTGACATCTAGGGACAGCGATTGGAAATCGCAAGCTGGCTGTTTACATAAGCGTTGTTTAAAACATATTCGAGACGATAAAATTGGTTTGACTGATAAACCAACGGCTTAAGGAACAGTTGCAATTAAGATCAGGGGAAAAGAATCTCACGTTTTGCAGAGCTGAATTGATGCCCCGTGGCCCATTCCTCAACTCCTGTGCATTAGCATAAATTTCATTAAGTTCTCATGGAGACATGGCACTGATTGACATAACATTTCATTCTGGTAAGAAGAACACAAGCAAGATAAAGGTATTTCAGTAGTAACAACAAAGCACATGAAAAGGGACAATGTTATCAGGAGGACAGAAACACTTTGAGGTCAAAAGAGCAAGCAAGTTTCTCGTGCTGTTAGATCTACTATTTACTCATTGCTACTACTACTAAATTACTAATGACGCTTATATATCAATCATCTGCTCAGAGAGAGTCACCGTGCTTGGCGTTTCACCTACGCAGGACAAAGATATGGTCCCTGGCTGGGAGATCTTACCTGGAGGTCAAGACAGAACTGATGGATGGAGGCAGCAGAGCAGCAGGGAACGGGGGCTCAATCTGCACTGCTCTGCAGCCTGGCTTCATGTCAGACTTGAGTTCGCAGTGTTCAACAGCTTATCCCTGTGGGATCAAAGCAGAAGCAGCAGCAAAACTTCCTGCTGTGCCTTCATTTCTTCACTGGAGCAGCAGGCAGGCTTCCTCCAGAGCATAGCCAGGGACAGACAAGCAGGATTAAATAGAAACCCACTACGTGCCTGTGTAATACATCACATCAAAGATGCAGAAACATACAGGCTGGCTCTTTTAAAACAGATCTCGTGTGACTGTACAATCCACATCTGCTCTGGATTTTCCCCTGTAAATCTAGACTTCATAAGTATTCACAGCCCACAAGAACAAAAGAATCCTGTGCTAATTCATGCCTGGGCCTTTAGAGAACCCAAAAAAGTACATCTCTCTGATGGCAGAAGGAAATGTGGCATATATTATCAGAAGAAGACATCAAGAGAAGTGCTTATACATGTGTCAGAGGCTGGCAAGTCCAAAACTAAAGTATTTAAATCTGCTCAGCTAGAAAAAAAAAGCATGGAGAGGGTGGGGACAGAGATAAGCTGGTGGTTTTTCAAGATCTTTTGGTCTGAGCACATGAGCTGTGTTACCTGAGGCACAAATTTAGTTAACAGAAAAACCCCTCTGTTTAAAAGTAAAGGTCAAGTAACATAAAATAAAATTCAGTGGATGCTTTGCCAGTATCAACACTATAGGACACAATCCTGAGAATATGGTCTGTCCAGCTATTAATTTCAGTGTAGTTTCTTTTGACAGGCATCTGCAAAGTAACTGGAAAAAGGCCCATCACTTCGCTCCCAGCAGAGCCTCAGTCAGATCACTAAATCCCTACAGAATGCACCAAGCTGGTTCTGTTTCTGGTTCTGCCACCACTGCTGTTCCCATCAGCCAGCCAGAGCTGGCAGTCGGACCTGGCACAGTGATGGGCACCACTCCTGGTGCCCGTGAGAGCAGCAGCAAGTGCAGGAGGCTCTCTGAAAGCTTCCACACGGGGGCTTGGGAGAAAGCACTGCTGCTGGGCTGATTTAGGGCATGGAAACAAACACAGCAAAAACTCCTCTGGGCAGGAAATGCCTCTTGGGGCAACATAAGGCACACATCAATTTTAATAGCTTCTTTGCAGAAATACAATAACCAAATCATACATTTGGAAGATTGTCACATTGCCTCTTTGTACTCAATTGTTTCAGCTAAGCTGTCCTTTTAAAACATCCCTAAGGTCTTCCTCAAACATGAATATTAGTAGCCTGAAATCAAACTGAGCCAGCAAAGAAGAGATTAGAAACTAATAGATTAGAGATAACCCCCTATGATTTTGGTGAATGTTTTCCTCGGTAATTTCTAAAACTTCACAGGTCGGTTTGGCTTTTTTATCCATGCAAATCTCCACAGCAAACAACTGGCAATTTTCCCTCTTCAGAAGGTACTGCCCTGAAGTTGTTAGAATGCTACTTTTATCACGTAGAAAAAGTAATTAAATGACTGTAGGGACAAAGCCACAGCACATGTGCATTTCTGTGTCGTCAGATCACATCCCATGACCAGAGTGCTCTGGCACTTCGAATTTACTGCCAGCTGTGGATTAGTGTGAACTACTACAAGAAGCAGCCAAGAGCTGGAAATTGCACAGGTGCTTCTGCACAGTCAAACCACAAGGCAGCAGATGGTGCCACGTTCAGGTCACCTTCAGGTGCTGGCAACGCGAAGGGCTCTCACGTGGAAGCAGGAGGCAGACACCTCCTTCCTCATCCCTCTCTGCACAAACACACTTCATCTGCCATAGCATTACATGGTTTAGTTTCAGTGTGATTTAAGCCAGTACTAGAACTGACTTCTACTAGCAGAAGTGAAACAATTTGATGACCCCAAGAGGTGTCTCTCCACTCAGTGCCCTTAAAAACAGCTTAGCTCACATGGCAGAGACTCCAGGCCCAGCTACTTTCAAGCAGAGCAATGTTCACAATACTGGACAGAGTTTCTCTGTGGCTCTGGAAAAATCTTACCTAAAGGAAAGGTACACAAGGAAGGAAAATACCCTTCGCTCAATATTCCCTGTAAAGGAATTCATACAGAATTCTCACTTGTCAAATTTGTTTTAAGTAATGTGTGGATTAATTTACAGGTTACTATTTACTAAAGGAACCCAGACAGTGGTTTTGTTCTGTGCTTTCAGTTTCTAATCCAGATGTGCACTTTGAGTTGCAGGTGTAAGTCACAGACCCTGACAGTGTCAGATGCTGACAGGGCCATCTTTCACCGGTGTTACCAAGTCCAGGTGTGCTGACACCATCACCATTCTGCTCAGTTCATTTACTGAGGTGTAACCCATCCCTCACCAGGAGGCACTCCCGTCACGGCGCTTCCTCTGTTAGAGAGGAAGCAAAGGCTGCTTCCTCTACAATAGGGGCTGTCCTTCCGTAGATTTTTCCAGCAGGACTATTGGGAATAGACTGGTTTTCACCTTTCTTACCCCAGAACTATTCTCTGATTACATATCAATGGATTTATACCATTTGCTGGGTCTACCTAAAAGGGCAACCTTCAAGTTCATTTGTGGGACAACCACTGAAAAGACCACAGTGCCACCGCTTCCCTGGGGCTACCTGTCCTATGATGATACTCAAGCCTTGCTTGTGTGTGCTGCAGGAACAAAGCTGTACCCCAAGCAATGGTGAGAGGGACCACAGACACAGCTGACAGCTAAACCCTGCCTTTGAGGAACATGACCTTTCTACTTGCAACCACATCTGCTGAATTCAGCTACTTGTACTTGGAGAACTGAGCCTGGAGCATATGTTGTGGGTTTGAGGGTTTTTTGCATAATCACAGCACAGATGGCCTAAAATGGAAAGAAACTCGACCACTTATTGTATACACAAGTACTTTTAATCAGACCCCAAATTAATTTCAGAAATGTGCTCTCACATCTCACAGATGCAACACATTCTAAAATAGCTGAGACCCGACTTGAGCACTGGCTTCATCCTAAAACACTGTGCATTTTGCTTATTCAAGAAATTAGATGATCTTCTACACAAAATTTTAGACCTCAAGCCAATATGATCATCTTGTTTTAGAGCTATGATATTCCAGGACAAGTCACAGTATTTTTAAGTTGGTTAGTACAGATTATGGTAGAAATTTAAGCAAGGAAATACAACATTTCTTGAAGAAATCAAAGGAAATTACAAGAGGATCACACACATCACTATTAAATTATGCTTTTATCTTCTGCCAAAAAGAAAAAATCATCCTTAACAACAGCATAAAATTCTACTTGTTTTAGAAAAGCATACATTAAATAACATTTGCACACTTTATTTCAACAGCCTTTGTTGTCTTATCTCTGTAGTAGTACCCCAATACAGGTTAAGGCTTGTTCATTAAGAAATCAATGACAGGCATGTAGCAAACTTCAAAAGCCAAGCCAAGTACAAATTCTCTTTTATTTTTGTTGGGGGTTTTTTGTTAGTTTTTTTAAGGTAGACTGAAAACTGCACACATGAAACATCTGTATAGCAAACATAAAACAACTATGCCATTTTCCCCTTATTCATGTTAAGAGCTTTGGATCTGGCAACTGGAAAACAACCTTTTATGTTGCCATGTGTGGAGAACTAAGCTGAGTATGGATGCACAGAGAGTCATAGTACTTAAATACACATGACCCGCTAAGACCACTTCCATTTCCCTAGTGGCAATAGCACACTAGTTAGAGGAACACTCAGTGACACTAATCAACACTGAACATATAAAGGGACAGTAACCCCAGTAACCCCTATTATATCCCAAAGTGATCTATAAAATGGTCTCCCCCATTCTCTATCTGGCTCAATAACAATCTTGTATATATTTTCACACAGTGTGAGGAACTGTTGAGCCAAGAGAGCCTTTCAAGAAAGATTAAGGAAAATAATTGCTGATTGGAACTCAAGGTACATCTATGCTATACTGTAAAATTAGAGTAGTAATTAACTGTAAGGGGCAGCATGTTAGACAAGATCTTACAAACACTACACACGGGGTGTGGCATTACAGAGGGGATATCCCCTTACTGGCACTTTTGTAAGTAGCACATGCATCTGCAGGGCAACTACACACCAGCTATAAGCAAGACAATAGTATAGGACAAAATTAAGAACTGTGCCTAATTATTCTCTTTCAAATATTTGAAACTTCAGCAACTCTTCACAAGTTTTATAATTGCTTTAGATGTATTTAGAACTTGAAATGCCAAACTCTCAGGTAAGTTTAACTAGGATTTTTAAAAGATACAGAGAAAGAAACATTATACAGGTCTTGCAGTCCAGGAATGTAAGTTAATGAAAAGAAACTTCAGATATAGATGTATTTCCTAAGGCAGTTTTTGTTTCTGGAGTTCCCTCCTCCCTCTCCAAAGCAAAATGGCTTTCATTTAGGCTGTGCAAGAATGCAGTGCAGGAACCAATGTTTAAAGAAAGCTACTGAATCAATGAATAGCACACACACAACTCAGGCATTCTTGTTTTCAAAGTTTCTTCCACTTCAGAAAATGGTTACCTGCCGATTGCTGTGCTCCTCATACTCATCTCTGAGACACATGGTCAAATTTAGCAGAACACAGGTGACAGTCAAGGGCCTGTTAATTGACACAGCAAGAGGAAGTAGGCAGTTTACAGACTTAATTACTAAACCTAATATTCTACAAATAAGGACTGCTGCCACTGTTTGGTGAGGATTGCTCACAGGTACATTAAGTAGATTTAGACTCAGAACAGACACTTTAATGAATTTATTTATGCAACAACCTACTCCACTGTATCAGCTCAGAGTCAGCTACAACAGCCTAATAAAACTGTGCACTAGGCTGTGAATTTGAAAAACAGTTTCTACATCCAATAACAGCTTGTGGTTAAACCTAAGTATCACTATGAAGGCAGTCTTGATTTGCGGGTCTGAAGGACACAGACTTCACAACCTTCCAATAAAAAGAAACCATCGCTCTTCACAGTCTGAGCTTGGCCAGTCTCAAGTCCTACTAGTGAATTTCAGAAGTGTTTTCTATTACAAGCTCCCTTTTACTGCCTTGACAATTATGGGCCACATCCTTTACCGTTTTTAACCTATTTTGGCACAGATGAAGAGACTGAAACCTGCCTTCATTGTGAAAACAGATTTTCATGGCAGTACTTTAAATGGTTCTTTTCCAAAGCCTTCATTTTCAGCATTCTTGAAACATGGATATGTATTCAAAATAAGCTTAGCTATGACAAAGAAGTTTCAGAATATAACAGAACATGAAATTATCTTTCATCTAGAACATACAAAGAGGTCTGGGCTGTAACAAGGCTAATTACAATGTTAGAAACATTGTTCTAGTTTAAAATACTCAAAGACAAAAATTTCTGCTTTTCTTCTAAAAAGATTAAATGGTTTGTTGCCTTCACAAATCTCATCTCTTGTAAACTTCAAATGTGTTACTTCTTACTTCCTCTCCTTTTAATTTTGCCCTTCAAAGGTCAAAACACAAGCATCTCCCCTAAAGCACACAAACAAAGGCACCTATTAACTGGAAGAAAGGATTTTTAAACGAGGAGGAAGAACAAAAGGTTTTTCTTATTTAATTCAAGCAGAATGACTATGGAGAGATGACTCAAGCTTAGGCAGTAGAAGTTAACGGAGTGCCATCTGAAATGAAGACTGACTCAGTAACACGAGACCTGCTAGTCATTTGTTAATCTCCAATTCAAAGCCCACTACAAGTACTCATGTAATACCAGTGAAATAGGAGAAGATATTGCTTGTTTTTCCTCTTGGGCAGGAGAACAAGCTTTAAATGAGAACATCACTTTTTCTGGCATGTGATAAATTGAAAATCACAAAGTGCTATGTACGCCTAAAAGATTAATTACTTCAGCACCTAAGAATCAAGACTAGATAAACTTGCAGTAGAATGACTTTATTCTGCTAATCTGCAAGACTTGCATAAGACTTATTTTTGGATTTTCATTTGGTGTGTGGGTATTTTGCATTTTGCAGCAGGCATTCCTTCCTCCTGAACACATTATACCTTAACAGTGTACAATCTTCTGAACATCCTTTCTCTGGAACAGTTAAGATCTGTAATATCAGGCAGAATTTGTGGAGACTGAGAGACTGGACACTAGATTTTTACAGGTGGAATTGTCTAGACCAGACGGAGAAAGAAATTGTCATGTAATGCTCCCCTAATTGGTGCTAGTGCCATAAGGGTTCATATTTGAACTCAGAAATCTAAAAAAGAAAAAAAAAAGGTTCAAATGAGTTAAAATTGAGCATTTCTGTTTAGAAAGGCAAATCTAAATAGGAAGTAAAGTACAGGTACATGTGATATGAAGTAGTATAGTTTTGCCTATTGTTCATGTTTACTTAGGTAGTCATCAATTTTTTTCTGGCTAAGTTATTAGTAAGTCTTAGCAGTAAATAAATGTCTATTTCTTCCTTTCCAGAGAATACATGGTATTACATTAAGTTTCTTAAACATTTCCCACCATTGTTATGGTTTCACAGCTCATCATATTTTGAATTGCCTCAGAGAAAATTTCCATGTTTATCTCAAAAGGAAGACAAGATCTGCATTTTTCACCAAAAGAATTAATGTCATTCTTCAGGAGACATGTCTTACAAGCAGAACACCAAATGTCTATAGCTAACTAAACTAGATTAAAAGCATGGTGGAACAAACCTATTGTAATTTCCAATAACACTGAATGAATTGCCTTCTAGAAAAGTAGACTAAATCTGCTTTCTGTAGGAACTCAAATCCCATTACAAAATCCTTCATATCAACTTTTAATCCCAACGAAACTTTTCATACCAAGAGAAAGGTTATTACAGAGCCTGTTCCCTTCCTTACTCCTGCAGCTAACACTACCAGCTCATTAAAGTACTCTGCTTGCCAGCATTAACTGCACAGTCATGGCAGAAGCCAACTCAATGTCTTCCCTCCTCACTCAGTGAGAGAGGAGATACAATATCCCATCCACTTCCTTCAAATGTTTTGGGAGTACTGTGTAAGACCGAGGTATTTAGCATGTTCTCAGTAACAGCAGCTTTAAGTTCAGCTTACTTCACCCCTACTGTGCTTCACCTAATACCTCATAGTCACCGCAATAAATTTTAGAGAAGATTCAGTTACTTACACAGTGAACAATTTATGTCTTATTATGCTGCTACTAAGATACACCTGCACTACAGACTTTAAAGCTCCAGTGTTACAGCTACAGGGTAAGATCACATCAAGCTAAATCTACTGATAACTCAGCTAATACTTCATCATGTAGGTTTTCCAGCTTCTTTAATCAGCAGTGAGCTACACCTGCCATAAAGCAGCTCAGCCATTCTTCAGCAAGGCTGCGGTGCCAATTTAAAAAGCTAAAGCATTTCAGATATCCCAGAAAACATAGGAACAAAGTTTTATTTTTAAGCAACAACACACACTATTTGAACACAACTCACACATTTAAGTCAGGTGGAGAGTACTAAACTGAACACATATCACTAATACATTTCCATTGGAAATGTGTTAAAGTTCACAAGTGTCTTCATTACCACCTTACTGAAGTTTTCTTATGTGTTTCTAATCTACACACCATCTGTTTCATGCAGTCATGCAAATCTGAATCAAATTGTAAATGTTCAGGTAACAGGGAAGTCCATTCACTGCAAAGATTCATTTTTCACAGAAGAGCCAGGTTAGGTAAGACCAATACTGCAGGGTTCTTCATAAGTGTACAGGTACGTTAGAAACCATGGACTTTCAGTTGTTCTTCCTTGACAATGCCAATCTAAAGGAGAAAAGCAACATATTTTAGTAAACCTTACATACTTAGGGTATTACAAATATATCAAGTTACCACAATCTTTTACTTTGCTTAAGGAAACTGCTATACAGTATATACTCAAAAACCCATTCTTCTAGTTTCCAGAATACTTCTGGGCCAAGCAGAACTGACTACACAGAAAGAAAATCTTAGCAGGTATCTTATTCTTTGACAGTGTAACAACTCTGCATCAGTAAGTCCCTTTCCTCTATAGTGTTTTCGGTCTCACGATTATAGTTTGCATCAAATAGTTGATTTTACAACAAAGAGTTCAAGTTGCACTGCCAGAGAACAAGGGGTGTGTTGTGATGGGGTAAAGCCATTCTTCAGTGCTTTGATTCTAACCAGAGGTTTACCCTCACTGTGCAAGTGTCATTTTACTTTCTGGCTTAAAATACAAAGGAACTATAGTGGACATCTTTAGCTGGTTAATTGGCATCAGTATCACCTGCCACTCTACTGCTTCCAGAGAGGTTTAGATATTTATCTGCAGTCCCTCACCTCCAAGAGGAATTGGCAAATGTTCTTCCTCTGGTCACCTTGCAGCTGGATAACTTCACCGTATTCAGGATGTTCAATCACAGTACCATTACAAGCAAATTTCTAGAGAGAAACATTCATATTGTAAGACATCTGATGTACATCATGATTTTGCTTAGTCAGTCTTTTCAGCAGAACTTTGTCTCAGAAGCTGCTTGCTAAATTTTGATGACATGCCAAGCAAAGGCTAAATCTATTTTACTGGTTTTGAGAGCAAATGGAATTTATCTGCTGATGCATACATACACAAACTAAGCTGCTGACGGTAAATTCAGGCAAAGACAGGATTAGCTACAGTGCAGGAGGAATGAGTCAACAGTCACCACAAGAATGGAAAACAAAGTCCCAAGGTACAGTCCTTCAACTCCACGCTATTTTAAAGTAAGTATGTCTATCCTGGCAAAACTAAAGGTCCCCATTTTGAACAGCAACCCAGCTGTAACAGAGGCAGGAATGCAAAACCAGTTCTACTTTAAACTGGTTTTATTCTTCACATCAACAAAGCCATATGTCCGTGAAATTTAATGAAACATTCAGAATATATTTTATTTACTTCTTTATTGGATAGAAATGTTTTTTAGCAAAGATCAGTCTTACTAGACACTGACAGGTGTTTTGAGGAAGACAGGGAGAGGAATCAACCTGAATATGAAAGTGATGTGCATTGACAAGAATGAAATAAAACAAATATTCTGTTACTTAGCATTAAAAGCTATACTACTCCTTTATATATCTTTATTACTGAATCAAATCAGCAACTTTACCTTTTTGAAAGCTTTCACAAGTTTCTTCTTGTCATAATCATCTGCAATTCCCTGAACAGTTGTTAGTGTCTTTCTTCCGTTTCGTTGCTGGATCCTTATATGAATGTAATCCTCAGTCCCTGCCGGGAGTAAGTCGTCGCCCTTTGTTGCATCAGCAAAGGGGTCTGCAGGAGGCAAAAAGATCCATGTAATTCCCGCAAAGGAAAACACCCAAGCTCAAAATCATTTGGGAAGTTTCTCACCTCACAAAAAAATACTATCATTTAGGGGATAATCTAAAAACACAGTTAGAGTGCCCTTTTCTACAGCTGTATTAAGTCTCATTAAACTACCTACTCAAGACAGCACTCTTGACTAGACACATCCAGTTTCTTCAATGCCTTCCCAGATATGAAGAATTTTCTGCTATGGTATCAATTTACTTCACTGTTTCTTGCAACCTGTAAACTGTGCAGCTCTGAACCTGAAAACATGGTTCTGAGAGAACTTCAGGCGCATGTAAGTTTTAGACAGTTGCAGGCATTTAAAGTGAAATAAAGCAATTGTATCTCTTATCAGATCAACTGGTAAGTACACAGAAATGAAAAAGCTCTAGTACACACACTCCCTTACTGGTGCAGAAGGAAGCCTTATCCTGCGACAACTACCACAGTGCCAGCACTTTAAGGCATGGATGTAATTCTTGGTTACTAATAGAAACAAAACACAGACACACTGAGAGATGTCAGAGGCTGTCTGTAAACCAGCACTCTTCCAGTCAGCAGCTTTAGGCAAGAATTGTAACAGAATTAATTTAGGCTTTCACTACAGAACTCGCAGTTCTCAAATTCTTCCAAGGTTAAAATTTATCTAGCAGATGAAAGTGAAAGGCATTTAGAAAGAAGGAGGGTTTCTGAATTAACACTTCTTATGCTCTGTGCTCCACAAAAACATATTGAACACCCAATCAAGAAATTTTATAGCTCTACAAGTATACTAATCAGTAGCTCCAAATAAACCTTGAAGTACTTTATTTTTTAAGATGAATCACAAGTAACTTTTTTATACGAATCACAAGTAACTTTTTTATACTAATCAGAATGATACTGAAGAGTCCATGCGGGCTCAACAGCCAAGCAAACTAAAATTTCCCAAATTTCCATCCAAAAGTCAGACCTAAAAACACTGATCAAGTTTTGCTTGATCAAAAGAAATGTCTCAAATGAGTAAAACTTCAGCAGAAACACTAAAAATAGTTCATCCTTAGACTGACAGATCCTTGTAGAAACAAAAATGACAAGAGCATTAAAGGAACCAAAAGCAGGATGAGTATTCAAGCACCACAGGAAACAAGTACAATACTGGGAATCTTGAGTAGCCTCACTTCTACTAAGGCATTTGTTAAACCATGCTGAATTTTACTGTGCCCCAGCTTGTGGGGCAAACACTAACAGAAAATTTTAGTCAAATAAGTTAAAGAAAAACAAGACTTTAGCATAAAGATCTCTTGGCAGTGTTTAGAACTCGGGGCTACAGATAAACCAAGATCACTTGGCAGAGTTTTGGGCTCCAGGCTGGAGATAAGCCAGCACTGTAGGTGTCAATACTGGATCCCTTCAAACAAATCCTATGGGCAGCACCCTCCTAAGCACAGGGTGAGCTCCCAAATAATGATTAACATAACCTTCTCACATGGCTTATATGTGCAGAAGATTAGAATCAAAGCTGTGACCAAAAGTCTGACAAAATTACTGTATAAAGTGCTAACTCGCTCACTTCTGCTGCCTATAGATAAGGGAGGTGGAGAACGACGGCCTGGCACGATTAAAACTCCCCTGCCGATACAAGAGAAACGACCTGCCATCTGTACAGCTCCATCTACACAAACAATAACCTTTGCAGGGCTCGCATCGCGTTTTCGGGACATCGCTAAGGATAAGATGAGGCAGCAAACCACCACGCGGCCGGAGCTGCGGGAATCCCCCGCTTCCTTAGCAGAGGACGGGGAGCCCAGGGTGTGTGTGTGTGTGTCAGAGCACAGGGCACGGCGGCACCGCTGAGGGAGCGGCCCGGGGTGTCTCGGCCGCACACACCCAGCTCGGCCCCGCCACAAGGCCGGGCCTCTCGGGGGGCCCGGCGGCTCTTACCGAAGGATTGGAGGTTCTGGATCGAGGACATGCGACTCTGCGGCGGGAGGCTGGAGCTGCGGGGAAGCGAGTCCGCTCGGGGCACGGCTCCGGCTCCGCAGTGCCAGGCGGGGCGGGGCGCGGGAGGGAGGGAGGGAGCGAGGGGTGGGGTAACAAAGGCAGAGGGACGCGGAGGGGGAGGCGAACCTGGGAGGGAGGGCGAGAGGAGGGAGTATGAGGAGGAGGTGCAAAGGGGATAAAGGGGGGGAAGGAGGGAGGGAGAGAGGGAGGGACCCGCGGGCCGCACCGCCCTCGGCACCGCCAACGGCACCGGCATAAAATGGCGGCCCGCGCGTGAGGGGCGGGCACGGTCACCGAGTCCTTCGGGCTCTCTGATCACCCAGTCCTTCGGGCCCTCTGGAATCACCGAGTCCTTCTGGCCCTTTGCAGCCCCCGAGTCCTTCGGGATGGGGGAAAGGAGCCCTGGTGTCCATCGAGTCCAGCCCGTGCCCGAGCCAGCACCGTGTCACCCAGACCATGGCACCGAGTGCCACGGCCGGCCCGTCCTTCAACACCTCCCGGAGCGGTGACCCCGCCACCCCCCTGGGCAGCCCAGCCCGGTGTGTAATCAGCTTTTCCGTGAAGGAATTCTCCTTAATGTTCAACCTAGGTGCAGCTTAAGGCTGTGTCCTCTTGTCCTATTGCTAGTTGCTCGGGAGAAAGGAGCACCCCTCACTTTGCCACAACCACCTTTGAGGGAGTTGCAGAGGGCAGTAAGGTCTCCCCTGAGCCTCCTTCTCTCCAGGCTAAAACCCCCCCAAGCTCCTCATCATTGCCCTCCAGACCCTTCCCCAGCTTCATTGCCCTTCTCTCAGCACCTCAGTGTCCTTGCTCACCGCACTGGAAACACCCCTCCTTCAGGCCTCCTGTGCTGGACAAAACACTGCTTTAAATGTTGAATGTGCTGGGGGAGATGCCCCACAAAATGCCTGCATCCCTGCTTTGGGTACAGCTTGGAAAGACAAGAAGTTCCACCTCAGCGTGGTTCTTTGCATTGAGGGTGGCAGAGCACTGGAACAGGCGGCCCAGAAAGCTCTCTGGAAACACTGAAAACCCACCTGGACCCATTCCTGTGTCACCTGCTCGAGTGACCCTGCCTTGGCAGTGGGGTTGGACTGGATGATGCACCCACTGACCCTCCCTGTTTTGGGAGAACACCAGCAGCATAGGGGCTGCAATGGGAAAGGTTTGCCTTTGAAAAGGTATGCAAGTGTTGCAAAGCTTGCCAGTCCTCAGGAGATGATTAATGGCTTTGCAAATGTACAGTAACCTAGTTGCATTGGCACAACTGCCAGAACCTGTATTTCTCTTGTATTTTTTTTCCCCTTTTTTTTGGCTTTTACACTAAGCTTCAGTCCTCTTAAATCAGAGGGATATTTCTTTTCTGCCATCCAAGGCCTGGATCAGCATTGCAGTAGTTTTATGAATGCCAGTGTGCAATGGTCAAAGAAAGTTTCTGGTCCTGGCACTTTGCAAGAAACCTTTTGTTTTTCCCATGGGGAAAACGAGGCCATTTGCTATGGTACAAAACCTCTGCATGCCCTTTGCCACCCTCACTGGTAAAGGTTTCACTGCAATATGAGCTGTACAGGAGGGTTAAGTCTTTCCCAAGCAGCTGCAAAAGGTTCTTGAGGCACTCATGGGAGGATGGGGCAAGAGATTGAGGCACTTGGTTCAGTCACAGAGACATGCCACATTTTGGGCAATGTCTGTGGAAGCCCGCTGCCTTTGGCTCTCAGGTGCAAAAGATGCGGCTTCCTTGGCCCTCCAAAAGCAGCCACACATCCCTGTCCTGGCACTTTTTGTCTGGGAGCAATCGTCGTCCGTATTCAATTCTGGCCCAAAAGTGGCAATTTGCCCACTGTGCTTCTGCCCTCAAATGACGGGCATTTTCTCCAGGGCGCAGAGCTACACACTGAGAGACCTTCTGGGAAGGCTGATCAAGCTTAGGACACCTGTCCTGAGGGACATGACCCCAGGGTATCTATAGTACCTGTCTCTCAAAGAACTTACATTACTACTAATGTGAAGGATTTTTGTCTCCGATACATTTTTGATAATTCTACATCTCTCCGCAAGATTTTATTATACCTTTCCCCCTCTCATCATCATCCCATGGAACTTTTTCCCAGAAGCAAAGCAAGTCCATCATCCTTTTTTTCTCCCAACCACTGTTTTTTGTTACCTTGGCTGAGCCCCTGGTGGCGTCTGCGGGGCACTGGGATTAGCCAGATCAGCAAACTCGTTTGAGTTAAAAAGTGAGCTCAAAGGTTAAAACATTAGCTGCACGCCACTTGCAGAATACTACAACAGTTGTGCTCAGACAACCAAAGAGGACAGAGTCTAGGCACAGGCCTGGCTATGGATGAGAGGATAGGGGGTCTTCAGACACAAATCCCACATCTGCAGGGTTAGGCAAGCTTGCTGTGTCAGTTGCTGAGCTTACTTTTATTCCACATACATTTAAAATAGTTTTACATTTCTAATTCTCACTGCAGAGTTAACCCAGTCCTATGGGCTCATTGGGCATCTCTAAAATTCACCCTACAGTTTACAGACAAATGAGATTTGGTGTCTGGGAAGCAGCAGACCTCCTTTATAAGCCAAGAATATGTGATTTTTTTATCCTTAAAATGGATCCACAATGAACAGTTCTGAAGTGTAAGCCTTGGCAGCTGCTGAGGGAATGGAAAGAAACCCTAACTGCACAGCTTGGCATGTACTGGGCAGCAGTTAAAAAAAGTTGGTGGCTAGCACCTTAATTTTTCTGTTGGCAGTCTGCCACAGTGTCCATGTGCATTGGCAGGGTCTCTGTCGGGCTGTGTCCATGCAAAGAGCTCTCCCTCTGCTGCTCTCCTCAGAGGAAGCTGCAGGTTTCTGTATCGTGTCCGTCACTAAGGTCTGACACAAATCCACTCTGTGCCACCATCTTGCACCAAAGTTTGGTGACTGTGGGCAGAGACAGGTGGAATCCTGCTGGAGACATGCTTTGCTTGCTGTTGCCCCTTGACAGCTCTTCTGGGGTCTTTTGTCCTGACCAAGTCCTTCCTGTTGCCCTTGAGCAGCTGCTCATGGCAATGGACCTGTGAAAGTCCT
Source organism: Dendrocincla fuliginosa (assembly GCA_035047845.1). Taxonomy (NCBI): domain Eukaryota; kingdom Metazoa; phylum Chordata; class Aves; order Passeriformes; family Dendrocolaptidae; genus Dendrocincla; species Dendrocincla fuliginosa. The sequence goes on along the minus strand of JAWWMO010000083.1, from coordinate 43,985,842 downwards.
GGTCACGAGGGCTTCCAGCCATGCCAGACTGAAGAAAGGTAGGCAAAGCAGACATGGCAAACAGCAGCAAACAAAAAAGGTAGACACAATTAAAATAGGTTTAAAACCTAAGTGGATGCAAGAGGTGTTGTTGCTTAATTGTTAAATTACAAATTATGGCTAATTGTCCTAGAGCTGAGGCTGGAGTTAATCTCATTCTCTAATACTGGACATCGGAGTTTAAACAATGGATTGGGAATGAGACTCTTGTCTTTCTGTGACTAATGTATAACCTGCCAACTATGGCACCAGAAAAAAAACATCATCTCTAATTAACTTGATCGTGGCTTCAAGCTATTTAAATGTAATAGTTGCAAGACCTGGTTATGAATAGCAATTAGAGATCCCCTTGCTTGCCTTTTACTGTATTTCAGCTCATCTGCCAAGCTGCATGTGAATCATTAGAGGTTATTTATGACCAGATGAGCTGCAGGGATTAAAACCAGGGATTCACTGGCATACAGATGATAAATATGACATACTGAAACCATAAAGTGCACTTTAAAATGTCACCCTAGTGCACCTTCACTGGCTACCCTCAGAAGTACTTCAGATGCCCTTGAGGAGCAATGGGCAACCCAGACCAGTGGGAGAAACTTTGTTCTTCCAGAAACTGTGTAGGAAATATGGGCTGGGAATGCCATGAAAAAGCCTTGCATCAGGGAAAAAACAAGTTACCTACATAGTAGGGGCTACAGCTGTGCTTAGTATAGGACTTTGACATCTGTCTTTGGTTGTGTGCATGCAAAAGGCCACCCTCATTTGCAGCTGCCCCTCAGTGGTAACCAGAATGAACAATGTTTTTCACTTCCTACAGACATCATTCTAATGTATACTACAGCAGCATGGTAATATTTTAAGTGTTATTGCTTGGGAGCTTTTACAAAGTCAAAATTTAATTTAATTTAATAAAATTAAGGCTTGCTCCTGTAGGCGGATCTCCTGTACCTGGTTCTGTAGTCTGCCTTACCAGAAAATTGCAGACTGGCATGCTGACCTGTCCTCTGTGGCACTCTGGAAACCCAATTACTGCTTAAAGCATTCAGTGTTCAAAGAGCAATTTAAGTTGCTGGAGAAAGTAATTGTGCATGAAACGTGCAAATGGCATGTAACAGCACTAATTTCCATCTTGCAACTACTGTATGCACAAAATCTGCTCCCCTCCAGCACCAGAAGCTGCCTTTGCTCTTTGCTGGCCTAATGTTGCCATTCTGACAATACTGTCAAAATGTAGGATGCCTGAGAGATATGCAAAAATATTTCCATCCTTAGTTGTTTTTTCTTGAACTTTAATCTGCCCTGCCCCTACTACATGACTCTAACTGCAACATCCAGCTCCCTTTGGAATCTGCACATCCCAGACCACTGAGCAGAAGGCTGTCTGGTGGCTTTTTAGCAGGGAGGAAGAATAGCACAAGTGTCAGAAGAAATCCTCCCTCTCCCATCAGCAGAATAGTTTCGAAGGTGGCTGTAACCATGCCAACCCTGGTTTGTATTTTTTGATTGGAGCTCTAACTGGGGCAAAGCCTCCACAGTGCGCTGAGGAAGGGCTTGTGGAGGCTGGTTGATGTCCTGAGCTGTAGTCTGTGCTTGAGCTGTCCAACTGCTAACAAGTTGTTGCAATAAGCATGTGCTAACTGGGAGACTGGGCAAACTGGAAATTTTGCTGACGATAAACACCTGGATACCCAGTCGAGCTCATGAGAATCAGGCTTATAGTAGTTTGGCTGAGCTTCAGTACGTGGTCAGATTTCAAGATATACATGCTTTTGTTTGAAACATGGGGGTTCACTCCTTGCTCAGTAATGATTGAATACAATGTGCTAATTTTGGCATTAACCACTAGATGGTTCTCTTTCTCAAAGAAAAAAAGTAGCTCTAAAATAAAGCTAGTCCTGACTTTTCTGTGAACCTGAATATTAGTAGAGAACAGTTTCAGTGTAAAGCTAAGTGTAATTAAAAGTTTCACATAGTTACTTGAACTGACACGGTTTTCTGAATAGGTTTGAATACAACTTTCCATGAATCCTCCAAAGTCGGTGCAACTGGGCCTCTTGTCAATCAGCAAATTCTTCATAGTTAATATCAGTTAAGAGTTTCCAGCTCCAGGCAGAACAAGTGTCAGTGTTATCCCGTCCTCTCATTCAACGCTAAGCAAAATCAGACCAGCAATCTTTTATTTCACTTCCCACACAGAAGTCATGCTCTATCCCACTACAGAAGGCTGGGCAGATCCATGGATCACACAATAGTTTATGGCATTTGCAGACTATTCCCAGGCTGGTACGTGAAACTATGGGAATGGTGGGCTGGGGATGGGGGGGAAGTTTATGTTTCTCCATCCATCTGCATCAATTGTCTTTGCTTTTGAGGTTTTTCACCTTCTGTTTGTGGGAGGCTCCTACCAGCAAAAGAAGTACAGAAAAAAAGAGGAGTTTTAGATTAGTTCTTTTAGCAAACTAAATGGTAATGTTTGGCATCAAAAGTTCACTGTTGGCCTCTGGTGCCGTCTTGCCAAAGGATATTTCTCTGTGGCAGACTGCCTGGTTCTCATACTTTTCCCATTACCTCTGTTCATCCCCCTTACCATTTCCTTCCCAAAAGCCCAACCCATCTTTGAGCTTGGGAAGTTGCTTTCCTCCCCACAGCCCTTCACACCTGCGTATCCATTGCCTTTTGATTTTGTTGCATCCCACAGTGTGCCCCTGGTCAGCCATCATACTGACACACTGAGAACTCCAGCTAGCAGCCAGCTTGGCCCAGCTTCTGGTTCCCATAACCTACACAGGAATTTTATATTCAGGAGTCCTTGGCTGTTTGTGAGGGAGGGAAGTGATGGAGGCTTGAGTCCTTCCCAGGGATCTTCTACAAAGGAGGCAGCATGTGCCCAGCCTCTCACACAGAAAAAGGAAAAGAATGGAAGTTTTAATGCACAAACCTGTGCGTCTTCACTACAGATCAAGCTGTTCTCTACATGGTCTTTCTGGTTTAGTCTTTCATGATCTTCTTTTCCCTGACAACTCTTTCACAGTTCCCCCCAAGGCTGAGTGGCTTTCACATTTCTGTGCTGCATGAGCTGACTTGCTTTCCTCAGCCAAAGCATAAGCCCTGCTATGAATGGGGTAACAAAGTAAAATGAAATCACAGCTGCCTGAAAAGAGCCTGAGAAGCCAGGATGATTTCTGTGAAGCTTCTGAGTACAGTACATAGCACTGTGGTAGTTCAGGTGTGATCTGTTGGAAAGAAACAATGAAATTCAGTCAATGAGGATGGAGAAAAATAATAGTACTTTGATAAGAAAAATGCCTGGTGAGTCTCATTTAAACAGACCGTCATGTAATTTATTAGTCTTCATTGCTAAGAACATTTTATAGTAGCCTTTTATAAAGTCAGAATGACTGAAAGTGAAAATGAAAATACTTGAATGAAAGTAAAAATAAAAGTTCTTGAAACTGGCAAGTGCTGTGTCCAGGACAGATGCACAACCGTGATCTCTTATGTAGCAGAGAAAGAGCTGTGAAGTCCTTGGCACACAATTTTCTGGATGCTGAGAATTCACATGGGCTCAAGAAGCAAGAGTGAAAGGGAAAGAGTCCATCAGAGGCTACCTACCACAAAGAAACACATGGTTTGGGAAGCCTCTGGATCTCAGGGCTCAAGAGTCTGCGAGAAGAGGTTAGTGGTCAAAATGTCAAAATTGGGGAGTGTTTTTAGAGTTTTCCATGGCTGTTCTTTGCTGTCCACTGTCAAAACCAAGATACTGCAGTAGATCAGCCTTGGGCCAGAATGAAGGTAGATGATCATATAAGGGCATTTTAAATCCTGGCTCTCCTAAAAATGATTTTTTTTGTTTGTTTGTTTGTCTGTAGGCAGCATTTACCAATAAGCAAGCCATGTTAACCTGAAAACATTGAATAATTTTGTTTTACGTAGTAACTTCCATGTAGGTGACAATCTGTGAAAATGATCTGTGCTATTGAAAGGCTCACATTGCAGTGACAGCAAAAATAGAAAGAGTAAATTGGATGAAAAAGGCTTTTATTTCTCTTTTAAGATGTTAGGGTTACTATCAAAACAACAAAATATGACAGAGTCCTGCATATCCCGGAGAAAAAAAAACACAAACCTTTACTCCAGCAATTGCACACTAGAAAATGAGAAAGGATACCCACATGTTTTTGTCAAAATAAATGTGAAAAGCAGTAGGGAAAAATATCTATGATGAGAACCATGAAAGGTTTTACTTACTAAGAAGATGCCCTCTGCACACATGCACGCAAAATTAGCACAGCAAAAGCACAGCCCCTGCCTGGTCCTTGGATACAGATTGATTTTTAGGTAGGAAGCGTTTCCAAGGTTCAAAGGGAACATGCTAAAAGGAGATTTCTGAGGAGAACATGTATATCTATTATGGATTGTATTAGCTGTAAAAGGACCTTTTATGCCATCATGGACTTGAAGTGCTCTTCATGTTTTGTAGTTGTAATCCTGAGTAGTCTGAGTAAAACTCTTGAAAACTTGGATGAGGAGGATACTTCTTTTAGCTGTTACTAGGAAGAAATTGGAGAACAGAAAGTATTCCTCAGGCTTCTTTACCATTTTTTTGTTCATGCATATAACCCATAAAACAAACTATTACCCAGAAATCAGAAATTTATTTTAATCGCCATAGTTAGTGACCATACTCTCCCCAGTGTTGGTGGAGGGGTCATCTACTTAATCCCTGGATGCTGAGTAAGGCAGGGCCAGGCAAAATATCGATGATGCTTCCTCATAGAAGTACCCAACAAATTCCCCCTAGGAAATAAAATAATCTCTTTTGGGAAAAATAATTCCTTTTGGGAGGTGGCTGCAGTGAAACAGCAGTGCTTTATAGGAAAACTGAACAACAGATTTGCTATTGAATTTCTTCTTCATTTTAGTGGGATTTCAGTGTTTCTTATCCAGTCTCAGTTTATGGATAGTGTCAGACCTTGGAGCCCCCTTTCTAAGCACAGCCTTAAAAATTGTTTCATCATGTAGTCAGTCTCAGCAGGAGTGGAGCAAACCCTGTGTCTGTGAAGAGAAGAGCCTGTGGCTCCCAGGCAGCCCAGTAATGCTTCACATCTCAGTCTCTCTGCAGGGTGGTGCCCAAGAAGTGAAACACCTGCCAGTTCAGCTGCTGCTCCTCTGCAAACCTTCACAGTAAACATGGTCTTAACTTTTAAAGCACCAAGGTCTGTAACAGCGAGGCTGCAATGACACGTTAGTCAAGAGGCAGAGTTAAAAATAACCACTCAGAAGAGATGCCTGTTATAGAAATACAACATTGCTCGAGATATCAGCCTCATGCAGGTGAAATTTTTTTGCCACTGAACTGGTAAGCACCTGCTTCAGCACTGAATCACAACTGATTACATCAGTTACTTGGGTGCTTTGCTACAGTATGACCTAAAACTTATACGTGGATGAGTTGACCCTAGCTGTGGGTTAGGGGCTGCCATCAAGTGAGATCCCAAGGCAAATGCAAAGATGGGACAACAGCAAGAGGAACAAGGGCTGGGGAAGGAGTGTGTGGACTGGCTGTTCCAGCTTGCTGGCCCTGAGAGCTTCCCACTGGCTCCTCTTTCTGCCCATACCTCATCCCCAGCCGAGTGTTTCCCCCGTCAGACACCTTCCTCAGACATACTGTGTCAGATGGGCAGCACAGCGAGCTTGGCTCTCCCTTGCAGAAAGTGTGACAGCTGGTGCTGCTCCTGGCTGCCTGCCTCCCAACCTACAGGGACATGGCAGCAGCTCCCTCCCCTCTGCTCTCCTGCTCACCTGGGGCCTCAGCCAGGTGTCCCCCTTGCATACCCCCATCACTGCCCTCAACTCCTGCTCCCTGCCCTGATCAATGGCTTTCTAATACAGCCACTGTTGTCTACCCCTCCTTTTGTAAATTTAAATCCTTCTCACTAGTACTGCTGACGTCCTCTTGGCCCACCTCTTGACTCCCCCTCCCTGCTTCAAGCCTGATTCCCTCCAGTATAAAAGGCACAAGCCCCCATCAGCTGCCCTGCTTCTGCTCGGAGCAGCGACTACCTTAGAAACAGCTTTGGTGCACACAGGTGAGTGCCTCCCTCTATCTGCTTCAGTGCTTGTCCACGCTCTTTCTTGCTGGATTTCCTTTTTCCTTTTTGGGCTTTAGCTTACCTGCACTAACATACACAGCTGTGCTCTGTGCTCAGTAACTTTTGCCCAGTTTTTGTGGTGAAGGAGACCGTGCTGCACGGTGGAACAGGCAGGACCCTCCAGTGCAGCTGTGTACATCTGGAGTCCCTCAGCCCTGAAACGAGCCATGGTCCCAGGCCTGGCCTCACCCAGGGTCTGATCTCTTGTGGATGCTGCTTTTCAACATGAAGGCTATTCACTTTTGCATTGGAGGGGGTGTACACAGCTGCTGATCTCCAGTAAGATGCTGGTTTAGAGTTTAAAGAGTTAATAGCACCTTGTATTCCAGAGGACAACCATGGTAGGCTTCTATCTGATGGATCTGCAGCAGAGCTTGCGTTTGTAAGCTGAGCCCTTGTGTGCCCAGAGGCAGAGCCAGGCTGGTCTCCCACTCCTTGTGGAAGGCAGACCCATGGCAAACTGTGATACTGCTAATTCAGTGTAACTTTTATTGTGGCTTTGACTTTACCCTCTCATGTCAATGGAACTTGCTAGACTTCTGTCACAGATGTTACTCAGACAAAATTTAAAGACTCTTTCTGCTTAGGCACCAAGCAGAACTGGCAAGTTGACCAAATGGCAGCAGTGCTGAATTTTGCTGAGCTCCAGGAGGAAAATTATTCCTGAAACTTTTGCAAATAGTCAGTTTTTAAATTTTTGGATGATTATTTAATGGCTGAAAATGAAGTGCACACAGAATGACTGTATAAGGTCTTTTTCTTTTCAATCTTGCCTTGGAAGAAAGCTGCAGGTCTGTGGGCTAATGCAGATCTGGCAGACCATCTTTCAGCCACATTACTATTGAAACGACTGTGCATGGGTAAAAAAGGATTTTTTGCCTAGTGATAAGATGGAGCTGGATGTTAGAAATGCTCAGAGTCAAGTTTGTGGCATTACCTCTGCCTGGGTTTCTTCCCATATAAAAATGGGTGGGACAATTAGGAGTAGGAAAAATTGGGGTGGATTAGAGATGCAGAGCCCCCTGATTATTTAGGGGTGGCATGTTGCTTACTGAGGAGCAGTGGGAGTGATGTTCTTTGCAAGAACCCTGGCCAGGACAAGGGTATGAGCAAAAAGTTCAGTAACAGTGTTGTAGAAGGTGGCCAGGATGGCTGATTCAGGCACAGGACCAGCTGAGGGAGACTGAGACATGGCACTGCTTAGGAAATAGTGTGTGCTAAAAGTTTTTCCCTGTATTTTTTTTCTTTCATCAAAAATGAGCTTGAGGCAAGCTCTTCCTTTCTGTAACATGATTCCCAAAAAACAAGATACAAAACCAGAGTGCAAGTAATCTGGAAAACCTGCCAGCAGCCCTGTAAACACACCTGAGAGAAGCCTCAAAACACCTTCTTTTTGTCTCACTGAACTTAAGGTGTTGCTAAACATGGAGCAAGAAGAGATGCACCCCAGCTGAAACTGAAAGCAAAATTCATCCCATGTGGTTTTCCATGCTAAGATCATTAGTCTTGATTGTCATGGAATATTCAGGTTAGAAAAAGTTAAATTGCAGTTCTGAAATCATGAGTTGAAATCATGAGTTAAAATCACTTTCCTCTAAGCTGCCTGGTAAGGAATTGTCAGTGTGGGAAAAAGCCCTGAAGAAACTTTCACTGAGCACTAGGGGTTAAGAAGCTTTTGACTGCATTTTAAGGAAAGATACAACCAGGTTCTCCACGTGCTTTTGCTGTGTTGCCTATTTGGTGTACTTGGGAACATCTTGCATCAAAGATTTTCCTTCCTGCTGGGCCTGTACTGAAAGCAGGATAAGATTTTGGCTACAACAGGGGAAAAATCCCACCTATACACAAGAAGCCTCTGTGTAGCCACAGCCAAGAGGATTTTTTTATAGCTCTATGCTTGTATATTTACTCTAAGTGATGCTTAAGCAAACAGGGCTCCTGCTGACTTGTGTAGGTAGAGGCTCCAAGCTGTCAAATATATAGGCAGACCTTGCATGTTACAAGACAGGCTGTCCTGGCATGACAGCTGGGAGAACTGCTGCAAGGAGCCTTGTACAAAATGCCAGAGACAGTGGTAACCTGAACCTGGGTTCCTTCATCTCCTGGATGCAACTTTTCCAGCTCAGCACCTTCTGTTCTGCCCTGCCTGTCCTGGGGGAGACGGGAAGGATTTCTCATTCACTTGCATCTGGGTGCATTTGCAGGACTGGGACATCTATCAGTGGAAACCATAACTGGAAGTCATATTTTATTGCATCTGGGTGTGATGACACAAGGAGGATCATTCTCTTTCATACTGAAATGCATTTAGTTGCAAAAAGAGTGTGGAAAATGCAAATGTTAGACACATTTTAAAAGCAAGGATGGGATTCTGGTGGTAGTGCTTAAAACACCCTTTGGTGGCCAATGCCCATGGTCATAGAGGGCCACATGGAAGTCAGCAGCGAGTCAGGACCAGGACTCGAGTGTCCTGTGAAGGCATGACAGGGGCATTCACTGCTGGAGAGAAAAGCTCTCCAGTTTTTACCACAGTAGATGGCCCACTGCATATCCTTTACCTTCAAACAGAAATGCCCAGGACATCTCCAGCATCAGTGTTCCACAGAACCATGAAATGGCTCTGCTGGATAGGAACATGCCATTACAGTTGACTTCACCTCGAGAACTTTTAACTCGTATGTGTTCCCCATGTTCACTTTTCTCCCTACAGCCTTCTCACCACTGCTCTGTCATGTGGCATCCAATCTCCTGGACACCACGTGCCAAGTGGTCACCAAACCACTTAAAGCTGGTCACTGTCTATGTGCTGGTGCTCTTGGTATCGCTCAGCTTTGCTTCAGGACAGAGCAGGCCACTTAAACATCAGATAGACAACAGAAGTAAGTATGAGTCTCACCTGACATAATGCAATGCACTCCCACACGGTGACCCCACAGTCCCTGCTGCACTGAGGGATCAGGGTTGGGCTGTCAGGCAAAGTTCAGCAGCAAGTCCATGTAGGCTTTTCGATGGTGAAATGTTGGTGAGGGGCCCTGTTCTTCCATTTACACTTGCCAGTGCATATACAGAACCTTATGTCTTTCTCACAGCCCTTAATTAGCCAAGGTAAATAGCGTTATTGCTGATAAATATCAGAGAAGACACTATTGTGCAAAAGATAGACAAGAAAATGTAAGGTGGCACACATCAAATATTTAAGCACCAAGTTTTCAGCGGTGCTCTGTAGAGCTGAGGTAGTTCACACCTACTGCTATATAGTAACAAGAAAGCAAGGGCCAGAAACTTAAATTCACTTTACAGACATCTTCCTTCCTGTCTGGGAGCACGAGCTGTCTGAAAGTCCAAATACAAGTGGTTGAAGTGTCTCCATTCAGAGATGCTGTGAGGAAATGAGGCTGGCCAGGTGAGGGACAATACCATGTATTCCAAGTAAAAGCTTACACACAGTCCAAAAGATTTTTGGGAAAATCATAGCAAGAATTCTCATCTTTCCCCAAGGAGCAAAGGCTGATAGTTGTATGTGAAGTGGGAGAAAGGAGGTGTGGGGAGTAAGATGCATGGTCTCAGTGGCACACCTTTCCCCATTAAAGAGGACTAGAGATATTGGGAACCTCCGTTTTTAGGTACACGGGGGAAAAAAATTAATTTATTTGGGTTTTTTTTGGGGTAGGAAGGATGTTAAAACTGAGATGAAAGACTTAAAAGATGTATTTATGTATATCTCCTGCCTTGCCTGAGACTTTCCTATGACTGGAATGATATATAATGCAGTTAAACTGTAATTTATTTCTATTCGTGACTGTTCTCTGGCTTCAGAATGATTAGGCATTTCCTTGGGGTAGCCTCATCTCCAGCATGTTGTAAAATTTCCCTGTTGCTAAATCTTAGTCTTTTAATACAACTATTCCCCTGTCCACATCTGCCCCGGAGCTGCACTAGACTACAAAAATAAGTTGTGTCAGATGCTTTAAAAGGAAAAGGTCACCCATGAAACCAACTTCCTAAGTGACATGGAAACAACTTGTTAAGTGAACAATAATTTACTTTTAGTATTTACCTCTCAGAGAGAAACCCCCTCTGCAATCCAGGGGATTTTTTAGCTTGTAGGAATAGTGTTCCTGCTATACACTGCAGAAAAACCTCATGGATAATTTTGCTTATGTTAAAAATGCAGGTTGCAGCCCAGGTGGATGAAAATTAATTTTGCATCTGAATCCTCTGCCTTTGGGGTTTACACATAGAAAGCAATCCTCAAAGGCACCACAAAGTTTTTTCTCTGGTTGCAGCTTTTCCTCTCATTTTTTCTCCTGGGCTACATCCTCAAGATGTCAGGAAATGCTGCCTCACTCACAGTAGATGCCTCACTGACTGCTGTGCATTCCAGGTCCTGAGATCGACCCTTTCTGGTATGTGGGCCGTGGGGTTCGTCCCATCGGTCGCTTTGGCAAGAGGCAGCTGAGAAGCAGCCGTGGCAGCCTGAGGCCCGTGAGCAGACACCTGGATTTCATCTTGAATGCTCTGTGGGAGCAAAAAGTGTTGGACGCAGAAGACAATGACTGGTGACCTCTGTTCCCCAAGGTGATGATCCAGCCTTGAATTGTTCTTTGAATTGTGCCCTCCCCTGCACCTCAGACCTACAGGTCTGCTTTTACCTAGCAATCTACACTGCTCCTCTTTCTGCTGCTTCTTTCTCTCAAAAAGAAACATGTTCAGGATGCAGGTAAAAGACAATGCATGGGCACAGGCACCGAGTGCCACCACAGCTTATAAAGATGTTTCTTCATCTTGCATCCCCACGAATCTCCTGATGCTGTTCACTGTAATGTTAGGTTTATCTGAAACCCGTACAGCTTTTGGGCTGGGATTTAAACTTTGTAGCATTAAATGTATCATGAAATCCTCCTGTCACATTTCAAAGTCGATGGCAGTTGATATGTAAAAATAAAAAGCAATGGTTGGAAGAAAGAAAAAAGGCTCTCACTGATTTTTAATGGGCCTGCATTAATGGCTTGAACTGCTGGTTCTCTGTGTGTCGTTTTTATAGAAGTTGTTATCATCCACTGATAAGAATGTCACCCTGAAGTACCCACTGGCCCTTCATGATTCTTCCTGTAGTGCTGGGGAGATATATTAATGAACAAAGAGGAGCTCCTATCATAGGAGGGAAGTGTTTCCTCCTCACTGAAGAAAAAAACAATTGGCTAATTGAACTCCTTGGAGGAGTTTTGTGCCTAGTGCATATAACCCTGCACCATTATCCAAAAGGGGTAAGGGCCTGAACTAGCTGATTACCTTTAAAACACTGTAGTTGTTTCCAAATATATTAGTCCACAGCAATAAGCCTAGGGTCGGGGCTCAACACTCATGTTGATATATAAAGTTAATATAACTTTGTTATAGTAATTTTATAAGAAGTGTTATTTAGAGTAAGTTTAATCTTGGTTAGTAACTATTAGGAGGAATAATGCTGTTTAATCTATGGCTTATATATTAAAAAAAAAGATAGCTTACAATTTAGGCAATGACTGATCGTTAAATCCAGGCCACGAATCATTCTGCAAAAGACAAAGTAGAATGAATTTCCACTTCTAGTTGTGCTTTGTTACTCCTAAAATGGAACAGTGGTTTAATTAACCACTGCAGATACTTTAACCCTTTTTTCGTTTTGCAAATGGTCTGTCAGGAAGGGGCGGATTTTTATTATAATAAGGTACTTACTACCATTTCTAATACGACATACCTGTTGACCCAAAGTGCTACTTAAAACACACTAGTTTTAATGAATGCTTTCACGGGGGAGAGGATATGCTGACAAATATTTTGATCAGCATTTATTGCACAGGACTTTGGAAATGCGAGACTAAAATTATCAGCAGGGAATTCTTGCTCAGATTTCGTAGCAATCCCAAAGAGAGTTAAAGAAATTCCACCTGAGAAACTGTCTGAGATGGTATTTCACCCAACAGACTCGACAGTTTGGAGAAGACTAACCATCAAAATGTTCCTAACAGGATTCCTCCCGCCCCAGCCCTAAAGGAGGAAGTGGGAACTGAGCGTGTCCTCCTTCCCCTTGGGAAAGGCCAGCACGTGAGACCACGTGTGGCTGTGTGCTCTGCACGTTCCCTGGCTAAAGTGCACATAAATTGAAACAACAGAGAAGAACGTTTTGTTTTTCTTTATGAATCAAGTCCTTGAAAAGGCATTCTTTTCATAAATCGCTTTTACTCTTTTTATAATTTCTCTTGACAATAATTCTTGGTGAGTATGCAGATAACAACAACAAGGCAAGCTTAATATTCACTCAGACTTAATCAAATAGATCATATAGTCTTCATTTTACCCATTAAAATATTTTCATTTATAAAAATTAATCTAAATATAAATATTAACACTAAAGATTGAAATCACTTGATGACAAAATAATTCTTTGTGTGCAATAACATATGTTTTTATGATTTTTTAAAACAGTAAATTATATCTTTGCACATATTTGGCACAATAAACATTTGTAAAAATTCAAATGCCTTAGAGCAGGTGGGATTTTTTTTTAAATTTTTTTTTTTTTTTTTGCAATGCCTACACAGTACACATTTTTCTGTCAAAGAAGACTGAATATTTTAACATTGTAACACGATAATAGTTGCTTTTCATGCCTCTTAAGGAAAACAACCTATTCCAAACTTCGTTGGCTTGTTTAAATCACACTAACAGAATAAAAGCCAAAGAGTTATTCTATTAAAATTAGTCATTTCTGTATTGATATTACATACACAATATTAGTTATTATTTATTAGACGAATATGCAGACCAACCACCATTAATGACATTTCATAACACGCATACCTGCATAAACCAGAACCTGGGAATGTATTGTATACATACACGAGAACAGTCAATGGAGGAGGAGACTGAATAACAAAAAGATTACTAGGCATCCTACTCTGTTTAATCTCCTTTACTGGATTGCATATATAAATAAAATCTGGTTTATGTATATATTTATATATTAAACAGAGTGGGCCAAATTCTGCCCTCACATCTGTGCAAACCAATTTCAGAGAACTAGTGTTGTGTGAGAGTAAAAGGCGGCCTAATTTCACCCAGAACAAACACGCTGGGTCAGATCTCGGGCAGATGGAAGTTCCTTGAGGGGATGGAATGATGCTTATGTATTCTGGGTGGGAAGATGGTTGTTTTTATTCCAAGGGTTCCTTACATGCAGCTGGACATCAGAGCACTGACAAGCTGGATGTGGCAGATTTGCAACTGGCACCGTTTTTCCAACCAACCCAGCCAGCCATTCCTTGTCTTCCTCACTTGCCCTCCTCAATGCAGCCTAGTCAGGAAATTTGCCCAGTTTTGCTCATATTTGTCTAACCAGAGACATTTTATGGCCTGATGTCCCAGAGGACTGCTTTCCTGCTGGATGGCAGGTAACACGTGGCACTGTGCTCGTGCGTGTTCACTGGGAGCCCAGGATAAAATGGAAACCTCCTCTTTCCCCGGCACCCGCAGCTCTTGGGAGAGCTTCCCACTCCTCGGTGCTGAGAGGGAACCTGCCAGCCTGTGCCCTTCTCCATGGCACATTTCACATCAGCCCCTCTGCATTTGGGTACCTGCTCGTGTGGAAGGCAAGAGATTCACTGTCCTCTCCTCTATTCTTGTTTGTGTTCTTCAGAGCATAAAATACCACGGATTGGCAACGCCCTCCCCCAGGTGAGGGCAACACCCTGTAAGCAGCATCTTCCCTCCTGTGCATCTCCTCAAAGGTCCTTTTGAAGGTCTCAAGAAATGAAGGAAGAAATATTACTATTCACAGCCCAGTTCAGAGTGGTCAAGTGGTAGTGGGGTACACGTGGCACCAGCAACAGGAGCCAGCTACTCTGTGGTGGCTACAGACTAGTACAGGAAGAGGTGTCTGGGCTACATTTGCCCCCTTCTCAGAAACACCAGGGAAGGTTAGAAAGGAACCTTTTGCAGGCTGCAGTGACCCTACAACCACCAGTCAGTCAGCAGAGATCTTATCCACAATGGTTTTACTTTCTTTTTCCAATCTTGAAGGTTTGGACCAAATTTATTCTGATCTACAGTGTGGTTGGCCACCACCAAGTGGGCAATGCTATCAAGAAGAACAAGACATACAAGGTGTTGGTTTCATAACAGTGTTCGGATGTTTTCAGACACCATGATCGTAACTCAACCGACATCTGGTCCACAAGTGTGACCACCAATTCATGGTTCAACATGCTCCCCCTGCTGCCAAGAGCAATATACCTGGCTCTGGAGCCAGAGCATTCCACCCGCCAGTGGTGCTCCCACTGCACCCTCAGTAAACAGAGAAGACTTTGCACATCACATCTCCTCCTGCAAACCCTCTCACAACTTCCACTGACTCCCTGGGAGCAGAGCTAGGTACACTGGTTCTCCACACCCACCATGCAGCTGAAAAGCAGCACACACTGCACAGAGTTGTTCTTATTGCTCGACAAGACGGATGCCTATGTGAATAGTAAGAGGCCAGCAAATATGGATCACAGGTCTGCTTTGGCAGAGAATTTGGCCTGTAATGATGACTGATTGAGTGTACAAAAACATACTGCAGTTTAAAGACAACATACTTTAGTACAATCAATAGGGAGAAAAAGTGCATCTTAAAATGTGGAGCCTTGCTTTTGAAACTCAGCATCCTGTCTATAGAGTCCTGTGAGAACTTTAAGGCAGAGTTTCCTGTAGCAGACCACAACGCTGAAGACTTGGACAGCTTTCTCAGTGAGGTATCCAAATGAAGCCCTATAACTGAGGCTCTGTGGGTTCTTGAGGGTCCATTTTCAGCTGGACATACACGATGGCTGTTAAGTAAAGGCACTCTAGTGTACAGCCTTAGGCAGTGTGTTATTGGCAGTAGGGAAGTGTAAGTCTAGTACATCACAGCAGATCCTATAGCAGGTTCCTAGAACAGAGAGGGACAGGAAAGAAAAACACGAGTGAAACACAAAACAAGCCTACTGAAGTTCTACAGACCCAAGTCCTTCCCCTTGTCACCTCTCTGCCTATTTCCCACAGAGCCAGTGGTAGACTGCTCTGGGACAGTCAGTTTTTTTCCTTATCCCTCTATGGCTGCTGTAGAAGAAATGATTGACAGCTGTACAGTGCAAACTGTTTGTTCAAATCCTGCAGAGTAATCTGTGACCTACCTACCTCTTAAATTCCACTTATGTAACATCTGAATATTTCTCAACAATTAGTGAGATTCAAGGAGACTCTCACCTGCCAAGTTACAGTGTGCAGCTGGTTCTGTGAGGCTCTGTTTCAGAAGTCTGAAATTGCAGAGCACCACTAATTTATTATTATTTTTTTTAATAAGGATAGCACATTTCTGGAGATGTGGCAGCCAGGGTACATTGTCACAGGCTGACATTCAGGAGCTGCTATACTGTGGTGTATAGCTGGACATCTTTCAGGACTCTGGTCACGTTTCTTCAGAGCTACCTCAGCAGTCTCCTTTTTATTTTTCATTTAAAACAGTGGAGAGATTTTTGTGAAGATGTTGAAATATAGCTGCCCACACAGATACTGCTCTCTCTCTATTTACTGCTTTTAAACAGAGTTTTAAAAAAAATTTGTTTACCATTAAGTCCTTGGCAGTGCTTTTCCTCTCTTTAGTTCTTTGTGTTAGAGATCCTTGAAGCATGAAGTTTCTGTTAAACGTTCTGACAGTGGTAACTGGAGAACCATCTATTGTTTCACCTGGGAAAGATACAAAAAGGGAGATTTTTCACAAAAGAGATTGGAGCAGATGTAAAAGTACTGCTGAAGGGTCACAGCTTCCAGAGAGATAAAACTTCCCCTAAGATGTGTGAGGAAAGCTGGATTTAATTTAAATTAAAACCAGCAGGCTGTGCTACTCCAGATTTATTAAAGTTTGAGGCTACGTCAATCTGTGGAATTACAAAAGAGTAATGCAAGGTGAATCAGGCCCTAGGACTGTCAGAGATAATGCACCATGGAGGTAAAAAAAAATAAAAAAGAGGAGAAAACATAGAAGAAACAAGTACTTTAAGTTATAAAGCAAATTCACAGGCATTGCCTAACATACCAGGCACATTGCTGAGCCACATCCTATGGACTGAAATCAGCAAACATAGGCTTCAAGAACGTGGTGGGTTATGGAGGGTGACAAATGGCTTTTGGTAAGTAAACATTGCACCCACCTGGGTCTCACACACTAACCCCAGGCATGCTGGAGCAGCAAAATGCCTCTTGCAAGTATTTAGCATCCCTCATTTTCTTTTTCCAGCCTTCTGCCTCTGCTCCTATTTGTTTGCCACTGTCACAACTCTCACTGAAGAGGAAGTGGTGATGGTTTTTAATATGACAAATGGGTTTATTGTATAATGCAAGCAGAACAGAAAATGAGGAGGATGGATGTATTTAGGCTTTCATTTTGTAATGTAATCTTTCCCTACTTTGCTGAACTGTACATTATATTGAACCTTATAAAGAGAGTCTCTCTCTAATGTACATAATAATTTAAGCGCACCTTTTATTGGTGGAGCTGGAAGTTTTCTCCTCTGCTGTCTTGATGTGTCTATTGTATGCATCTGTAAATAACACATATGCATTACTCAACTCCATTACAGAAAAAGAGGCAAGACTTCCCCAATGTATTTTTGAATACTACATAATGTTCTGGCACCTGGTTTGTTTGCTTTTGATCCCGTTTCCTTGTCAGGCGAACACAGGGAGCCACGTTCAAGCCTGCAACAGTGAGAGCTGATATTCTGCTCTCAATATCTGAAATCTTCAAAGAAAATAAAAGAGAGAGACAGACAGATGGGGAGGGGGGAAAAGAAGTTTTAAAATTACTGTGGATGCCACTACTAAAATATAACCCTCCCCCAGTCAAATCCTCTTTAATAAAAGAATATGAACAGATTGCTAACTTCTTCAGCAATTCTGACACTTCCCTGAATGCTTTAGTCCTGATGTTAAAAGGGGCTTAATTTGTTAGTAAAGATGGAGTAAAAGAATAATCCAACCTACCTTGTGACTCCAAGGAAGAGGCATTTTACTCCTTTTGAGGAAAAAAAGAAAGGAGGAGAGAAAACCTGCATCTGCCATCTCCCAGTTACCTTTAGCTGCATAATCCCAATTTCATTCAAGCTGTGTTTTTCAAAGGCTACATTCAAAGAATGACTTCGTGGGACACATTTACTAACTGAACATTAATTTCATGCACACACAACGTATATCCTCTGTCACAAAATCTAAACATTTGATCTTAAATATTTATAATTGAAACCTATAGCTATATTAAACACAAACATGCATAAATGCAAGCACACATCATATAAAAACAGTGAATGGAAAACAAATTGCTAGGGGGAAAATGGTCTGATATTGAGAGTAGTGGAAACAAGTGTTGACAAAAGGGAAAGAAGCATCAGAGAAGTCAGACATAAAATCCAACTCCAGAGAAGTCAGACATAAAATCCAACTCCTGATTCATGATGACACCTGAAGCTGTTCATTCTGCAGAAGACCTTCCACAGGCCTCTTTGTGATCCTCCTTGCATAGCTTAGACCTCTCTCCTCCTCACCTGTCACCCCCTTTAACAGATTTATAAAATAATGACCGAAGCCAACAAAACCTGCCAGTTTGCCAACTGTGTGACAATGCACTTCAGGCATCAGAGGGATGTCAGACTCTCTGATTATTGCTCATTCTCGACTGGAGCATGTTTCTGCTGAGTAAAATCACCTGGTGCCTCCCACTAAACCCTGTCACAGGCAGTTCAGGGTGTCTCACAGGGTGCAGACTGGCCAGTGAAATCTTTGGCAGTGAGCTGCAAGCAGTGCCAGCTCTTTGAGGTCTGGCAGGGTTACCTTGTTCAGCTTTTAGCACCAGATCACAATGTGTTCTTCTAAGCACCTGGAATTTCTGGAGCCTGCTAGAGTGATGCTGGATCACAGCCCACAAAAGCTATTGCCTTTGGGCTGAGATGTGTGCTGCTTAGTGCCTAAATCCCAAAGCAGGCTTGCAAGTGCTAGGCTATGTCCTTGGCTTAGCCTCTGGCCAGTAGAAAGCCACCAAGACTGGCTTATTTTGGGAAGTGCTTTACAATTTGCTAATTAGATAAACTGCCTCAAACTATATTTGCAGTCTGACCACGGCCACACACATTGCCCAGAGCACACCACGTGAGCTGCCCAGCAGCAAGGAGCTGCTCAGAGTCAGCACTGCAGTTAACAGGCTGTGCACTCCCATGGCCAAAAACGAGCTGAGAGGAGAAACAACCAAACACAGCACATCTGCCTGGGCCGAGTTACACCTCTCAGTTACGCTTTGCTCAGCTCACGGCATGCAGTCAGGTCATCAGAGCACTGCGGTACAAAAGAATATTCCAAGTGAGTGTGTGTGGTGAGGTGAGTGCCAGGCAAGGCAGTGGGAGGCCTGCAGGTAGGGAGGAGCTGCTGTCCTCACCTGAAGCTCTGCGTGGTGAACCTGGGCAGCTGCTGTGGCCACCTGATCCTCCAGCTCGGCCAGCTCAGCCTCTTCAGTAACGCTGTTGATCTTGCGAGCGGCATCTTCCAGGTTGGTCAGCTGCCCCTCCAGCCCGTACACCGTGCTGGCTGTCAGGTACACCTGTAGGGCCAAGGCAGGGAGAGGGGTCACTGAGTTCTGCTTTGTAGGCATGAAGGTTGGAGCAGACTGCGTTTTCCATGACACCTCTGAGTTTCCCTCCCTGAGACTTACCTGGCAGAAGAAAGGCATGGGGGAATAATCTGAAACATGCACATCCATAAAGAGAAGGGAGGAACGAGGTGGCTGCATTACAGATTTCATAGGTGCTACAATGATATTCCAAAATGTATTTGTTTCAGATTGATCAGCAAAGAAAAAAGTTGAAAAGTTTGCTTTCTCATTATTGACATTCAATCCTATAACAAACCCCCTAAGTGTACAAAGGGAAGTCAACAGATCACACCTCATATCAAACTGTGTTTATTGAAACACAACTAACACCTTCTGACAGTCAAAGGTGCATAAATAACTGTTCAGCTGCGTATAGTTATTAACTTCTTATAGTATAACTGTGCTTATAAGTATAAAAGTTTTCTTTCCCATCCTGCTCTCATCCAAATATACAGCAGCCAAAACCCTTCTATCTCCTGGGCCTTGGAGTGATTCTGTGGAGGATCAATAGGCTTATCTGGGCCACAAAAAAGAGAACTTTATAATGTAGAGTTCTTCTCTAAAACCCAACAACTTTAAATATGTTGGCCCACCAATGATATCTCTGATAACTACAGCGAAAGGTTTCATTTCCCATTCAGCTCCTCAGAGCACTAATTCATGATACACTGTGTGTTATTGTTTCTTTTATTTCACAGAGAAATCTAAGGTACATGCTTGGATGGAGGTCTCTGGTTTATAGAAAAGGGTAATTTTCAATCATTGACTTTTGACATCTGTGCTTAAACTGTGCAAAACCATGTGAAAATACTGTACTTTCTGCCTATTTACTAGTTAGCCAAGAGATTGTTTCCATGAAGCTGGTAATGGTACAGTGGAAATGAAATATATTCTGATTTTCCACATTGGCAGCCTCACTCACTGTAGCAGCAGTAAAGACGGTGTTGCTACAAAACTGGCATGTATTAAAAGTGTTCTATATCTTGTTCAAGGGGCAAGCAAACAGGATCTGAAGCAGATTCTTGAGCCAATACCTTCATTTTCATACATGTCTTCCACTCCAATCATTATATCTGCCCATAAGTCCTACATCATGCAGTCCTTTGGCATAACAAGTATTCAAATAATTTCTGGCCGTGCTGTGACTTTATGGATCAAATGGGGTGAAGAATGAGCAAATTGAAATGCAATTGTTTACTTTTTACTATTTTTCTATTTCATTATTGTTTCTTAATTGCTTGCCATAGTGTTTTTTATCTCTGTATCAGCTGTTTCAAGGTGTAAGTGTAGATTTTGTTTTCATGCATGTCACTTTCCTAAGAAACAAATTTACTACATCTGTACAAACTGCACCTTGTAAGAACACAGTCTAACTGTAGGCATGAAATCTTTGGAAAACATACCTACAACAAGTAAGGGATCTGATTTAACATCTCTGCTGAAGTACTTGGAGACACAGGTGGTCCACAAAGTTAACATGCTGATTTAAATAGAAATGATGCTGGGTTTGTGGGTTTTAATTATTCTTTCCATTCATTTAAATGACATATCTTTGTAGTAAGACATACCACAGCTACTTCAGATTAAAAGGCACTTTTTTAAAAATGTCTCTGTCACATCTTAAAGCTTACAGAAAGAAGAGAAAGGAACATTTTGAACCGAAGCATCTTTAGAAAATTAAAGTTGCGTATAAATGCTGTGCCAAAAAGATCTCTGCACAGTGAGATGTACTTTTCAAGAGGGGGAAAAAACTGATTTTATCCCCCAAGAAGAGATTCTGTCTATAAATTTTCTGGGTCTACAGGAAAACAGGATTTGTTTTCTTGGATTAATCAGGATGTTATAATGGGACAGCCCAGATTCCTACGAGATCCTTAAGAGCTTAATGAAGGGGAAAATCACTGCAATGTATTCACTTAAATATGGGAAGAGAGAATCCAAAGTTACAAGTGTACCAACTCCATTAGGTGGATACATAAACATTTCCACTGAGTAGTGACTTCCCTCTATGATTCAGCATTGTACTTTCTCCTGCAGATGACAGGTACTCAGGAAAAAGGATGGATGATTTGAATGTGGCCAAACAAATGTTTGTTTAATTCAGACTCTCCAGGCTGCTCTTTCTGACAGTGCAGCAGGCAGCTCCAGCTCCCTGGGTGCCCAGCACAGCGTGGGGGGGATGTGTGGGGCAGGGAATTGCTCCTCCACTTCTCCAGGTGGGTGGGACATGCTTTTCCCACCTGCCCTTGGAGGAATGAGGCTGTGCTGAGACTGGGAGACCTGTGGTTTCAGCCAGGCATGGCACAGCTGCACAGCCACAGAGGGTCACAGGGCTTCAGTTAACTTTTGAGATAGAAATTCTACATTTAGTTGTAAACACCAAAGCATCTAACTTCCCCTCAGCACAATACTTCCAGGTACATTTAAAAAACTCCCACCAACACAGCTAAGAGCCCGTGGAAATTGGACTTTTTGTTCTGTTTGTCTATGTGTTTAATAACTCCAGATTAATTCTGACCATCCACTGGTGCTGCCCATGTGCTTCCCCTTTCAAGCTGGTGCACACTCACTCACACATGTGACTCTTTCACATGTC
Source organism: Dendrocincla fuliginosa (assembly GCA_035047845.1). Taxonomy (NCBI): domain Eukaryota; kingdom Metazoa; phylum Chordata; class Aves; order Passeriformes; family Dendrocolaptidae; genus Dendrocincla; species Dendrocincla fuliginosa. The sequence goes on along the minus strand of JAWWMO010000083.1, from coordinate 43,964,358 downwards.
CTTACGTTTTCTTCCAGTGTGGTGAGCTGCTCATCAAGTCTGACGGGGTCTGTCCCCAGTGGGAGAGTCCCTCTTCCTCTGTCCTGAATGTCCTCTGGGAAATCACAGGGATCGGTGGATTCTGCTATCAGCTCTTCAGTGGCATTGATGACTTTCAGGACCTCTGTAGATATGTTGCAGAGAGAGACAGCAGAGTACTTCTGTTTTGTTTACAAGAGCAGACAGAGAAAACAACAGCATTAAATTAGCACAGAGGGGCAAGATATAAATCACCTTGCTAATAGCCACAGCTTCAGCCATGCTACAACCCTCTCGGTGGCTGACTGCTGCAAACAGGCACAGGAACAGTGTAATGGAATTGGAATCTACCCCTTTTCTCCTCCCTCCCTTTTCCACATGTGCACGCTGTACAGCATGCAAAATAACACACATGCAATTCTTCTACGACACAACCCGACTGGAGGGATGGTCCAAGACTTATCCCAAAGGAGCACACAAATATCCAGCTTTAAAATCCAAACGAGCTACATAAAGCTGTTTTTGCAATAGTGTTTTAAACAGGTTTTAAAACACAATTTTCCTTCTTGGATACTGGCAAACAGATGTCTCTGTCATCTGGAATCATCTGTCTCTGTATCCACAGGAGCCATTGCACTGCAGATGCAAATATGGGACAGCAATCTTCTGCAGCCCTATGAGGACAGCATTTGGCTAAAATGCTTGCAGTGAGTTAAATCATCACCTCAAATAATCAAGGTTTGAGCTGTAAGTGCATAACCACTTGGATCTATACTTATGAAACAAAGAATACCAAATATGAAGGAAAAGCATGCAGCTTTATCCATATCTTTTAAACAACTGAAAACTTCTTTCTCATTGTTCCTTACTTGTAATTTGTAATTAACTGTCCTGATTCTGATGATTCTCACATAGCCTTAAGCTTCAGGACAACTCCTCTGATGGCAATAAAATGTCACATGATGTATCATCAAGCACCAAGCTCAACATCCAAACTATAGAGCTTGGAGATCGAGCCAAAGCTTGTCAAAGCCAATACAAATACTGTCACTGAATATAAGGGCAATACCTTTAGTGCTGCTTTGCCTAAAAGAACGTGGGGAAGTTTAGACCAAAATTTAATTCATTCCTCAAACCTGCAAATACTTATGCATGTGAATTTGGGGCCCAACCATCTGTAAATTTTCTCACAAACAAAATATCTGCAGATCGATACTGAGTAAACAGTCAGTCTTTGGATTTTACAGAGTAAATTATATATTGTACAGGAACGTATAACTGATTAAAAATGCCTATAGGCAGGATATAGGAAACATAATATTCCTTTGATTCCCACAGACTCTGGTGGGTTAAACTGGAAAACCTCTTTTATCATCTCTTTCCTTTAATCAGCTGATCATTTTTATGTTAGATAAGGCTTTTACTGAAAAGCTACCTTTTCAGCTGTATGTTCTCAACTGTTGTACATCAATACATTAAGGCATCTTTAGCACCGTAACTTTGCTGAATTACAAGAAATAATTAGAAACTTGAGATTAAAGAGAAGAAGAACAAAGCAAATACAATATGCTCCAGCACTCAGACCTTTAGTCTGTTAGGACAGCCAACACAGCCCTGAACAAGCAGGCCTAGGACTCTCTTACTGAGAACAAATACTTGAACCCCATAAATGGCCTCCTGTTTTTTCCAGTTATTTTCACAAGCGCCAATTAGGTTAAAAACAGATCAATAATTTTATAGGACAGAAGAGGAAATCAATGTTACTTTGTTTCATTATTTGCTTCTACAAGTAGCTAATTCTTATTCTATTCTGTGAGTAGTGAACAAAAAAAGGATAAAGGCCAGACATCACATTTTCTTCATCATCTTCACTGATGTATGTTCTCCATTTCAAGAACTGTAGCTTTACTTCAAGTGTTCATTAGTTCTTAAATTTTTTATTATCCTTTGTAGTTAATGATGGATTTCCAAAAGGTATTAAATTAAATTAAATTAGAAAAAGGTGATTTTATACCAGAACATGAGAATCCATATTGACATTTTTACAGACCAGATACTACTTTAAAAGAGGTTTTTTTGTTTTTCAGGTGAAGTGGTCTGTGATATAAATTTTTATGAAATCAAGATTTTGAGTAAAAAATATCCTACCTTCTCAATAGGTAATGGATAGAGGGGAAAAAAAGCTCATCAGGAAAGACAGAGTAGAGTAGGGTAGGGTAGGGTAGGGTAGGGTAGGGTAGGGTAGGGTAGAATAGAGTAGAGTAGAGTAGAGTAGAATAGAATAGAATAGAATAGAATAGAATAGAATAGAATAGAATAGAATAGAATAGAATAGAATAGAATAGAATAATCTTTTCATTTGGAATATTAAAGTCCAGCCACCTGACCAATTTAGGACTGACCATTGCTAAGGGCACTGTCCAAATGCCTCTTAAACACTGACAGGTTTGGGCAGTGACCACCTCTCTAGGAAGCCAGTGTTGGATCAACCCAACAGTGAAGAAATGCTTCCTGAAGTCCACTCTAAACCTCTGCAGGTGCAGAAATGTGATGTTTAGCTTTTGTAGAATTTTGAGGTAAGTTCTGAGTGGCAAATGCAGTTCAATTTTTAAAACCAAAGAATTGCTTCCCATTAAACACCACACAAGCAACTCGATGGATGTTCTTGAAGTGTGGGCATCACTGAATGTATCTCCATCCCAGCCTGCAGGTATCTAGACACAGGAGCCATAATCGTAAAGCTTTTTATTGAAGCTTGTGAAACATCTGCTTTTAAAGTATAACAAGGATAGAGGACCAGAGTTTAAACACTGTAAAGAAACACATGGCAAGCAAAAGTGATTTTTCTCAGAATATATCTGGAGAGTAGATCTCCCAAAACTTAAGAGCACAAGCAATACTTCAATGTATTTAAATTTTACATTTGTGAAATTTTTCTGCTAAAGAGTGTTTAGAATTCAGCTTTACCTGGGGCTGTATTTTACAGAGAAGCAAGAAGAGATTAATGTGTGCCTGAGGGAGACATAAAATCAACACATGGGGAGTTCAAGGGTTCTCAAATTGGAAAGACTGAACACTCAATTAATGAGTGTTCATTTTACCCTCTTTCTTGAGCAACTGTCAGAAGCTGTTAAAAAGCTCATGTTGCAACATGGTCAGTTTGCAAATCTAGTGGGGAACAATTGATATAATTCTTTAACACCTGTTAAAAAACCAAAAGAAATTAAAAAAATAATGTAAAAAAGAAAATGTGTCCGAGGGTTTTAGTGCTTCAAAACCCTCTCCCACCCACGTCAATCTTAGGATTTACCAGATCATATAAAAATCACCTAAAATTCACAGACACACACGCCCCAAGTTGATCCTGGTAGGTGGACATTTCAAATGGCTCTAAAGACTTGTTGGCTGTCAAATTTCTCTTACCCTTGCAGGAAAGGTCATTGTTAACACCTCTAAGTGATTCAAAGAGACAGCTCTCATGCCATGAGGAAGACTCTGCCTTGTCAAGCAGGTCAGAGAACTAATATGGATGTGGTAGACGTAGAAAGCAATCTCTGTTACAAATATCTAGCCCAGAAAAGCTAAGTGCAACCATTCTTCCTGAAACACTGTGATGCATTCCGATTGCAGCTGTGCTACTCTACTTCTGAATTAACACCACCTCTCCCAAATCAAATCCATGCAGCAGATCCAAGTTTGAATGTTTCTACTGGTTATGAGAATCTCACTTTTTTGACTGAATCTGAGATTAACAGTTTAATGGAATGAGGAAAACATGTGTTTATCCTTTTTATGATAGTTAATGTCCATGGTCACAAATATGTTAAAGGCACAGTTAAAAGGAGATGCTCAATTTCCCCGAGTTCTTTGTGATTATGAAATACTAAAAAAGTGTATGTATGCAAGCACATATACATATATGTGTGCATTGAATACAACAAACACCTTGTAAAACTTCTTTACTGTCATTTCTGCGTGTGGTTTGACAGATGGAAAGCATTCTTATTTTGAGAAGATTGTGTTTCAGTGGTCAAAGCTACCTTGTTCTGACTGTTAGCCCCTTCCCTTCCCTTCCCTTCCCTTCCCTTCCCTTCCCTTCCCTTCCCTTCCCTTCCCTTCCCTTCCCTTCCCTT
>JAWWMO010000083.1:43923929-43956371 GCA_035047845.1 Dendrocincla fuliginosa | reverse complement strand
CTTCTAGAATGTAATTCTGGCATATACCATGAAATACAGACCCAGCCCGTTTATCTTCATGAAAGCATTGAAAGAGAAGGAGAATGGACAGAGGAGAGCATGAACTAAATACCTCCCATTTATCATGCCTGCCACTCTCAGGATCAGTATCATTAAGATACTTCCAAGGAGATTTTCAGTTTGCTTTTTTCTTTAGGCATTTGTTTAGGGTTTTGGGGGAACGAAACAAAACCCAACCAAACAAAAAGCCCCCAACAAAACAACAAAAAAAAAGCACATAACAGAAAGAGCTGTGCAAGTCATTGTCCTAGAACAAGATGTTTCACTACAACTGAAGGCCAACTGTACCCTAAGCACAGTTTTGGATGAAAACCATGGCCTTTCACTGCACAACTAAGACAAATGAACTTTTTGGGGTTCTGCACACCCCTGAAAGACCATGAACTACTTCTGTAGCTTAATAAGCACAAAATATTTCCCATAAAAACAAGTCTTCTCTGTGATTATGCTTGTTTTAAAATGAGAGCTGTGAATCTCCACAAGACCATTTTCGGCAATCACAAGCTGAGAGATAATGAAAATTATTGTGCTGAAGATCTAAGAAGATTTACATCTAAGCCACAAAATTAAGCTGGGTTAATTAATACCCACCTAAATCCTCAAGTATCTCACATGAACAAAATAATTAACTCCAAGATCATCATATTCAAATTTGCATCTTAAAGGCAGATATACAGCACAAAAGCTCAGTTTGAGGTGAGAAATGAGAACCCATAAATGCCCAAGAACTTCACTCCACTCAAGACATGACAATTTTTACCATTGCTTCAGATCTTAATGTACTAAATGCCCTTTTAAAAGCATCAGCTTAACGTGTGAGTATGTGAGATTCCCAGTGTAAAGAGAAGACCAGATTTTTAAAGGTGCCAAGAGGTGAAAGTCAGATTTTCATGAACCCCAGGTACCTAATTTTCAGTGATTCGAAAACAATGGATTTTTTTTAAGTCTTTTTCTATTGTGAATGTATCAGAACTAGAAATTCCCAGTGATTTAAAGTTGCTAATGTGTTCCAGAATAAGTTTATGAAGACTAAAGAAAACAAGGACAGGCAGCTTTGCTAAAATATAAGCAAGATGGCTAAAGTACAGCATTTAATTTGTGTTCAGGAACACAAAGCAGATTGTAAGCATGCCAGCTCTCATTTTAATGGCCCAGAATTAGTGCTTCTGTATACCTAATTTGAAACTTGATGCCCAGGTCAGAAGTCTGTCTCTGACCAGGAATACTGAGTGCTAGTCTGAAAGATCTGTAAATCCCTATATTGGCATTCTCCAAAAATCAGGCTTCTTAAAGAGACAGCATATTGGCACATATGGCTTTGAAGGCATCTAAAATTACTGGTTCCCAAAAATAGATTCCTGTTTCATGCCATCTACTCATCTTACAGTTATTACATCTTTTATGAGTTTAGCTATGTCTTTGTATTTTAAACTGCCACAGCCACAACTGCTACTACACATTGTCATCTTCAGTATTTCATTGTAAGATGTTGGTCAACCACATTTGCAGAGAGAAGGCACATGGCAGAAGATTTGAAATTACCTTTAAGGACAACTGCCAAGAATAAGAATGAAAGCAGCCTGCCTGTTTCCATACAGCTGGAGAAAGTTCCCCTGCCAATTCCACTGAAGTCTAGACCATAATGTGCACTGGGGTATTTTGATTTCTTTATTAGAGTCAAAAAGAATATATACTGTCACCATTAATGACGAAGACTTTTTTTTCTTCCAAACCCAATGTAGAATCGGGAACTCAAAGCACTCCCTTTCTGCTAAACACGGCATGCCTCTTCTTTTTTTAAATTTAGGAGAATTTTATTGTGGAAAAAAGGATCAATCTTTGCTTTATTTTAAATAACTAACATGCAAATGTTACAGAAATAACAAAATTAGAAGAGGAAAAAACAGCATTACTTTGTAGATGAGCATAGATGATTAAGTATACCACAGAACATCCATTTGCCATTTTCTGTGCTCAGTTCACCCTGCAGGAGCGTGTCAGAAAGCCCTATTGCCATCCTTTAATTCTGGACTTCAGTTGCATCATGTTATACCCCAGAGAGCCTATATATGCTGCTGAATAATGTGATATTGCTGTTTTGTTTCTGGGAACCAAAGAAAAACAACCTGAATGCTGCTGACAATCACTGATGATAGAGCTTTAATGTGATTTCCTTGGAAAGGTGTGTACTTCAGGGAGGTAATTGCATATATGATGATGAAAGTACTTACACTCCTGTGTAGTCCATGGCTAAATAACTCAGAATCAGAGAGTCAAAGGCTGCTTAAATTTGGAAAGGACCTCTGGAGATCACTGAGCCCAACCCTTCTGCTCAAAGCACAGCCAACTAGATCAGGTTGCCCAGGGCTATGTCCAGTCGAATTCTGATTATATCCAAGGACTTAGACTCTACTATCTCTCTGGGAAACCTATTCCACTATTTGAACACCATCACACTGAAAAACCTTTTAGTTTTGATGACTTTTCTGTATTTCTGTCTGTGCCCACTGCTTCTATTTCTGTCAATTAAAAGAGTTCCACTTCTTTATTTCCCACCTCAAACACTCCCCACTCCCCACCATCAGGTATTTAAACACATTGAAGAGATCCTCCCTGAGCCTTCTCTTCTCTAGGCCAGGCAATGTCAGCTTTCTCAGCCCCTCCTCAAATGACAGATGCCCCAATCTTTTAATCATCTCCATGGACTCATTTCAGTATGTCTGTGTGTCCCATGTCCTGGGGAGCCCAGAACACGACACAGCACTCCAGACATGGCCTCACCAGTACTGAGTGGAGGTGCACAAGATAATCCCTTTCCAGGTGCAGAACTTTGCCTTTCCCTTTGTTGAACTGCAGGAGGTTCTGTTGGCCCATTTCTTCTCCAGCCTGTCAAGATCCTCTGAATAACAACAGGACCATCTCATGTATCTACTGCTCCTCTAAATTTAGGGTGTGCTCTTTCTCATAGTCTCTGTCAATGGTGAAGATGATAAATAGTACTGGGGGACAGCCCCAGTGACTGCACTCCAGCCTCTCATTGCAACCCTTTCGGCCCAGCAATTCAGGCATTTTCAATTCTCCTCACTGTGTACTTATCCAGTCCTCACTTGCTCCTCTTGTCTGTGAGGATGTTATGTGAGGACTGTTAAATGCCTTGTTAAAGCCAAAGTAAACAATATTCATCGCTCAGAATGTCTCAGATTACCATGATGTTTCAAAGATGAGTAACACTGGCCTCACAGTGACACGGGTCAGTTCCCTCAGGTCTTTGGAAGTGCATCCCCATCTGATACCATGCACATTTGTGCACGTCCCATTTGTTGAAATATTTGCTAACCTGATCCTTCTCTACCAAGAATAATTCTTCCCTGCTCCCTGGGATTCCTGAGGGAAAATCTTACCTGTAAACTGAGGTGAAAACCATGTTGTGACCATGCTGTGTGTCACCAGGTCACTGCAGAAGTGAGCCCCACTTTCCCTCATGTGCCTTTTGGTGCCGAGATACCTGTAGAGACCTTCCTGTTTCCCTTTGTGTCCCTTGAGAGATTCAACTCCAAATGGACATTGGCTTTCCTGACACCATTCCTGCATGCTTGGACAACACCTCTATTATCCACCTGCGTCACTTGATCCTTCTTTCACCTCTCAGTGTATTAGTTCTTTATATAATTTGAACAAAACACCTTTCAAATCATGACAAACAGATCTCCTTTAGAGAGTTGTCCATGTCCCTTGTCAAAGCTGAGATGCTGTGCAGGCAAGACCCACCGAGGCATGGGAAGATGCAGCAGACAAGGATGAGCCCAAGTGGACCTAAGGAATAAATGCTTTACTGGCAAGGGGCAGCACTGGGCTCCTATAGCACCAAATTCAAACACACCACATGATCTGAAGAGAAATTCAGAGGCAGAAAGGCAAGAGAGGAGGTGGTGAGTCGTGTAGAGTGACATGGAAATCAGATGCTGCATTGTAAGGGTGAAATGGCACAAGTGAAGGAACTCACACATTATCAGAACTGACACTGAATTTCAGTTTCATTAAAAAATGTTACTGCTCCCAGAGGCCTGTTAGTTGACAGAGTAACAGGGTTGGAAAGCTTTAAAGAAGCACAAAGTATTTTGATAGAGAGACAAAAGCATAATCTATAGCATCAGAATGAACTGAATGATACTAAAAAGAGAGGAACAACTAAAAAGACAGGAAAAACCACTTAAACTGGCTGTTTAGCAAGGAGAAAATAAGAAAAACTGGATGTGTTTTTAAATAAAAAAGTGCAAACTGATTCTCAGCCAGTATAAACTGACAAAATTCGATTATTATTACTCAGTTAACAGTTTTGTTGCACAAGCTGAGTTCCCTACTTGAAATTCATGCTGTAGAGGCTGTTTCTCAGGGGGAGGAAACAAACAAACCTTGGCTGAACTTTTATCTACACAAGGGTTTCAGGCTCAAACCCAGTAAAGAGGACCTCATTTTTTTTTTTAAGCACATATTTTAAGTTTTGTAACCAGAAGTTCCTCTTTCTGTATTCTAACTTTTACAATTCTGTTCCCACTCCTCTACAATGAGCACTTACCTTCTTTAACTCTTCCTGAATACTTCTACCATTTTCCTCTGAGGACAAACTCTCCTTCTGGTTTTCAGGATCTAGTCCAGGTTCTGACTCTTGTTCTTCACCAGAAGATGTCTCCTTGTCACTCATTTTTGCAGCAAGCTGAAATAACCTGGATTTAAGCTCCTCCTCCATAACATCCGGCTTGGCATTATGGTGCTGATCCTCATTGCTTATGTCTGTTTCTGATAAATCATCAAAATCCTACAAAGAAATTAGAAAAAAAACATATAATTCCTGTGTAGGCGCAGAAAGGAAAAACAGATTCCTAGAAAAGTATAGGTATGATCACTACGAAGGGAAGCTGGAATGAAAGCACACTAAGTGTTCTGATAAAAAAGTGTTCTGATAATAAACCAACACTTGTTGGATTATATTTATCATTCCTGCTTATTTTCATATTCCCTAAAAAGGAACTGTCAAAATCATTATGTATCTGTGTGCAACTAATAAAATATGCCTAAGTGGCATTCCTGGCACTGCAACCACTCTCAGGCATGGTGCAGGGAGGTGTGAGAATTAAATTTACATATTTCATAGTTGTGTTCAGCTTTTCTTTGCAAGATACACCTGCATTCCCTGACTGCTTGGTCTTGAGCATTACCTGTGTTCTTCTTAAAGACGACTGGAAACAAGTTTGGAAAAATCTCTAAGTACATGATGGTGCTTAAGACTGTCAGCTCTCCCAGTGATAATTTGCATAGATGGATCCTCTACAGAGATGACTATTTTCCAAATGCCAACTTTATTGGAACAAGTTCAATCTTCAGGGGCACCTTCTTTTCTGACTCTTGGATCCTTAAAGGTGGGAAACCCTTAGAGGGTCAGTTGAGTACAGTGGGTGTTACAGACTCAACCACAAGTGCCTTACTTTGGAGGCTGAAGAGAAGAAAAGCAAAGTCTTTTTGCCAATGCGCCTAGCAGGGGGCCTGCCCAGCATTTAATAATGTGGAAAGGGGGATAGTTTTGCCAGCCCTTGCAGAAGATCTGAAAATATCTCGTAGCTGTTCTAAAAACCAGTGCCCAGGTACATACCAATTCATTTTCTGGATCTGTGCTGTCTGATTAGGACCCAGTTTCACCTGATTTCCACCACAATCCCTGAAGAGACAGAGGCATCTCCCAGAGTAACTTGTTCCACCTATAGTGTTAACTGCCTTCTGGAAATGTTCTCTCCCTGCTGACTAAGGGAAAGTTTTGAGCCATTAGATAGTTTGTTCAGTGTCTCAGCCAAGTCCATAAAGTAAGATGGAATTCGGTGGTTTTAAAAAGTGATGAATTCTTTGAATTGGAGTATAATCATGCAGAACCACCCAGAAGGAGGCTATGAAGAATTCAGCCAGGCACCAGAGTGCTAGGCACATCTCAGCAGGTCTGAGGGGATGATCTGGAGCAATCCTCAAATAGCAAATTATTTGTATTTGCCTTACACCCTCATGCTGTGACAGGACCAGACACTTCTGGAGAGACTAAAAGCTGTGTTCTCTCTTCCATTCATTTGGAAATACATAAGCAAGAGACTTGCTTTGCACCGCCACTCTCTCTGCAGCTACAGCATCACTGTTTACAGATGAACCAATTACCTCCAGTTCTCACGGGAAATGTCAACCCTGCCAACTCCCTCCCAAACCCGACCCACCAAACTGCTTTGAATGGATTGACACATTGTGTTTGTAATGGCAGTTCTCCTCTCTCGTCCAGTAAACTCTGCTGTAGTTCACAGCTTTCTGGACAATTTTTGTCTGCAATTATTTGCAATTCAATCAATTACTCAACTAAATTATTGCTTTATAGCTCACCCTCAGGATGCAGAAGGCCCTTCTGGAAAATCAAGATGTGAAAGAACAAAAGAAATTTGAAAGCTACAGTAGTAGGGGAACCATGCTGAAACTCTTTTCCCAAACAATCAGCTTTTGAAGAAAAAAAAGCTTTTTCTGCCAAACGAACACTGAAGCTGTTCCATGATCAAGAACAAGATCTCAAATAATTGTGTTCCCACTTCAGTTTTACAGTCTGATACACTTTTATATACGTGTAGAAGAGTGGTGCATTTCACAGCTTTAATTAAAAATCTGTTTTTATCATAATGGTGCTTCCCCAAATTGCAAGACGAGATTGTTTTTTTCACACATATCTTGCATGCCATTCAACAACTCATTACATTTCACAAATAAGTGTATAAAATCTAGTGGAGCAGTGACGGAGGCTGGCAGTCCAGAGAGGCAGATTTTCCCACATTTCCTCCTCACTGCTGTATCATGACATACTGACAGACTTCATTGTGCACCAAGACACGCACGATTCCTCTGGGGGCTTCCTACATAGATCTGCTCAGATTTAATTGCTTAGCAGCTCTGTTGGAGTAGCAATGCACACACCCCCCCATGGGAAGCACCACTAGTTAATTTAAAGAATCCATACTGACAACAGCAGAATGACAATGCCTTTCGATCCTGAAAATACACCACTCTTCACAGGATCACACACGGCAGCATCTCTTGGGTTGATCCCCACTGCCTCTATACAAAGCACAGCAAAATCCTGTAAAGCCTTGCAGCTCACTTCCTATATATTTTGGAAGAAGGCATGGCAGGACAGGAATGCTAAACTGTTTTGAATTACACATCATTTCCTGGGGGAGGACTAACCTTGAGAGTATAGATTGTATTACAGCTGGATTCAGGTATGTCTATTACACCATTTTTTTTTGCTTTCCCATCTCCTTACCAAGAGCAGGTGGATTATTTACACTTGCAAGAGCTGCTAATTCCTGTGCACACACAGAAATAATGATATCTTATACTGCTACACTTTGGGGTTTCTGGGACTGGTAGGCTACTTGATTTGCATGTTGGGCTTTTCAGATAGTGGCAGTGAACTGTTTGTGAGGAGATTATTCCTCTTTTACGGACTGACAAATTAAAACATGCATTAGAAGCCATGACAACAATAAAAAATAAATAAATTTAAAGGGATTACTATTTAAGAGGTGCTACTTTAAACTTCATTATTCTTTACTGTTCACATTTTTGCTCTTTCTGGTAAGTTTAATGACATCTCTGTGTCATTACACAAACCATTGTGTAAATTCCCATTTGCATTTCTCAGCAACGTGTAACACTAACGTATGCAAACAAGAATAAAGGGTTATCATTTTGTCTGAAAACTGAGCTTCAGTGAGGGTCTAGCAGACTGACAGAGACACAAACACAATCTCACTAAAAGAAAATCAAGTGTTTCTATGCAAGCATAAGTCAGTGTTTTTACACAAGCTTTAGCAGACAGTGAAGAAGGAAATACACTTTTCCCCATGCACACTGTCCAAATCCTTGTATGGAAATTGCTCATAACTCACTGTAATCATAGTGAACAACAACAACAAAAGGCTCAAAACGAAGCAAGCAAACAAAGTACTGGCTCTAGAACCAAATCCATGCTAAACTATCAACTCCGGACAGAAAGTTTTCTTCCTATGGGAAACCAAAAATCAGAAACTCCCATTTTAGGAAGACACACATAAAGTGCGAGGTTTGCAGCCAGTTTCTCTGCGGCAGAGCCGGTGTGGTTTCAGGGCAGCTCTTTCCCATAAATACATCCCAAGCGCCATCCCGTGGGGAGCGGCAGCCTGGCAATGCCCAGCCCCCACCTGGCAGTGCTCAGCCCTTACCTGGCAGTGCCCAGCCCTCACCTGGCAGTGCCCAGCCCTCACCTGGCAGTGCTCAGTCCTCACCTGGCAGTGCTCGTCCTCACCTGGCAGTGCCCAGTCCTCACCTGGCAGTGCTCAGCCCTTACCTGGCAGTGCTCAGCCCTTACCTGGCAGTGCCCAGCCCTTACCTGGCAGTGTTCAGCCCTCACCTGGCAGTGCTCAGCCCTTACCTGGCAGTGCCCAGCCCTTACCTGGCAGTGCCCAGCCCTCACCTGGCAGTGCCCAGCCCTCACCTGGCAGTGCCCAGCCCTCACCTGACAGTGCTCAGTCCTTACCTGGCAGTGCCCAGCCCTTACCTGGCAGTGCCCAGCTCTCACCTGACAGTGCTCAGTCCTTACCTGGCAGTGCCCAGCCCTCACCTGGCATCAGGGCAGGGGGGTTGGAATTAACAGAGGGGCTTCTGATCAAAGAAACAAACTAATGAGGACACTTCCCTCACTTGAAGCAATTAAGCCACTCCGCTTTCCATCAGAAATGTAAGAATTGCAGCTCTATTAAGCAACATCTCCTCCTCTCAAAAAGATAATGAAAGCAAATACATCAATATTATTAGTACTAATAATATGAACTATTAATATAATTATTAATATTAAAAGCAGACAAGGATGGGTGGTTTGAGTGTCAATTTCTTTTAAAAAGTTACGATTTGAAAAGTAATCATGATTTAGAAGCAAGGCTGCAGTTCTCAGTTTGTTTTCCACAGGAATGTAAGTGTTCTGTGGTACATAAACAAACAGGTTATCAGAAATTTCTTATAGCAGGACCTTGGTTATATCAGGAGAGTTTTCATGTCTTGCTTCATGATTGTGTTTACAGCATCTCTACAGGCAACCCAGTTAAGTAGCTTTTCTTTTACCTATTATTAAGTGCCAAAACCATCCTCAAATACAGTACAACTTGGATCTCAGGTTTCCCTTTTTCAGTCACCGAAGACTTTATAAAAAATTCTCTCTCAGTCACAAAGTCAGCATTCTAGTGTTGAGTCTAAAACACATTTTAAAAAAACACATGCCACAGCATTATACTCATCTAGGTACTGGTTCTTGATTAAAAAATACCTGATTTTAAATTGACATTTATTTGTGAGTTATGAACTGACTGCAGTTGTCCCAAAACATAAATGCTTACAGTTCTCTAGACTTGGAGCAGAGAGGAGAAGGGGCTTGTTTTTATTGCACTGAGAGTCTTGGAGGGCAGCAAACATGATAGAAAAATTCACCATTTGAAAATTAAAAAGGAACCTCCAACTTCTAGACTGCTAAACTGAAATCCTGTTCTACAATGCTGATGAAAACATAATGGTTAACGAATTATCATCTTATGACTACGGTGCAGTAAAATAAGGTTATTATTGCAATGCAGTAAAGTACTGGAAAAGTATGTTTCTTCACCGAAATTCACACATAATCAGTTGTTCAGTGTCTAATATCGACTTGCAACATGGTTTAGAAGAGTTTGTATGGTCTCTGCAAAGTCTGTATGATCTCATCGTTTGAAAATCTATGTCTGGTTTAAGACCCAGCAATGAATCTCCTTTACCTCTATGCTGTCTGCAGTTCTTCACGCACCTACACTGTAATTTTGCACAGTGTTCACACGTAGGGCTCTCCCTGCTGCAGCCTCAATCATTTTACCAAGATCAATACGTTACTTTGGGGAACATTCAAAACCCTGACATTCCTTTAATCTCATTTTTCTAAGCAATATAAATGACGTCTGGCTAATTCATTATCATACCTTAAATCATAGTCCTTGCACTCAGGATCATTTTAACTCCTTCCTACAGTTGTTCAATTGTGCAACATCCTTGCTATAAATCGTGGTAGCCAGTCCATCCCTGCTGGCAGCTGGAGGCTGGAGTAACACTTCTACCAATATGAGCACCAGTTCTCAAATCAGCCACTTCGGGAGGTGTGTGTGTCCCCAAATACAAACTAAACACATGCAAACCCACCCAATACATAAACTTCCTAGTGAGAGCCTCACTGCTTTGGAAACAGCGCTGTGATCTGGAGGCAGTGGCCCCTGCTTGCCCCACTGTGGCTGAGGGAACTGGAACAGCCTCTTTTAGCCTATGGACTAAAATGAAGGGGAGGGTGGGTTAAAATCCCAGCTCTTGCATTTTGAGCACAACAGAGAGGTTATAAAAGGCAAAGCAAGGCACAGAAGACTTGGAAAGAAGAATAATCTTATGCACCAGCTTGTATTTTGAAGGACACACTGAGCTGCTGAATGATGCCATCAAGTATGACTGGAAGGACCCTGCCTTTCTGACCTCCCCTAATGAATGTGGGGGAAGTTTACACTGGACATTGGGAAAAATCTCTTCACAGAAAGGATTATCCAGCACTGGAACAAGCTGCCCAGGGAAGTGGTGAATTGGCCATCCCTGGAGGTATTTAGAAAATATGTAGTTGTGGCACTTAGGGACATGGTTTAATGGTGGAGCCTGCAATGCTGCATTAACAGTTAGTCTCGATGATCTTAAAAGTCTTTCCAATTTAAATGATTCTACAACGTCTCCAGGACCTTCTCTGTGAGCTCCAATCTTCCATGCTCTGCAGAGCAGCAGTACCTAGAAAGCCACAATATGAACACAGACACACACAGAACGTGCATAAAGACACAAAGCCAGAAAGGGCAATGCAGAAGTCTGTGTACAAGATATGGTCTTTGTGCAGGCCCTGGAGAGTCTTGTAGTTCTGCCTGATGTCCTAAGAAGTCATTAATGGCCACTGATGTGTTGTCAGAGCACATTACCATGCATAACTCTCCTTCAACAACTGTTAATTATGAGAGCTGAGTATAAATGAATCAGTAGTCCAAACATCCACATCTCTGTCCTAAAAGCAGGTGGAATAGATGCAGAATTAACAATACTTTACCCAGCAGTAAAGCCCTGCTGAGATCCTAGAATTCTAATCTTCACTTACAATCAGCTGTACCAATGTCTTTCTGTAGGAAATACCAGTTAGTAGCATAAGCAAAGAAAAACTATTCCAGGCACCCTAAACTTGTTCAGATAGCTTTAAGACTAAATCAGGTTGCTTGTAGTCAGAAGCACAAGGTGAAGAGAGTCCTCAGATTCTTGTTCCAGGCTTACTGTTACTCTGCTGCAGCAATGATGCAGCTTCAGGATTTCAGAAGGGTAGGGCATAGGAAATGGAACTGGACAAGGGGTCAATATTCTCATCCAGCGTGCTTGTACTGCTGAAAGAATTTGGGGGGACAACCGGATCTCTTACTTAACATCAGTCCCAGGCCCAAACTCCAAACAGAGATTTCTTGGCTTTCTGGTTATCCAACACTTGGTTTAAAAGAAGTACTTTGCTGTTTTCAAGTTGTATGATCAGTTTTTCCTTTTTTTGTTTGGGCTTTTTTTAATCAATTGACGAATTATTTCAATGGAGGTAATTTGCAAACACTCACCCTAAAACATCAAAACTCATCATAAGGTGACCAATTAAAAGCAGACATCACTTGGACTGTACTTCACAAAAAGCCCTTTCTGAATTTCTGCTTCTCATTAGCTTTATCTCTTACCAGGATATTTGCAAACACTACACAGCAGATTCCCAGACATATGTGTTATTCCTTAGTCCAAGAACGAAGGAGTTAAAAATCCCCCAACAAACAGCACACAAACCAGGTGATTAATTAACATTTGTTAGCTGTTGGCAAATCCTGACTTTTTTTTTTTTTTAAGGAGCACTGTATTTTACAGCATTAACAGTGTCTTTGATCAGATGAAAGTGGCATATTTGAGAAAGAGGCAAAGCCTGCTCAACACTTTACGTTTGCTTCTCATTTAGGAGGCGTGAGGAAGATAAAGCTTACAAGAACACTCCACCTCCCACTCAAGGTTCACATGCTATTGCCAACATAGTTTAATTAGTTTAGCTCTTTTCTAGAATGCATTTGGTAAGCTCGGACACAATTACCTGACTTAAATTCATCTTGTTGGTTTTTGCCTGATTCTTGTCTTCACATAATTCTTCAGAGATTGCTTTGCTCTTCCTCCACCTTCTTGATCTCTTTTCTAAATCATAATGGACTTCTTCAGTCTCACTGCTGTCTGAATACTCTAAGCTAGTTGCCTGTGGATTAAAATTTACATCCAGTTCTCCGTGGAAATGTTTCTTTTCCATTCTGGGCATATCACTTTGAGTTCTGCTTTGCAACCAGAGAAGTTTGCTAGGTCCTTTAGCTTCCTGGGAAGAGTTTACTGAGGATGTTTCTGAGTCGGAGAACACTGTCTCAGTATTGGTGTATAACCCAGAGGAAGGGGAGGTCACTGCCTGGTACTGATCGTTGCCATAAACCCACTCGGTGCTGTACTGGGAATTGGTGTAATAGAAATCGTCTGGTAGTTGCCGAGGTCTCCTCCGCAGCTTGTTCAAGGCCACGTTCCAGTCGTAGTCATCCTCGCTGTCCGAGCCCATCTCGTCATAGGCAGACACGACGCTGGACTCGTTCTCCAAAGCTTTGAATACCTGACTCTTTGGTTTGGCGAGCATTCGAGGGCGAGGCAAAGTGACGTTCTGCAAAGCTACCCAGTTTCCATCAGTGCTTTGGAAAACGGAAGGCGGGCCTACAGAAATGAAACAAGGACAGTTGTGATCACAGCGTGAAAGGCTCGTTTTATGTGGCACAAATTGGAGGGTTCGACAAAACTAACAAACAAATCTACGTGAACTCTCCCATGTTGAGAGTTCTGCTGCCATACTGCTCAGAAGCCACCACTTAAAGTCAGGGTGATGACTATTTAAAACGTGAGAGTACTCAGACCAAAGCTTTTTTCTAAAAGAATTACTAGGAAAGGCCCATGGAACGTCAGTGCACAGACATGTTTAAATCCTGTGCTTCGCAAATGTCTTTGATTCTGTGTGCAGTTCTGGTCCCCCATGCTGAAAATGAAAGATGAAGAAAGGATCAGAGAAGAGAGAAAAAAAAAATTGTACCAGATTCTAAACCCGTGTCCATTTGGGAATGATTAAGTAAGAGAGAGCTCTGCCATCTGGAGGAGAGAGGAATGAGAGGATACAGGCTAAGAGAGATGGGGGAATCTCTTCCAACCTAACTACTAGAGGACATGAAGTGAAGCTAGAGAAGTCAAGGTTCTAAACCAACAGAAGAAAGAAGTGGGATGCAATGGATATCAGACCTATGGAGCTTCTTCCCTTAGGTTGTTATGGATGCTACAAACTATCTGGGGTAAACCAGAGATGGCTATGGACATGGAAGAGAAATCCACTGCAATTTGCTGAATATAGAAAAAAATATAGAAACTCTTAATATAAACATTAGGTTTTTTTCAACCTGTAAACAGAACATCACTATTTTAAAATGGACAAAGTAATGTCTGGACCTGTTGTAGAAGATAATTAAGAATTTTGCATTAGATGGTTACAAATACTTGGATGCTACGACTATTTTTTCCCTGGAATTGTTCATAAAGAACATCAGTATGCAGTAGAAAAGTGTGCTTAGTTAAAAAAAACCCGAAACAGTCTGAGGTGCACTACCACCACCAAAACACCCCCACAAAAATAAACCAAAAATGGAATGGTAATTAAACTTGGGAGCTATGCAAGATTTAGAGTAATTTTTGCATTTTTCACTCATTTGAATCCTTTTGGTTTGTTTTCACTTCCTAAGTTTCATGTCAATTCAGAGAACTTGGGAAAATACATCACTGAAGTAATTTTTACTCCTGCCTAAAAGGAAATTAAATAATACTAATTTTCTCGTAGCAGTGGCCAGCTGGGGATATAAGTGAAATCAGGAGTGTAGGGAGAACTAAAAACTCCTCATTGTAAGCCCTGACTTTGGAGAAAAAGAAAGAATACAAGCTATCAAACATAAGAAATTTCTGCGTGTTCACTTTTCCCAACTACACTCACTAATCTAAGTACAGGATTATCTTGAGAGAAAGACAATGCAATGTCAAAAGCTCCCTTCCTGATTAAAAAAGAAATATTAAAAAAAAGGTCACTTTCTTGAAAGAATGGATTTTACACACAATTTTTTGGGCATAAACTGTGATTCATCTATGTGAACATGAAAAAGATTTAACAAGTTTAATTGTAAAACTATTGATAAAGGGGGCAACCCCCACAAATTCATGATTTGGTTCTCGAGGCATCATTTAAACCAATACAAACTGTAATAAAAATGAACTGTGAGCTGCTTTTTGGCTACACGACTAAAAAGCCCATTGATGTTGCCACTCCAAATTCTTGGTTGAGATTTCTTTCATTTTCCATATCCTAATACAGAGCTGCTTATTAGTCCATAGGCGAGACCATATTTACACATATGAACACAATCAGCTGTTTACTGTAACCTCAGCAGGCATCACAATCCCATCACAAATGTGGTTTTTAGATGAAAGAAGCAGAACAAATCTTCTGAGTAGAGCACCTGAAAACAAACTGGGTCAATTTGTCATTCTGCTGTGGTTAAGCAATTGTTAAGTACTAAATTGCTCAGGAGTTGAATTCAATGGGATTGAAGTGGGTTCTTAAATTTAAGCACCAAATTAACTGCTTTACTGAAAATAGGCCTTCCACTAAAATGCCCAGGAGAACAACACTTCTGACAGGGGGTTGAACGAGCAGTTCACAAAGTAATGCATACTTAGTTAAGTCAGATTTTAATACTACTTTACTATCAATTTCTTTCTGGGGGGAGGAGGGGTATTGAAACTATAAATTTCAGTCTGTGGCCTCCTCTGGCCTCTCAAATGCTTCAGCCAGAACAGGAGAGGCAGTGGAAACGGGACCACCCCAAGAGCAGGAAGCACAAATGTGGAATCACAGAATGGATAAGGTTGGAAGGGACCACCAGTAGGTCATCTGGTCCAACCTCCCTGCTCGAGCAGGGTCACCCTAGAGCTCATGGCACAGGATCCCACACAGGTTATTGAATGAGGAGACTCCACAACTTCTCTGGGCAATCTGTTCCAGAGCTTGGTCACCCACACAGTAAAGAAGTTCTACCTCATGTTCAGGTGGAACTTTCTGTGTGTCAGTTTCTGCCCGCTGCCTCTTGTCCTATTCCTTGGCACCACCAAGAAGAGCCCGGCTCCATCCTCTTGACACCTTCCTTTCAGATACTTATAGGCATTGATACCTTCTTCAATGACAACCTGTCCTTGTGTCATCCTGAAGGAAGCAGGGAATTGCATTCTATCCCAGGGCTCTGATTCAGGAATGAAGCTGACTTGGAAAGCTGTTCACGATCCATCACCCGTATTTACATCCATACCTAACACACGATGACAGAGGACAGATCTAGGGAAGCTGGTGTGTGAAGTTCCTACTCAAACAGCTTCCTCAAACTCGTGTGGAACCACCAGTTAGTAGGGCTGTACAAAACATTGCATTTGTGAATTCACTGGGGTTGAACATAAAGTTGCATGGGGGAATTTTAAATGTGAATTATTTCAGTGTTTGGTTCACCACGTAACCTCAAGGACAGCTGCAAACTCCTTCGACTGGAGGACAGATTATCAAAGACAAAGAAGGGCCCTTGGGCTCTTGTGCCTTAGAAGCTCTGAAATGCATCCAAACTAGGTGCCTAATTTTTGTGACAATTAGAAATGAACTCTACAAAGGCCCAAATTTGGAATCATTTTTGGAAAAACAAAGCGATAAGCAGTGACACAGCCCAGTGAAATTGTGACACAGCATCATCAAATATATTGGAAACATTTTTTTTAAAAAACCAAAATGATAAGCAGTGACACAGCCCAGTGAAATTGTGACACAGCATCATCAAATACACATTTTACGTGTGACCTCTGAAAGCACAGAGACCAGCAGGAAGAACATTCTGGAGAAGGTCCTTGCTTTAAGCCATATTTATTCCACATGTGAGTGAGAACCAAAAAAAGAATCTTATTCGTACTAGAAATATTTACTTGTTTCATTTAGCCTGTCCACACTCTTCCAGCTGGGTAATGCAGAGGGCTTGTGTTCCTTCTGCTTCCTGGACTGTGCTTTTGGCTGCCTCCGAAGAGCCTCGGTCACAGATGATGCAGAGTCTTGTCCTTTACTGGTCGTATCTTCACTAGCCAGGGAGAATGCAGACTGAGACCTCTGTGGGATTAAAAATCAAAGAGTATAATTTTAAACCAGAAATACTTCATTGTCCAACTCTCTACCAGCAACAGTATTCAGTTACCCACGGAAGCGTGGAATCTGCCAGCATCACAAATGGAATTTTATGCATTCAAAAGAATTGTTTCAGCATTAAATTGCTTACTGATGTGCATTTCTGATGCTATGCAAGGAGGCAGGAAACTGTTTCTCCTACCATGGGCCAAAGGGAAGGAATAATTAAGCTGAAGTTGTTGGGAACGCTTGCTGAGGACTGATACCTAACTGGTTCGACTCGAGTTAGTCAGAAAGGGAGCCCGTTGTGGTGAGACATAATGATCTATTGTTGGCTCAACAGGCCATCTGGTGTAACAATCTGCAGAAGTTAAAAATTAAAAAAAAAGCAAACAAACAGCCTGTGCCCCAGGAATAGACACGCAAGTCAACTGATTTTAATGCAGAATTCTGTTAGCTAGGACATACATATCGCCCAACATGCTGAACAGTTTTATGCAGTCTTACTAATGAAGTCAACACAGTCTATAATTGCACATATATTTATATCTAGGAGGGTAACATTTCAAGTCAAAATATGATAAAATACTGTTATGATTGTTAATCAGCCCTGACTACTGAGGGGAAGGAACTTTTCTTTGATTTCAGATAAATAGATCAGACATTTTAGTTTTGACTTAGGCCCAGAAGCCACATATAAATCTGGCCCATTTGAAAAAACTGTGAGAGCTGGCAGTGTCCTCTGGACTCCAGGAGAACTCACACCTGCCTATCAAATCCCAAATGTAGTTGTAGAAACAAGGCTACAGAGCTCTCAGTAGAAGACTGTATATGCCAGGGATTCATTAAGAGGTCTGCTTTCAAGTGGCTCAGCTGCTCTGCACAAGCCAAGCTCAAAAGGGCCAGACTTCACCTGTATCAGAGCTCTGCTTTGCACTGGTGCAGGTGAGGTAAAGGGGAACTTGCCTTCAGCTGTTTTCAAGTCCCTCCAGGACAGCATAAGCTTTGTTGGGAGTCCTGCTGGCTTGAAAGCCACACTTACACCACTTTCTGGCTGCACTGCCTCTCATCTGAAATGCTCTTGTGTGGGACCCACGTACCAAGCCAGAAGATTTAATTAACTGCAAATCTTCCTGTGGCTCAGCAGTGTGATTTCATCACAAATTCAGTAAAAAGAATCACAATTAAGCACAAGGGTCTTCTTTGGCTTCTGAATTCTGGAACAAAAGCCAGAATTGTCACTCTAGAATCAAATAGTTTCTGTAATTGCAATGACCACACGACCTTGTTAATCACATCCATAAAGACACACAAGTCCTAATGGGATGCATTTAAGTGTTCCCTTTCCAGTTCAGTGATACAAACTACTCACAATAAGCTCATAGTACAGTATGATTTTATTATAGGGAATCTTTCAGATGAATCACTATTTTTAGTCTACGCTATATTCAAGTGGATATTTGGGCTGTTTCAAACCTTGAACTAGGTCTTCAACTGATCAAGTCCATCCAAATCCTCCTCAACCTGTAAAAGGGTTAATAACAACACAATACATACAGGTACATAAATTGTTTTGCCATAGGAAATTTGCTCATTAACTTTGATTTCATCCTGTCAGGATATATGGACAACATAAACAATTCTGTCACAATCTGCCACCTAAACTATGACAAATTTTAACTGTGCTGTGGTTCACTTCACTGCATTGTAAAGCAAGAACTACCAAACTTCCCATGCTTTTAATAAATTAGGTCCAGTACATGTCTGCCCTATCCTTTGGTATCTTTTTGTTGTTACATACTGAAAGCAGCAAGTTGTTGTGGCTGTCACTGTTTTCATAGTACTATAATTATTCCTTCAGGGCACATTCTTTTTCCACATGTATATAGCAAACACTAGAGATAAGAGATGTTGAGACCCAGAAGAAGGAACAGCCTACAGTTCTATCAGTAGCATCTATGTTCCCTTATTACTCAAAGTGCTGGGTCATAAGAAAGAGAAGAAGAATATCAGAAAAAACTGAAGTGGTCTGTATAATGATAACAAGGAGTCCGATAATGACAGTAAAGTGTTTTTCTTATTGTGTAAAATCTGTGTCCACAGCAACACTGCAACCAGCACTGCCTGAGCAATTTAAAGCTTGCTCAGGTGCATCTACATTCTAGGGCAGAGAGAGCTTTCAGAAGGACTAGGAGATACACAACAGCTTGAAGGATTTAAAAAGGAGGAGATGAACATGAAAGGCCTGATGGACAAAAGGCACTGGAAAACAAGGAAGGGCAGAAAAGAAAGCAGGAACAGTCCCTTGTGGTATAGCAGACTAGGATATGAAATAAGATTATCCTAACAAGCTTATCTAAAAAAAAAAAAAAAGTGAGTGTTCCTAAATTGTGTGCTAAACTTTTGTGTCAGGTCAGAGGGAAACTTCCCTCCACAGTTTCTGCAAGCTCCCTGTGGTGAGAGGGAAATTGGTTTTATTCAGGAAATACTGCAAATTCCCAGGAAATCTGGTCCAAATACGGGAAGGCATAAAGCTTATGATGCTTCCAAAGCTTGGCTTGAACCCATCCCCATTGTTTTTCTACACTTTATGTGAATTTTTGATAAAATCTGTCTTGGACTGCTCTGCTAGAAATACTACCTCTTTCTCACTGAGGATGGCTCAACACCACAGAAGGAGAAAAGTAATGGTGTGCTAAAATAGCTTGGCTGCAGCCCTGCATTCAGATCCTGAGAAAGGAAGAGGCTGTTAAACTGGCACTCTTGACTTCCACATTTGGACTTCTCTGTAGTTCTTGTACCTGGAGAGATTGAAATGATCAAGAAGTGCCAGCATTCTAATAAGCTTCAACTAAGAAAAACAAGCAAAACTAGAGGTTTAGGTTTCTTCTTGTTCTCAAGGTTAGTTTTAGGTAGGGATGGAAGGACAGATAGTCGAATTGTGCTTTATGCAGACAAGTATGGGTGGAAAGAAAGCATAAATATTCATCCCTGACAGCAGTTCAGAGCACTGCTAACACTGATAATGATACAAAAAAGAAGTGTCAGTAGCCAAGCCTGGTGTAGGAACAGGATAGAAGCACATCCTGGCATGAGAACAAATCAGTCTAAATTGGCATAAACTAGCTGTACTTTTCAGAGCACAAAAGCAAATGTTTTCCTACAAGTTTATCTCCAATCAATTAGCAGCCTGATGGGTAACTCTATCTGAAATGCAAATTACTTAAGACCTCATTTTGTTGTTTTTGCTATAAAGAGCAAACTAGAAAATGAGTTATTTGTTGTGAGGCTACACAGCAAAACCCCTAATCTTGGTTGACACATTGGCATCAACTCCAACTCCTCAGCCCTTCAGCTACAGCACTGACTTCATCCCAGCATTACATCCCATGTCCAGGCAACAGAAGTACACAGTCCTGTGCTGCATTTGTGTCTCCCTTCCTCACAAAGATAACACCCCATCTGTAAATCCATGGGGGCCATTTTTCCCTTGGGGACATTTGTATAGGAAGCAAAACACTGAACATCAGGGAACAGGACTGAGAAGCTTACCCGGGCACTGGTGTTTCGTGTGGTTTCCCTGTGCAGGGATGCAGGGAAGTCCTAGAGGTAAGGCCAACTACCACAGCAAGCTCTTGGATCAGTTTGCAAGGCATATTTACTGATCAAGTGAAGGAACCATGCCCCTCAGTCTTTACCAATTGCCTCCATGCTTAGACTGCAACAGGACCTCAGGGCAGAAGAACCAAAAGTATCCAAAAACCACAGGAACCTAAATACAAATTTCAAAAGCAGGCAGGAATGTAGGAACTTTGATCCCAATTTATAAAGACATGAGATGTCAAGAAGGGACCTAAAGCTACCCTGCATCTCTTCTAACCAGAATTTCTGGTTCCTCAGCAACCCCCGCCCTCCTCAGGTGCTATTTTAGGTGTATTATGAATTACAAGGCTACCCTGTAAGTTTGCAGTTACACTGTTGGTTCCTGCAGTAAATCAGTACATCAGCAGATGGCATTGCAGCCCAGCAGGTCACTGCTGTGCCCACTGCACACACTCCACGGAGGCATGTACTGCATGCTGGGGTGCTGTGCAGAGCAGCACAGCTCACTGAGCACACTTACAGCATTGACAGGCATTTCCAAACACTCGACTCAGAGCTGTTCCCCACAAAATCCTGCCCTCTTGCATCTGCTCCGAGGTGTTTGTTTCACAATTAAATTCCACATACTGTTATTCTCCTTTTTTAATCCCTCTTCGGGGATTTCTGCTGAACAGTTTATGATGTCTGGTTGGAGAGAACTCAGCCTTTGCTTTTTACTGAAAGGAGTTTTTTTTACTAAAAGGAGTCATCTGCTTCTCTGATGGCCTTCCGTTAAAAAAACCCCAAAAACACAATGTCATTTCTGAAGATTAAAAAAAAAAGTGTAGGGGGGAAATAATCACATGTTCTATTACTTAAAATATATAAATATTCCATCTTCCATCTATAACAATTTACAAGTTCATTGTTCTGAATAAATAAAAACAAAACAGGTTATCAAAAGCAAGAAATACTTTTTATAAACCACACTAGTGAGTCTTGAGTCTGATGTTGGATTCTTTACCTTGGACAGCTCCCTTAAATGTAAGCATATTGTTTAGAGAATCAACGTGAAGATTTTGCACTACTGCGAACTGGGGCTTTGAGGACTACCTTGTGTATTCAGGGAAGCAACTCAGAACTGACAGCATAAACTTGGTTGGTTAAAATGCAGCCTTATCCCTCCCCTATCAAAATCCTGCAGCTATGCCTGACAGCAGTGCAGCAAAACCCCTTGCTTGCTTCTCAGTTGTGCTCTGTGAACATAATCAATGCACAGACAGAAGCAGCAGGTCTGGTAGCAAATACAGTAGCAATCCCTAAGCATCAACAGCTAATGCATCCTTTGGTAAGAAAACTCCCACACCAGGAAGGAGCTTGCAAATGGTACCACTCTGCCAGTCTGTTTATCCCTGGAATAGTGATTTTTGCTCTGCTCAAATGCATGCAGTCCAGACATTTAGCAGTGGGAGTGAAATACCAAGGGCTTCAAGCATCTGTTCCTTAGTTAATCTTGTATGTGGCAAAGGATTTGTTAACAACCTTCTGAAAAAGGGCAAGAACAGGCAGATGAATTGAAGATTTTCACACTCAGTTGAAAGAAAACTCCCTTCATCATGTCCTGACCAAAACGCTTGTGAATATCCCAACCATCAGAGAAACTCCTTGAACAGTAGGCTGGAAGAAAGCAAAGAGGACTGCTCCCTCTCCTGGAAAAGCCTTAGAGCATACATCCTTCTAGGGTCTGCCCAAGCTGGCTTCCATGTTCACTAGTGACACAGATATAGCCTGCCTGCAGTGGGTCATTTTCATCCTTTCACTGGCCTCTTAGACAGTTGATCCCCTAAAATACACTGTCACTTAAAAAAGACTGCAAAAATAATGATTAGTTACTCAGGAATGGGTCAGTCAGCAGGATGACTTGCACAGCTGAGTAATAACACTCAGAGCCACATTTGGGTGTGAATGTACTTTGGTTCAGCTTGGATTAGCTGACCTTGATGATCCAGAGATGGAGAGAAGGGTTGTAAGGGAGAGAGACAGGAGGTTATTCCCCCACAAACCCACTGCTACTGGGCATGCAGGTACCACCCCAATACCCACAATGTTTGAGGGACTGCCCCCTCCCCTCTCCCTTTGGCCCCACTTGTGAAAGTGCTACTGCTTTGATTGCAAGAGGTTTGCAAACCAGTAATAAGGGATATTTCCTATGGGCTCCAAATATGACTATAAACATCCTTATGGAGCTAACAATTAGGAAAGTGCTAGGAGCATAAAATATAATAGTTCAATCAACATAATGGATTTATGTGAACAAGTCTATTGACGTTTGTGGAGTAGAGGTTGATGTACCAATGTAACTGTAATCCAAGCAGTGCCTTTTCAAGGTACCCTGATGCATTTAGCCATTACTGTTCCTCACATGTTCCCCCGTGGCCCATTCTTTTTCCCTCCTCTCAAACATGGAATATTGCATCTCCTTAAAAGAAAAAACCCAAACAAAACACAGGGGAGATGCTTCCCAATTGTACAATAGCTTTATCTGAAGACACTGAGAACTCAGTGTCCTGTGATTACAGGATTATTATTTTACTCGCAGAAGAGAAAGCTAAGCAATAGCAAAAGGCAGATCCCTGGTTCTGGTGTAGGAGAGTATGATTTCAACTTGCTATTAGTGCATGCCTCTGTGAGAGTGTGTGTGCATAAGAGGGTAGGGGAAAGAGGTGGGCTCGCATCTTTGTCTCAAGTCTAATTGCAGCCTTACACACAAACTCACGTTTTTTTCAATACTCTTCACTAAACACAACTATTCTTTTTTTATTATTAATCTCTATTTCCCTGTGCAACCTTTCATGTCCTGTTCTAACCCTCACCTACAAAGCTGCACTCAGCACAGCACGCAGTCCTCAGAGAGAACTGCTGTATCTCCTACTCAAACACTCAACTGACAGAAGAAACCTTAAGTGTTCTGTGTTTATTTGCTTCTTGCATGACAATATACCCCCCGATTTAATCTAAAAATAAAGTATGATTTGTCAGGCAGCCCAGCTCTGGTTGTAAGTTAGACCTGAAAATTCTGCAATACCCAGGAACGTATTAACATTATCAATTAAAAATAAAATAAAGCTGGAAGAAAAACATATGACCTAAATTACTCAGAAAATAATGTTATATAATGACCACCATTCTGTCCTCTCTCCCACTTCCTTTCATCCCTTAAAATCTACCTTGGTTTGTTGAGGGTAAGTGCAATGTAGCTGAGTGCAGGTCTGAATGGGCTTGATCATATGTATACCTAGCATTGTCAAGTGCATGGATAGTACCATGAAACCAAAAATCAGTAATCTCATGCTAGAGATACATCTCAAGATGAAGTACAAACTCAGACTGTACACCTTTAAAAGGACAATGCTCTCATGTTTAGCCTTGGACTGTTTATTTAGTGACCTGGCCCTTAAAAACTGGCACTAGTTGCTGAGTCAGAATTGCTAAAGTAGTTGTATCCTATCTGTCTGCAGCAATGGAAGGAGGGAAGTCAACCAGAGTTTGGTGGACAGGGCTGTCTTAATCTGAAACACAGGTCACTTTTGCAGTGAGATTACAATATTACAGCATCATCTGTGAAGGCAGATGCCACTGTTATCTGCAACCTGGAAAGTACTTAGAGATAAGTCAAATTTTCACATAATAAACATAAATTTAAAAATGCCCCTGTATTTTTTTAGGGCATGAAGAGCTTTTCTATATCAAAACATACTGTTCTTTCCCTTTCTCTGTGGTTGGCTTATTTTGGAAGGAAACAAGACAGCAAATAACCCATCAGGATCCAGCTCATGGGTTTCTGGATGAATGCACACCTGCCTCATTTCAAACTTCTGATGCCAGCTCATGTATAAAAGCTAAAAGCTCCCTCTTCCCTCTGACATGACACATTTATTAATTAGACATAAACATGATGTTTCTGAGACAGAGTCACTGACAGGTAGCAACTGATGTCAGCTGGTATCAACTTCCTACAGTGTTATGCCTCCCTCATCTGAAATTGCTCTCCCACTGTTGTTTGACAGCTAAACAGGATTCCACCTCAAAAAGGTTTCCTTCAAGTACTTGTTTGAGACAAACCTAACAAGGTATTGAGCATCAGAAAAACCTCCAGTTTGCAGAACCTTCCTTTTCTCTAAACCAAATCGAATGGAAAAGAAAAAAATTAAGAAGAAAAAATAAACAACTGTTGGTACACTGTGGACCTTATAATTAGCTTAACCAGTAAATTTCTGCTTCCCCTGAGGTGCATCATAATGTGTATTTAATGAAATCCTCCTTTCCCCTCTATCCCTAGCTGTTTTATATACTATAAATTATGGATGAGCTTCTGTTTATATATGCAATCTTTTAGCTGTAAAATAAAGACCCCTAATACAGCACTTAAAACACACCAGGGTGCCTGCACTCCATCAATGTTTAAATGGGGTACAATATGCCAACTGATCGTTTGCTCTCTCGCTGGCAGTGATGTATAGGGGGAGCACTGGACTGAGAAAGCAGAGAAGCATCCACCCTTTGCTCTGAGCTCCTCCTATCCCAACACTGTACAGCCTTTGCTTATTGGTAATGAGAAACAGATGGTGCCATCCATCTCTTTTTATGAGATGGGGAAATAAAATATTCAGCCTTGTATCCCTATTTTTAGCATTGGCAAGGAATCTCAGAGAAATCTAAGAGGAAGAAAAAGGAAAAGGCAGTATCTATAGACACCACAGTACTGCAGTTAAACAATAAATGTTATATTTGCAGGGGGGAAGTTTAACTTATTCAATTATGATTTCAGAGCAACTGATTTTGGATGAGAATGCAGTGCTTCTTGAATCCACTGGAAGTTTCTGGATGAGCTGCATGCAAATAGTTGTGATTAAAAGAAAAACTGCTTGGCAGGTATAACCACAATATGATACCTGGGACTATTACGGCACCCCCAACACTGTAAGCAAGTACCTTTGGTAATAAAATGCCATGCAATAATTAGCAAGGGTTTTTAAAGGCAGTTTCATTACAACATGAAACTGCCCCATGTTGTATGTTACTAGCTTTATTGTGCTAGCAAAAAAAAAGTGTATTAGCTTCTACACTGAAGACAACTAAAAATGTTTGCTCTAAAATAAATTTCCAGTTTTGAATTATGAAATTCTGACTGCCTTAAGAGTTGTAATCCTTACCTCCCTTTCCTCTGCATGCCTGACTTTTGGTTAATAATTTCTTCTTCCTTTTTATTTAATCTATTCTGCTTCTCCTAATTTGTTTGCCAGGTACCAAAGAAATACTTAAACAGAGGAAGTTCGACTTAAATAATCCTTATTGGTAAACAGCAACAGTCACCTTGGGTAGCTTTGACAGAAAAAAATGAACACTTGTTGGGGTTTTTTTCCTTCCCTTGGGATTGTTGTGGCCAGAGTGTCTGTCTACAAAAGCCTTGGTTACACTAGGAGCACCTGTGCTAATAACTCTGTTTTAACAGCCCCCTTGTTATCTGTGGCTTGTACTAATATTAAAAGGTTTCTGTCATTACAGGCAGAGCTCTGCTCAAACTAAGTCAACACACACAGAGCTCAGTGTTAGGACATGTACACAAATCAAGAGTTTGGTGGGGGTTTTTTGTTGGCATAATGTCATCAGTTTGGAACTCAGAAAACTTCACAGATTGTAGCAGAACCCATGAAGATCTGCTGTTACAGACTTGGACTCAAGAGCTCCTGGGAGGGAGCAAGAAGCTTTGCCTGGAATGGGCATAGGGCCATGGGTTTCTTCCCCAGCTTCTGTAGAAGCTAAGTTTTGATTTAGAAAGAAAAGAATAATTGCAATTCTTCTGGCAGGAAAGATAACGTTCTCACATGAGATACAGAGGAGAAACTGATGCAGTTTAGTCCTGCATATCTACTGACAGATGCATGATTCCCATTTGTAGCTGAATGAAAACAAAGTGGAATGGAAAGCAAACTCAGGGGAAGGAATTTGAGTTGTTTCAGTGCTGTTGATGAGAATCAAGCAGGCTGTAACTGCTCTGCATTTCCTCTGCACAAATTGCCCTTCAGTAGGATTTCCAGCAGGCCCTTTGATAGAGCTTCTGTGACTTTAATTCTGCCAGTCTAATAGGCTAACATAACTGCAACTATATTAGCTATGGGAACAACTGGAGATGTACTTCCTTTCCAAGGGTGTTTGGTTATACTAACAAAATTCTCCTCCCTTCAAAGCAAAGCAAAAATAAACACACACTTCAAAGAACAAGGGGAAAAAAATAAAACAATCCTAGCAAAGCAAGAGGCAGAAACTAAACTTATGGGAGAGGTGAAAGAATTCACAGCAGCTGCCAAATTCATTTGTGTTCCTTAAAGCTCTGTGGGAAGGCAATTGGAACAAATGGTGACAAATGTGGCAAAAACCCCTGTAAAGAGGTAAAGAGTCCTCATGAAGCACTGTACACATCTGAATCTCTGATGGCTACACAAGTTTTGAAGCTGTTCTCACCTTAGTGTGACATTCCTGCTACTCCACTATTTTCCACAAAGTCTACTATTACTCAAACCAATGAGCCTCCCTGTGGCAAAAAATATTAGGACTAAATTGTTACTTCAGAAGAGGATTTCAAAATGTGTTGAGTTCGTGCTTAACTCTCCAAATGCAGAATAACAGTCAAACTTAGCTGGGAACTAATAGCCCACACTCAGTTCTGGAGGTTCTGCTCAGTGGGGGACAGGGGGTTACTGGCACAGTCACAGGACACTTGGGAGCTTAAACCAGCTTAAACCACAGTATCAAGATGCACTGGAACCAACTCATCTGCCACTGTCTTCCCTCTCTGATTGTCAAACAGCCTGTCCAAGCCTACAGCGTATTTTCACTTCTTTTGACTTGCTGCTCTTTTAAAAGTGTTACTAATGCAGCTTGTCAGATTTCCTTCAGCTTTGTAGCAGGAGCTAAACACATTGTGCTGCAAAATACGTGAAAGGAGGAAACAGTCTTTAGAGTAAGACAGAAGTGGTGCTCCATGGTTGGCTTTACATTTTCTGTGTTGGTGGTGGCTGTTTTCCTTAAGATGGCTAAAGAGAAAAAGAAACACTACAGAAATCTAACATTACACAAAAGAAAATATAACACTCAGCAAAAATCTGAAAAAAAGCTAAGTGAGCAGAAAAACTGTTTAGATGAATAAACACTGAAGCATTGAGTCCTATGAGCGTCCAAATCGAACAGTGAGATTTTTTGAATCCCAAACTTCGCACTCACCACCACGCTTACCAGAACCACGCCGTGCCTGTGATGTACTTCCATGGCCCATGGGATGCTAGGAAAGCACGCAAGTGGGCGACAGCTTGTCCAGCCACAGGTTTAATGCCTGTTCCCTGCGAGTCTCCACATGCCATTCCAGGCAGCAAATATATCTATCCACGGCTGCAGCCTGCTGGCTTTGTGCACCAGCAACCATGACTGGTTGTGCTGTGCCACTCACTCACCCACAGCGTGTAGGACCCCCGGCGGCTCCCTGGGAAGGTCAGCATGCTCTGGTCCGACACGGCGACGGACGCCAGGCCACTGCTCCTGGACGGTGGCCATTCAAAGTCAGCCTCCGCCTGCTCGCTCTTGCTTTTCTGCTTCTTGATAATCTGTAAGGCAGGGGGACAGGGGTGGGAGGGGAGAGGAAAGAGAGCTCAGGAAATACTGACTTTGCTGTAAGGAGAAAAACTGCTGTAAGCCTGTCCCAGGGCAACCCACCCAAGAAGAACATTTGAGCTTCCCTTTTCTCTTGCTCCAGCTCATGCAAAGGATGGTTCTGACAACCTGCATGCACTTCATCTCATCTGAAGTCATACTGCTTGCAAGAGCATAAGCATTGATACAATAAATCATAATCAATGCCTGTAGGAACATCAGAAGTAAATTAAATAAACATGGAAACCTGTTGCTACAGTAACACTTTAAATATTAGCAGCATCTAAGTGTCAAGTATTTTCTCAGACACGACTTTTTGCCAAGAAACATAAAATACTAGGTATGAGGGGAATTTCAAATGCTCCTGTGACATCTGGACACATTCCCAGTGAAAATAATGAGGTCTTGGGTGCCTAGGAACTATTTATGTGTTTGAAAATCTATACCATTTTAAGAGATCATGCAGACTACCTGTCTCCCTACACTGACAGATTATATCCTGCTATACTTCATTTCCACAACTTCTTTTTACTCAAATATAAAATACCTACAGAATATTAACCTATGGTATAAAGTATCTTATCAGGCAGCTCTCAACAAAAGTGGTAGCAATTCAAGCTTGGCTGAGGCAGGCTCTGGACTATGAAAGACCCAATAAGCAGAATTAAATCTTCTAACATCCCTATTAAAAAATAAGGCAGATTATTTTCCACTGAGCAAGTGCTGCTCCTCTGGCTTTTCCTGACAGCCTTATCTTGCCTTGCTCCAAACTGTCCAGATAAACTCAAGGGGTTATTTGTTCCCAGTAGCCCTCCACTTTCATTCTGCATCAGTGCCAACTGCGAGCTTTGCAGGGAGAAGAATGAGCTTTACATAAAATGCCACAGAAATCTGACCCATGGAGGGTTCTTTGATTTTTGGTGTGTGTCTCTCACAGCATCACTAACAGAATTTTATTTTAATGATTGATGCTTTCTTCAAACGCGTTGCAGATGCAAGGTTCAGTAGAGGGTATAAGAGCCACACCTCTTGCCATAGGAAAACTTTGTGCCTTTGGGGAAGTGTCAGCCTTTTTGCTGTTAGCAGAGCTAGAGCTCCCCAGACCAAAGCATTCTGTTTTGGCTACTAAACAAGCCAGAGAAAAAAGCATCCCATACCTTCTGCACGATGGTTGTGGCCAGCTCTTCTATGAGGTCCTCCTTGTGCTCCTGCAAGTAACAAGCTTCATTCTGCTTGTCCTGCATGAAAATGGATATCCGTATTTGCTAAAATCACGCAAAAACAGCCTTTCTACTGAAGTTGTATAGATCAGGGAATGGGTAATATGCCCTATTAGCACTATGAGAAGAAATTCCAGGCACTTTGAATGTCACTTTCTGAAATGCAACATGCATTTTGGATACCAGTTCATAAAACCCATGCCCAACTCTTCAGGTATAGCATGAGATAATCAGTACTTCTTTATGTTTTCTTTTGTATCTACTCAGTTTTGTACCACTACCCATATCAAAAGAAACATAATTGTCCTATTTAAATGAACACATTTTGTTTGAAAGCATTACCAGGCTGTCACTGTAGGTCTCTGCCTTAGAAATAGCTTCTTCCACTGCTTCTTCTGCAACACGTAAGGCCACAGCAAGGGTATCCATCATGCTGTGTCCTAGATGGAGAATAAGACAAAACCACCATGTTCTTTATATATGCACATTTTGCATAATGAGCTCCACAATTCAGACTTGTATTCTTGACACATATTAAAATCTCAAATTTTTCACAAAAAGGTTAATTCCCTCAATCCATATTTATGCACAGTAAAATAAACAAGATGGAAAAATCTGTCTCAGTCTCTATGTTTCTTATTAAATGTAAATCCTAAGTACAACAAAACATGGTATTTTTTATGTTGCTGTTGGGGGAGAGTAAGAAAACCTGAACATCAAGAAAATCACACTAGAATAGGTGTGTATTAGCTGTAATGCTGAAGCAAGATACCCCAGCATGGTAGGCCTAAGACTTTTAGTACCTTGCTGAATGATTCAGCCAAAATATTTCTGGATCTCTGAACAAGACTTACCAGGACAACAAGCTACCTGTCCAGTAATTCAAAGTGTAAGGACTGTGCTTTAATCAAATGCATTTTTAGCATCATACCTTCTGTCTGTTGGTAGAATGTAGAGTCACTGCCACAAATGCTTCCTTCATTCTCAAAGCTTCCTTCAAACAAACTTCCTTCTGCTAAAAAGACAAGCAGAATGGTGTGTTGGTATTAGATGTACCCATCAAGAGCAGAGGCATTATTAGGTTAGAATATTCACTCGAGATACGGTGGCATTGCACACGACCTGGAAAATTCCTCCCAGCTGGTGCATAAATTGCGACTGCAGCAGCTTTTGTACAAAACATGATTGCTTTTATATCAAAGACTCATTCATTTTGGATGAAGAAAACTATTAGTACAGTAAAAGGGAGAGGAAGAAGCTCCTAGGCCTAAAACTTACAGTAGAAGTTGGATACAGGGAGTTTGCCTTTACTATGACATTTGGGGTTGAAATAGATTCTACATTTTAAAGGGCAATGCTGTATAAACAAGGCAAACCCCGAACACCTATACTAGTATCTATCTCCAAAGGGAACAAAAGGTTTACCTAACAGTCACACAGAGAGTAGCAGAGAGTTAGCAATGACATTTAGACTCAAAGGCCTTCCTTCGAAAGGTCTCACAGAGAGTGCACGTGCCACTGCAACTTATCATTGCACTGTTCACACTTCCATTTAAGGAACAAGGGAAACCATGGCTTAAGTAAAGGCAACACATCGTATAAAAGTTCTGGAGCATCCAATGTCACACTTTTTATTTCCATTGTCCCACTTCTGCCCTCAGTGACACAGATTTGCTTGTCTTCATGTGTATTTACTCTCAATTGTTAAGGAATCTTCTCAAGAAAAATGAATTGATACTGAGAAAGGAAAAAACCTAATAAATCACAATTCTCCCTAGAAGCTTTTATGTCAATGTTCATAAGAAACACCTAAAATTTCCACTCAGATCTAGAGAGTCCACTTACCATCCTATATAATTTTAGAAAAAGATATAGTAGAGACTGGCCTCTCTACAAATTTTTGAAAGAATTTCATTAGTAAAGTATCTGGTCTGATAAATCCAATGAAATGTCAAATATTCAGCTAGCTGTGTTTTGAGTAGTTTGCTGAAATATGACACCCAACTCCACTTCTTCTAACCCATTTTATATCCCCATTTATATCTTATGGGATGAGGCAATAGAACACCACAGTTAAGGAAGAATTGTGTCTTCACTTAAAAGGATGATACCAACAATTTTTAGGTATCTTTTAATGGTTTACAAATGGATACTTGAAAAAAAAGATGTGGCTGGTTTCAAATCCTTAAGCAAGCAAAACTCTAAGTTTTGGTCAACTTGGATACTGAAAGGATTCCATGTTAATCAAATTTTGCTTCAAACACTCTAGAAATATGCACCAAGGTCAAATACTGAATGTAAAATTATTTTCTCATTCTTTGAATACCCAGAACTGTGATAAATTTTGGGACACTGACTGGAACACAACATGCAATTTACTTTACAGGCAGTTCTGTATCAGTGACATAATTAAGTTTAAACATTCTTTGAATTCTTAAACAGCTCTCTAGATGCTTCACCTCTTTTTTCTCTCCACTGAGGTATTTCCTTTGCAAAGAAAACATCGCCTTAAAAAAAATCTCTGTTGAAATGATCTCAGAATTATCATTGCGTGTTAAAGTAGATAAGAATAAATCTTATGAGAAATCAACATAGCTGTTCTTACCTATTGCATCAGGACAAACTCCACTTTCCAGTCTGTGCTTCCTGTACAGGTTCTTCAGGACCTTGGCACTTCCAAAACACTTAAAGCGGCTTTTGACATTATTATAGTACCAATCCAGAGACTGGGTCCTTAGGAGCCTGAAACAGAAAAATAAACTACTTATTTGAAATGATTCTACAACAAAGAAATGTAAAAAGAAGAAAAAAAAAAAGAGAGGGTAATTTAGTCTTCAGAACAAAACATATTCATTTCTGAATACTTCTTTCTTGTTTGTAATTTGCAAGTGTCTGCTATACTGAGGTAAAAAAAAAAAACCCACAATGTAACTCATAAGTATCTTCTTCACATTACTCCGAGTTTTATTTGGTTTTGGTACTATGAGAAGAGGTGGTCTCCCCTTCTACATTATAATGCCAACACCACAACCTCTTGAAAAACAAAAACAAGCCTTGGAACAGCACAGGAAGGTCTTAAAAATACCCTTTATTCACACAGATTTACAGCTGTTGTAAGAACAGCAGCCCATCAATGCACCACCAAAAAAATAACATTACGTAAAAATACATCACTGTTTTTATTTGGGGAAATCAGTAGAGTAGACAAAGCCTAATCAGAGGACCTCAAAACAGAAATGAGCAAAGAATGGCACAATTACACTTCGATTCTTCACTTGCAACAGGAAGCACCACTGACGTCAGCAATTCATCCTGATGGATTTGTCCCCAGAGCTGTGACACTTTTATAAAGCCATGAGACACTGGTAAGCTCTGTATTCTTTTCAGTGTGGCATTTGACAGTTTTGCTTCACCTGCTACTTCAGCAGTGCATGGAGAGAA
>JAWWMO010000083.1:43903223-43919468 GCA_035047845.1 Dendrocincla fuliginosa | reverse complement strand
CACACACATGGACATCCTGCCAATGCTCAGTTGTCTAAAAATCAGACAAAAACACCCTAGCATATATTGAGAAAGTTCAGCTCCCTGAAGCCCAGGAACCTTGGCCAAGCTCATGTCATTCCAAGAGGGGACTCATTTCCCTGACTGTTTTGCATCTATGCCCTGCCTATGAAAGTTGTTCACACCTCAAGAGCAACAGCTCCGAATCATTTAGCCCAGGAGACTACTGTTAACTCTTTCAAAAGGCTCCCTCCCCAAGCTTTAAGTTGAAATCCTACTTATTTTTCCCTCTACTGGGCAACATTTCAAAACCCACTAACAAAGGAGAAATATCTTAAATATGGGATATGCAGAATGCATTAAAAGCCCTTTCTCCATTCACAGATATTTCTTTGTGCCATAGGTTTGTGACCCATATGCCCAGTGGTAGACTGATCTGATCTAATCTAATCTATGTTGAAATAAACCATGAGATTGCTGATCCTTAAAACATAATTCAATTATTGGACAGTAATCACTATGTAAAAATCAGGAGTCAAACATGTGCCTCTACACAGACCTTTTGAAATCAAGAATGGAGTAGATACAGGTACTCCTCCCTTAAGAAAATCACAGACTTAACCCATGCTTTATTAAATAAAAGGGAAAAAAAGGAGAGATTAATTGCATTTTGTAATCCCTATGCTAATCTTTCTTTCCTCCAGTAGGAAAGCAGCCATGAGAGTAGAACATGTCAGCGTTTAACTGAGCTATTTTGCCATGTATTTTCCCTGTGAGGTTGTGAGTCAGGAACCCCTGGCTCACAAATGAATGCGTATTTGACATATTAACATGACCTGCTGCTCCCAGAAAGCATGTTTTGTTTTAGGGTAACCCAAGTGCAGTTGTAAAAGTCAGTTTTTAAAAAGAAGAGGGCTTTCAAACCCAATGCTCCACTGTAATTTAGCTGACTATAAACACCAGGGGTGAAAACACGATCCTGCAGAGTTAACAGCAGTTAAAGCAATGACCTAAGAAGGGGCAGGACCTCTCTTCAGGCATCTACCAGCAGTAAAAGATGCAAGAATCCACATCCAATACAGCTCCTATATTATCTCAGTGAGAGCTAATAAGGTTTTACGATAACTACATTCTTATAAAGATGTTTCCCATGTCTTCCAGTCATTAGTGAATATTCTTTCTCCACTTCTGCTTTGTAAAGTGACCATCAGTTGGCTGGTATTTATTTATTCACAGTTGACTTCCAAACCCCTAAGTTCAAAAGGCTGCATTGTAGGGGAGCTTGCAAAGAGTTTGCAGTACAAGTTACTGCTGCTTTCAAGCCACTTTGGCAGAGCCTTAGGCCACGAAAGAAAGAGGATCACACAGGTGTTCCCCTTGCCCCAACACCTGATGAGCCATACCTTGATCACTCCGAGCAGAAGCTGACAGTCTGTTCTTAATGACTGCTGATGCTGCAGAGCTCACTCTGGCTTTTCCCCATCCTAATGTTGAGAGGTTTGCTTAACATTTAAGCTGAACCTTCCTTGTTTCTATATAAACAAGACAGTTGAAGATGTTTGCTCTTTTCCTTTCTCATTTTTTCTAATGGCTAACATATCCTGTTTCATCCCAGATCATATATTTTTGTCATGTAAACATTCTGTTTCTTTTTCCTCAGATGAGGAAGAAAATACCCAAGTGGTCTATATTGTTGTTTAGATACAGACCCAGAACCGATAACTTGAGGCCATACCAGTACTCCTTTGAGAAAACCAAATGTAAGTGGGGGTAGGACTCAGCAGAGCCCAGCCCCTCTGGATGACACCCCAGCAGACATGCCTTCCTGAGAGTGATTCTGGGCTATGCCATGCTCTGAGTCACTCATCTGCCAAAATCTTGCTGACACTCGCACCATGGAAACTGCCAACTCTTTAAAAAGAAGGATCTGGTCGAACGAAGCCAAGGTTATTTTCACTCCACCTTTTCTTTAAACTGATGGTTTCATGGATGCCACTTGCATAAATGAGGGTTAGAGACCTCTCACTGGCACTCAGCTGCTATTGACCAGCAAATGACTCTCCAGCATGAGAGAACCATGAAGCCTGTCCTTCACAAGAAGCCCTATGGTCATACCCATAACACCACTAACTCTACCTGCACAGAAAGCCCAGTTCTCATCACTTCACTCTTGCTTTCATTTCTAAGATAGTGTGTAAAAAGGCAGATGTTACCGCAGCCACTGCAGATGAATCAATGGCCAAAGCTGGTCTGCAATCCTCATTACTGATGGTGTAAATGAAAATCGAGAACTCGCCCCCTTCTCTTCTCAGCCCTTCTAGATGTTTCATTCAATGCCTGGAAATTTCTTCCCCACCACGTTGCTAAGCATTTTCATTAACGCCTTTCATCAAAATGCCTTTTATCAAAATATGTATCTTTACACAGCTCATTAACACTACCTGCCAACCCAGAGGAAAATTAAGCAAGTAGCCATTGGATATTTGAAACTTAATGGAAACAAGTGCAAACACCTGGAGCACTTGGATACTATAAAATTGAAACATGTACATGTTCCCTCCAAAGTGGTTTTTTGTGAAGTTATTTTAAATTACAGGTTACATTCCTGACATTTTTATAGGATCCACAGGATTTATTTCATGACATAAAAGTCATAAATATACAAATAAAAATATTACCACTGAAATAAATCTTTCTCCCTTAAGTAATTTTCCCCAGAAATTTAATTTCATCTAAAATTTGGTGCTTGGTTTTTTTTTTTTCTATCTTAGTTTGCAGTAAAATACTTTTTCAATATTCCGTATTTTTCAAAGGAAAGAAAATCTATATCCTGACCATCTGGTTCTAGATAATTTTCTAGGCAAATCATAAGAATTAATCAATGCTGCATCACTAGTACATTTATGACCCTCACATGCACACAACATGCTGAAGCAAAATGCAAATAAACATGAATCAATGCAAGTTATTACAGCTACACTGAACACACATATATTGTCTTTCCCTGTCATACCTGTTTCTTACTTGCCACAATGCATCCATGTAATTTTTATTTCAGATTTCTGAAAGATGACAGGCAAAAGGAACAAAAATCCACACTGACATACCTCAAAATGACTATATTCTGCTGCTTTTCTTAAGAAATGACAACAGCAAAAGATATTCATAAAATCTCAGTTGGAGAGACATTAATTTCCTGCTGTGCTGTTACTGTGATTTTATCCTTTGCACCTACCCACTGAAGTGAAGGAAAATTCATACACAAACCTCATGTAAATAAAGTTCAGAATGCAGAGAGCAACATCAAAACACCCTCAGGAACACTTGGTCACTGAACTTTGCATTCATGTTACCAAAACAAAAGTATTTACAGTGAAAATACAACTGAACACAAATGGCTATTAATAAATGCACCATTCACCCATATACGAAATACTTTCCAGCAAATAAGCACAGCAAATACCAAATGAAACAACAGAACATAAAGGCACTTTGATAAGTTACTCAAATTACCTAAGTGAAGGCTTTTCTTTCTGTAAACTTCATTTTTAATCCACGGATTCTCAAAAAACAGCTGAACAACAACAAAAGTAAGGTAGATGAAGCATAAAAATTTTCACAAAAGAGACGCACGCTCTGCTCCATCAGAAAAAAAATACCAGAGGATAAACCATGCAAATTAATTCTGTAATCCTGATTAGAAAAATACGCATGGCTTTTAATATAGAGCTCAAGAACACCAACAAGACAACAATCCTCTGCTTGAAGGTCTGTTTCTGTTCTTGTATCGGGAGAAAGCTGTGAACAAACAGCTGTGAAATGCCAGGAAAGATGAGAAGATTCATCACCACGTAAAAGCAAAGCGAAAGCTGGGCTCATTTCAAGATTATTTAAAAATAAGAAAGAGGCAAAAGAAAGAGAAAAATAGTTTTTAAAAAGAGGCACCAAAACCCTTGCAATTTTAGTTCCCGTCTTTTGTGATGGTTATCTCACTCCCCAAGCCCAACTCCTGCAGAAATAGGCTGCACTGGTTTTTTCCAGGAGCAGTGCACACAGAGACTCCATCACCTCTTTCTGAGATGACATACTTGTAGCCTTGTGACTCCACAAGCCACAGAAGGGCTTAAGAAAGACACAGTTCAGCTGGAGGCACTGCCATGTTATCCAGCAGGAGCATGACACCTCCAAATCCAAGTCCCATGCAGGTCCCTAGCTGAGAGGTGTAAGGAATGGACTTCCTTGCTTCCCACCACCCACTGTGGTAGGAGGAGGAATCGTATGGAGTGATGGTGCACTCCACAGCGAGCAAACCACCCGGACACGGTTCAGATGTTTATCCAGATGTTCAAGCCATGAGATTTCCTTGAAGGACACTGGAAAACAGGCTAGATGTGGAATAGCTGCTCAGCCCTGGGATGTGGGCTCAGTCAAGCACTGCCCCTCAGCTGCTCTTCCCTGAAGGGACCAAGGGCAAGGGCTGAGCGAGGGGATCTGATGCCGTGCAAGGGTGCTCTGCTGCTGTGTACCAGTGAGCATCCCGTGTGTGCCTCCTAACTTACTAACCATCCCATTTTTACTTTTCTGTATGTTGTGCTACTTATGAGTGGAGCTCACTTTGATGAAGTCTTTAAAACATGCTCTTTTTTCCTTTTTTTTTTTTTTTTATAATTTGTCTTTTTTTCAAACCAGTTCCATAGTCACTGCATTTAAAAGGGTGAGGTTTGCCGGGTTGCAGAGACAATATTTTTAGTTTGAAGCTTTATTGTGCAAGCTGTCTAGCAGTCTGACAAAAGCTAAATTCCAGCTTACGGCTGAAAACCGTAGGAAAAATTCCAAAGCCTTTACAAATTATACAAATGAGACTTTAATCCCAGCTGGCCTCACTAACAGGGGCTCTACATCTGGGCACACATACAAATGGACTTTCCATATGGATTTTCAGTTATTTGAATAATGAAAAAGAAAAAAAAAACAGTATTTTTGTAAATGCTTGTATCTCAATAAGAAAAACCCAAACAGTCCTGCAAGCACAGATTAGCCGCTCAGAGAAATGCAGCTGTTTCTCAAAACTGCTCCTGCTCTGAGCTCTTGGGTAAAATTGATCTGCTGTCCAGAGGACTCGCTTCTCCAACAAACACAAAGCTTCAAAGCTGTACAATCCTCCTGTCTTCTCCAAGGCAAGTTTATTCTCACCTGCGCAAGGCAGGGAGTATCCTCACAGGGCCACCCAGTTGGGGTAAGATGCATGTGTGTGTGATATCAGCAAGTTTGAACAACAGCAAGCAAGAAAAATGGGAGGAATGTGGTAGCCAAAGGATTTCTGTTACTGGACCGAGATGACTCGTCCTGCTTTCACTGCACGAGGTACCGTGACCAGCTTTTCATGGTTAAGGTAAACCCACAGAGGTAATTTTTTTGAAGTAAGGAAATCAAGTTGTATCTAACATTTTTCCAATCATGTTGCTTAGGTCCTAAGTGAATAAAGGGATTTAATGCAGACTCGTTGCATACTGACACTCTTGTAGTTTCATCTGACAGCAGAAGAAAACATTCCTTTGCCATAACAGGAGGTATCTTTACTTGGGCATCCCTCCTGTGTGTGCTGACCACAGGGAGAGATGGGGCCAAAAGAAGCTATTTGTAATTTCTGAGACATCATTTATTCTCATTTCTTCTCTCCAAAGGGGAGAGAATTTCGGTCCCTTCTCAAGCAGAACCCCTCTCATAAAAACTGAGAAACTTGACAGCAGTTTCTGGGGAAGCAATCCCAGCGACTAGGATCTCCCACTGAGCAGGCTGGTTGTTGAATTACCAGCTGCTAATGTGGCTCACGATGCAGCCAAATGGCTGCTGGGGCTGAGTGGCTTGCAGACAGAGGAGGGGTATGTGTCTTTCTATCCTGTGCATCTAAGGTAGATGCCTTAAAAACATTAAAATGTTCTTTCTCTCTGCACATACTCTCTGCAGTACTTTTGTCAGCTACTGTAGGTAGCTCTCATGCTCCCCCTGCCCCTTCTTCTTGCCATTCTTTTTTCTGCATTCTTCTTCCTTTTCTTAGGAAAACACGAAGGTGGGATAAATGATTTGTTTGCATTACTGAAGACACATTTGGAGAGCACTGGGGCAGGCAGGCAGAAGGCAATACACTAAGAATGTTCCCAGTGTATGTGTTGCTTCATTGAAGCACTGACCTTTTAGGAGCTCAGACTACAAGAAATCACCAGTCCTTGTCCAGCACATCCAGGGTTATGAAATGTCCAGCATACATAACACTTAAATTTTATCACACACAGCAGGTGCAATTCTGCATTTGCCCTGCTACAAAGACAGCACAGGTGCCAAAGTAATTTCTGTTACATAAATACCCATGGGAAGATAATTAAATGGACGTTTTTAAAGGATGGTTTTTCTGGATCGGGCGCAAATATTTTCAACCAAAACAAGTTAAAATTATACTGGACTCAGAAAAGCATTAGAAGAATCATACCACTGAGACACAGAACAGATTAGTCTTTAAGGAGATAGATTAATCTATATGGAGTCAGATGGATACATCAAATCTGGTAATTGTGTAAAGGAAAGGGAAAAGATAAACCCAATTATCTCTTCTAGATATGAAACAAATATATACTGACTACTCAGGGGTGTTTACCCTCAACTTTTCCTTTAGTTGTGATGAACTTTCATTTAAAAAATACTTTCTCATTTGCTTCAGAAGTTCATTTTTGAAAATCAGTAGGGGTAGAAACACCAAGAAGGATGGAAAACAGACAAAACTCAGAAAAAAACCCACACCTGACTTGAGTTTCACGATGGAAAAAAAAAAGTAATTTTTCTCTCCCGGTCCCAAAAAGTAAGAGGCTATACTAGTATAAAGTATCAAGAGTATCTACTTACTTTCAGCATATTAAGGAAAATAACAAAAAGATCTACATTCATGGCCATTTGATTCCTAGAATGAATCACACTGAATAATGACAGGTTAGTAGTGCTGCTTTAAAATATTTAGGGTTTATACATCTGATCCATCTCAATACTATTAAATAACACAGTCTCAGATGATAATAACAAATACTCTTCACGCTGCAACAATGGGATTACTTATTAGGTGTACCTAAAATAAAACCACAGACAGCAAAAGAGAGCTTTTAACTGAAGTATTTTTCAGGTCAGAACCCACTACTAAGCCTGTGATACAATGTACCATTCAACTCCTAATTTTTTGAGAGATTAGCTCTGTAAGGGACAAAGTGCCATAATTCTATAGTAGGTGAAGCACCTAATAAAACTATTTTACATATAACCTGTTCCATGCTACATTTTTGTGGGGGTTTTACTACTTTTTACAATCAGTAAGTATATACCATATATCACAGTTATTTAAAACGTTCAACCTCATTGACAACAATTTTAAAGCAAATAAGATCTTTGAAAGGAAGCTGACTAAAATCTCAACAAGTAATAGAACAAATGGCCAAATATCCTTTAAATCCACTGAGGCATCAAAAGACTTGCTTCCAATTACTTTGGAAATCCAGCAGGTTGAGAAAGGAATTTAGGCATTTTGACTCTAAACCCTGTGTTTTCCACTCAAGTTGACCCCTTTCCAATCCTGAGCCATTAAACATTTGTCTTAAAGCTCTGTTTTCACATCTATTTGTTCAAATTAGATATTTTAGATTAGACACTTGTGTCAAAGAGAAAAGGAAACCAACACTCTCAAAATCTTTATGCATGACGAACTGTGAGCGAGATCAAAGGGTCGAATAAGGCAGTGTGACAATGCATGCAATCTTCTTCCAAATCCTCTAGACAAGCATATCTGAACTTGGAAACAGCCTGCAGCCAAGGATTTTGCAGATTGTTTTGTTCAGATATACGGCAAGAATTATTAAGGGCTGAATACATGATGACAGATGCAAATCTTGAGAAGTGATCATCTGCATTAAACCTATTTAGCACCACTATTTAGTCCTACTGCGGCAGCTACACTGCTGTGCTCAGAAATATAGCAGAGAAATAAGACACTCACATTTTACAGCCAATGAGCCCCAAACTCATATCATATACCTCAGCCAACTCCTGCCCTACAATCCCCTTGTGCAAGCCTGCACGCCCTGTAGCCCAACACTGGGTTAATTCTCAGAGGATTTGGGATGACACAGAAACCTACATGCCCACACCTACGGGCTTCTTTAAAGGCTTTTCATGCTGCTTCATTCAAAAAACACCATCATTGCTCAAGACAACAATTATCATTGGGGAGACGTATTTCAGAAATATTTTTGGTCAGTATGATCAAAAACATT
This sequence comes from Dendrocincla fuliginosa, assembly GCA_035047845.1. Taxonomy (NCBI): domain Eukaryota; kingdom Metazoa; phylum Chordata; class Aves; order Passeriformes; family Dendrocolaptidae; genus Dendrocincla; species Dendrocincla fuliginosa. The sequence goes on along the minus strand of JAWWMO010000083.1, from coordinate 43,911,159 downwards.
CCTCATTTCCCAAGTTACCACAGTAGCAGAAGTCAGGTCAGCCTAGCTGAATGCTTTCAGTTATAGTCCCAGTGTTTTATAAACAACATCATCACTCCAAGTTTGGGCTTACTGAAAATTTTAAAAATTATTGAATCCCAGGCTAATTGAAAGGTCCGTAAAGCAGGAGAAAAGGGAGTTGTTTAGTCCCCCAATATCACCCCCAGATCCAAGGTCACCTCTGAATCCACCTGTAGCATGTTATTTTGGGTAAAAGCTTTCATAATACTCTTTGATCCTATTAGAAAACAATACATGCAGAAATTGCTGTATAACACCAAATGCACCTGCCACTGTACAAGTAAAAAATGTATTTATAAAATTAACATCAGGGCTCTGATTTAACCTTTGTGTTAAGATGCAAATTCAGAACAAATCAGACACTGTAAGCCATTGGTCATTACATGGGGATATGAGGAAAGCAAAGTCACCAAGACTTAAATGGTTGAGGACCAAATTTTTCATGGGGAAATTAATTTCTCTTAACCAAACCTCTGACAACAAAAGAACAGTATGTTGCTGCCTTTGTTACTGAGTCGCTTCAGTAGGAGGACAGTGAGGATTAAGAGAATATTGAAAGCTTTTTCCATCATTAAGTCTTCAAACACATCGTCACCCAATTTGTACGGGTGCCAGCCATTGCTTTTGGCAGACTGCACGATGTCTTGTTGTATTCTACAGCCAATTTGTTGACTCTAATTAGCAATTTGAGAACAGAGTAACAAGAAAAGAGAAATAAAAAGTTTAGAGTGCACAGTGCCAGTTACTATAGCAAGACACATGCTCTTTCATTATGATTTTTTTAATGTAGCTGTTCCTTCTAAACCAGATACGGATATAATTGCACAGAACAGAATAGAATTGTTTACACTGGAAAGGCCTTTGAGGCCATTGAGTCCAACCCTTAAGCTAAAGCTGTCAAGCCCACCACCAAACCATGCCTTTAAATGCCCATCTACACATCTTTTACATACCTCCTCCTAAGACTTGTACTCCAGACCCTTCACCAGCCTCATTGCCATTCTCTGGACTGGCTACAGCACCTCCCTGTCCTTCTTGCAGTGTCCAGAACTGGACACAGTGCTTGAGGTGTGGTCTCACCAGTGCCAAGGACAGGATCCAGCTGGCCACACTATTTCTGACACAAGCCAGGATGCCATTGGCCTTCTTGGCCACCTGGACACACTGTTGGATCATGTCCAACCAGCACCTCCAAGTTCTTTCTGCTGGGCAACTTTTAGCCACCCCATCCCCAGCCCGTAGTGCTGTGTGGGGTTGTTGCAACCCAAGAAAAGGACCTGGCACCTCACCTTGCTGAACCTCTCACAATTGTCCTTAGCCCACTGATCCAGCCTGCCCAAATCCCTGTGTAGAACCTTCCTACCCTCCAGCAGATCCACAGTCCTGTTGCTCTAAAGGTCTTTATATTCTAGAATTTTTACCTGTTGTTCCTAGGGGCAAATGAAATAAACTGGTGGGGTCAACACACTAAACCGTAAGAAATACTTACACTGCCACTGTATTCTCTCACATGAACTACCACATTCATATTACTATGTTCTCTGATGTGAACTACCAAAATATTTACATCAAATATCTTTAATATCCTACAGATTTTGACAAATTATTTTTTTAAGGTAAGAAAACAAAAGGCAAAAGAGTAAAAACTGTGATGAATAAGCAAAGAAAAGACAAGAGGCATGTCTGGGGTTTTTTTAACTTTATTGTACCCAAGCTTCTTTCAAGGATATTCAGACACAAATTTCCAGCAGATGGAAACTTTTCTAGGGTTTGCTATAGAGTATCCATAATCCTTTCCTCCGCAAGCAGATCTTTTGGGCCCTTGTGCCCAATCTCTCCTATTTGGGAGAAATTATTTTTCTCCCAGCCAGAAAACTAATAGTTCATCACCTCTCTTCAGCCGTAAAGCTGGATATAGGGACTCATGCTGCCTGCAAATGGCCTGTTTCAGCTGCAGGGGAAAAAGCAGTTGATGCCACCTAAGGTCCTCAGCTGGCCACTGCTTCAGTGAAATGAACTTTCAGCTGGTGACTGTGACTGTCCCCTGAGGCTTTCCAAAAGGCTGCCTGCCTGAGCTCAGGCAGCATTTGACTAGGCAGCAGCAGCCAGCTCCATGGATGCTCCTGTCTCTCTCTGAGTCTTCAGGGGCATGACCTGGGTACCACTTCCCTTGGTGAGCTGTGGCTAGAGAGCCGTGAAGGAAAAGCAGCTTCCCCTCTCCTGTATGTATCACAGGTAGCATGTATTTCACAGGAGAGAAAGCAAAAGGAAGTCTTAGTCTTCTTTAAAGTGTTTTTCAAGGGCATTTTGGAACCTCTGAGCCCTTTGCAGATTATGGGGGTGTGGCATGGCAATCATGGAAGTATGAATCAGTGCACCTGAAAGAGACTGATGAAGGACTTTGGTATGAACATCCACCCCAAAAGAGTTTCCAATCAACTTAACCATGTTCAATATTGACATTTAGACCTTCCCCAATGTCCTTCAATTCTTCCTCTTCAGTGTCTTCACTGTCTAATGCCAGACTACTCTGATACATGCAAAAATATAAAAGGAACAACTTTCCCTGCTTCCAGCACCACCTTTCCTCTGTTCTCAAAACTTGTGGTTTTTGGTTTTGCTACAGACAGCTGCTATCACAGCTTTTTTTGCTGGCTGAGCACAGAGCACTTCAAGTGGCACAGGTGGCTCTAAGACACCGATCAGTGCTGAAGCAATTTTTCAGAATTTCTTTCTCAACAAAAGCAAGTATATCTCAAACAGCCGCCTTTTATAGAAAAGGGGAGTGAGCCAAAGACTTGCAACGGCTTTGGTGAGAACTACCATTAAAATGCCACAGACACAAGAGTGCTTACATGGAACTGATGAGGACATTAAAACCCACAAAGAATGTACAAGTAATAAGAAATTTAATTATATTCTTTAAAGGAATATTTCAAATTTGTATTTTGAAAATATTGTACATCCCCAGTGAAAGATGTTAGGACAGTTGGCCCTCAATATTTGGCTGCTAACTACATTTGTAGTATCTCTGGAAGGAAGAAGAATGTTCCAATGGGCATATTTTACAGAATCATAGAATTGCTAAGGTTGGGAAAAACCTCTAGGATCATCAAGTCCAACCATTATATCAAAACATTAAAATTTACATGATCACAGTAGGATTAGCTATAGAACACTCAAATATCTTGATCAATTAAAGAGGTTATACAATTACTGCGTGCAGAGTTTCATCTCCTAAATCCTCCCATCACCCTTTCCTATTAATTCTGTTAGCACAATGGCTTTGCTGGTGTGCAGCAGCACTTCAGCCAGGCACAGGCTAGCACATCCACTGCAGCTGCACCCCTTGGGCCAGCTCACAGATTTTTGTCCTGCCCAGCAGGTTGTGCCTGGAGCACCCTGGCAGCGATCAGACGGTCTGTCTGAACAGGGAGGCTGCCCATACTGGCCATCAAATCTACACACTCGAGTTCAGGATGTGCATCAGCTCGAGGAAGGGGGCACGAAGCAGTATTGGAGGTATCAACATAAGTGAAAGTAATAGATACAACCCAAACAGACATTTACTTTTTGTGCATCCCTACTCTGAAAGATTTAGGGCAAACCAAGCTATAAATTTTTACTATTTGTCTGTGTCGCCACAAGCTATTGTAATGTATTAGAGCTATTGAAAAAGATAGGAATATAACAAGCATCCCTTCCCCTAGGGAGTGAACAAAAGGAGTGTCATAAACAGCCATCTAACTCTTGGGAAATTTTGCATGCCTCCATGTGCCTGTCCTAAAAGCTCTGGTACTATGTAAAAACCTTTGCTTTGTTTAGGAGATACCAAACAAAATGGGCTCACTGTGCAAACAAGATCTAAAAGTTTGACTTGAGGAGCAAAGAGACCCATTTTGAAAGATCTGCATTTTTTTTCTACACCTCTTGGGATTTTGTTAAAGGCCTGACTCCTGTTGATGCTTCCACCTGGACCTATTTTCAGCCTTCATAGCAGGACTAGTGTGGTCCAACTGATGGGCAGGTGTTATGGTAATAGTCTAAGACACCTTCACGAGGTGAAGTGTCAGAATGGTGGGAAAAGGTGGTTGAGTCTGCCCACGCTCCACTCTTTCCTCCATCCCCTCACCACCTTTGTTCTAATTTTTTTGCAGTCCAGCTCAGAAAGGGGTGTCCAAAAATCCCCAATCCTTCCTCAATACCAAATGCCTTTTTGAAGTCCTACTTCTGTGCATTAAACCCACTATGCCAAATTCACATCAACACTTCAGCCCACTAACATCCCAAGCCCAGCAAACCCTACTATAATTAAACGCCGCCTCTCGCCTTGGCTTCAACAGCTGATTCTTCTGTGTCTGCCAATTCTTCTGGCTCTTGCTTTGCATGTACTGATACTCTCCTTACCTATCAAATTTCAAAGAAAATTTAAAAAATGCAGATGATCAGATTACAAAACTTTTCTCCACTTTAGGATTACATAAATGTTTTCACCTAAGATTTAAGGTCTTGGGCAACCATCAACAGCTTGCTGTTGGCACTTGGTGTGCTGGCATGAGAGTTAACTGAGGATGGCCAAGGAAACCAGCCACCCCCTGCCCACATCAACCAAACTTGCCTGCTGGAACAGAATGCCCCCCACTGCCAGTATGTTGGTAGTGATCCTGAGAAATGCAGCAAAAGGAATCTACTGCAGGTAGCAAAGAGCAAAACAGATTTGAGGTAAGTGTAGTCCAACAGTGCACCAAGTTACGATGGACAGGAATGCTGAAAGGATAAAATGCCACCAAAAATTCCTTGACAAAAAGGTGGATTGACTGCACTTGCTACAGCACTGAATCTGCCATCATGTTCAAAATATGATCCAAGCTGCAGATTTATGTATTTCAAAAGGTTACACAGAATTAGCATCTTTGAGAAGCTCTTTCCATATACACACTGAATTCTTGCAGCATGAGAACTATCATGGGAAACAATGTGCATCTACTTGGTTAAACAAGAGGTCAGAGAGGAGTATCCCAGAGACAGATAGGTTAATGATTGCCTCAGTTCATTAAATGTCATTTCCATGCTGTATCTCAAAGTTCAGCCAGACAGTTCAGAATAGTATTAGGACCACTGTTATTTAATGATACTTGATAGGAAGCGATTTGTAGCAGCAGCTTCTGAAATTAATTTCTAAATTGTCAGCTGACTCACTTGTATAATTTGTCAGGTACTTGTGGTTTCAATTTTCAATATTAACCAAAGTGGCTGGACTTTATCTTGGTGTTATTATGATCAGAACTGGATTCCTGAAACTGTATATATTCCTCTGCCTCAGTGGCTGTGAGAAGACACTGCCACAGGTGCAAAACCTTTATTGGAGTCTTTGATGAGTAACAGTGCACAAAAAGCTCTAGCACAGGAGAGGAAATGTGACCACCAAATCACAAATTCCAAAGGCTGCCAGTAATTTAAGTCCCAGAGAGGAACATTCTCAAGAAAACAGGCTGAGATCTCTGCAGGGTGGCAGCAACTATTCCGAAAGGCACTTAAGAGCTGCAATGGAGGCACAAGGCTATTATTATTCTTCATAGTACCATCAGTAACACAGAAATAAGAGCAGTGGCTGTTCTTGGAATTCAGTACACCAAGATCTAATGAATTCTTTATCATTTAGCACAGCACCTCCTTTTTACTATGAGGAACATCCACTTACAAAATCTTCACTAATGGTAGCCCTGTTTTCCAACTCGGGAACAAGACAGGTGAAATGAGCACTGGTGTGTGATGATGACTTTTCTGTTCCAAGCAAAGTTGCCTTTGTACCAAAGTGATGCCACTCATTCTCCCTTGGTCTCAGGTGCACCACTTCTCCTCCCTTTTCATTTCAGGCCTGCCTAGTCTTTTGCTCCCTTTCTTTTTACTGCCATTAGACCTGGGTTGCCCTGAGAACCTCAGTTACCAGCCAGCCCCATGAAGACAGAGCTGCTGCCCGAGCCCCTGGACTCCTCAGAAGCAAACCAGCCCAGGGCCTGCAGAAGCAGTGGCATCTCTGACTTCAGGAAAACTCTCTCGACCAGGCACAGTTGATGCACAGCCCCTGGAAGCTCAGGATCATGGATGATCAGGCACCCTCACTGCTGCTGATGCATCAGCTGTCCCAAACCAGGACGAAACTCCAGCAGGTCTGCAAATTCCACCAGGGAAAATAAGAGCTCCAGCAGATTTTCTGCCTCCAAACAAACACTCTCCAGACCTGGAGTACCATGCAGTGACAACACTAACAACAGGTTCTTCCTTTTTACTTTGCTCCTGCTGTCTGCTGGGAGAACATAACTTAAGCATGAGTGTGTTATACCAGATACAAAATCTGGTGGCTCACCTTGGCCAGCAAGCTTTCAGCTGTAGTACTTTAACATCTGTATTGTTGTTTGTGGACTTCCTATAGAAACAAAAAATATGAATGCAGACACGGAGCACAGAGATAAATTTTGCACTACAGGACATCAGGCAGAAGCTGAATTCTCCAGGAGCCAGTTTCCATAAAGTCATGAAAATCAAGAGATACAGGGTTACAAAGGAGCACTGTGGAGTACAGCATAGGCACACTGCCCGATTTCTATGTAAAGCATCAGATAAATCAACTGCATGCTTTTCTTTCAGCCTCCAAAACGTACAGAGTCCCTCAGCACACCAAACAACCCGTCCCAAATAGCCTGGTCATTTAGGACCTGCATTTAAATCCTACAGAATACTTAAAGGACGAAGATGTTTAAAGGAGCAAAATAGTTTAGTTTAAATTCATTAGAGTCCTCAAACAATGGCATGCAAAAAGGGAAAAGTTTTGGGGAACTGGAACCCTAAGAACTGGAACTTTTCTGTAACCCTACTGACCAAAATAGAGCAGAAAAGGGTTTTTTATGAGATCAGCAACACCAGCAGAGGTGGGGAACCCACCCTGGCAGGGCTAATCTCCTCTCAGTTTCCTGACCTGTGCATTAAGATGCACAAGTCCCTTCTTTCTCATGCTGCTGATTTAGAAGTGTGTGGTGATGAAGCTGGAAGGGGCATGGATACATTGCTCTCATCCACACACTGGCACCAAACAGAACAACATCACCAGCTGAGCAGCACTGGAGGTCGTTATTACACAGGGAGAAGGAAACTCATGTTTTTTCCATCTATTACCCTTTCCTCCACCTATTGCCCAGGTATCTGGCATTGGCCGAAAAAAGTGAGAACATGTCCCAGGAGGTGCTAACAGAGGGATTAATCAGAGAAGTTTGTACCCACGTGTGACCCTCTGTCTTGTAAACATTGCGCTGCCTCTGCAGAAGACTGGCCAAGTCATTCACCAGCTCTGTATTACTGCTGGCATAACAGAGGAAGGAAGGGGCAGGAAAGCAAATCCACTAAAAATGAGTTAGACAGAGTCTTTATCTAATGACTCAGAATAACAAGTGAATAAGAGGGATTATGAAAGTACAGACACCATTGCATGAGGCCATTCATTCGACTTGTGTTCCCCAGTGACGCAAGAAGCAAATGAACTGAGCACTACTGACAAGGTACGATTCCTATCTCGCTGCCTGCAATACAATTTAGAGGCTGCTTCCACAGATAGGCTGAGTCAGAGATAAAAAGTGACATGAGGCAGCTGGTAAAGAAAGAGAAACAGACTAAGTTGATTTTAATTTTTTTGTTTTTTGCACTTTTCCCCCATCAGAGAAATGGAAACAAACTGATTGCTAAAGGCTGATCAAATGGGGCTTGTTCTTCTAGTGGTACTGCTTATTCCCCTGGAGAAGCAGAGAATGACTTATGCTGTCTGGAAATACAGCTCCTCATGGCCACACATGAATCACTTGACACTAAGGAACATCTTTCTCCA
>JAWWMO010000083.1:43873428-43903123 GCA_035047845.1 Dendrocincla fuliginosa | reverse complement strand
TAGGACTCTTCACAGACCCCAGGGTTACTACACAAGCCTGAATTGCTGTTTTTCCTCCTAACAGTCGAGCAATTAAATTAGGCTCCATCACCAGGATTTAGGGGTTAAAATTCACTCAGTCTGTATGTCAAGAGAACACTAATGCTGCCATTGCCCAAGGCTTTTGAAGCACCTTTTGATCTGCAGGTCCAGAAGCTTGCTGTGTGAGTTGTCAAAGTCTTACCTCTATTTTATAGATGGGATAAAAGTGTTAAGCACAGAGAATAGTGCAGAATGGATTAAAACCTCCTGTGCATTGGGCACACAAGTGAAACGGTCGCTCACGGGTCATGTCAAAGGAGGAAATCACCACAAAACCCTCAGGATTTCAATACTTGCCTTGCATTTCTCATGTCTGGCAAAACCAAGTTCCTTCAGACTCAAAATACTTTACAGCCAAGTGATGAACACATTGAGTAACAAGAGATAGGGAACAAATAAGAAATAGTTCACATTAAAAGATGTCCCAGTGAGCAAAGAAGCAACGTTACCATTTTCCAGCATGGAACAGAACAAATCCTGTGAAGCAGCAGCATCGTGTGTCACTGGCCTCTACTTTGCTTCTGGACAAAAACCTCTTCAGGAATGGATGGTGCTGCCTTCACTGACCTTGATTCCCCAGCAGAAGTCAGGAAGGAAGGGAGGGTTTTCAGTGCACACATTCTCCTAGCTTATTTTGCACGATCTCCATGGGACAACGTCAGGATGAACTATGTTTGAATGCAAGAATTCCAATGAACTATGTGTTACACTGGTAAAATACTGGTAGGTTTAGTATTTTCTACTATGAGACAACATGAAATAAATGCCTTAACCTTTTCCCAAAAAGGTAGCTTCTTTGACAGAATTCATGAGCACTTTTAGCCATTAAAGATCTTTTGGTCATTGCCAAAAGCCTACTTTATTAACTCCATTTTGTCTAGCCAAACACCTCCTGTAATTTAGGCATTCCTAATCCTGCCATGGTACTCCACACAACAGAAAGGAAGCCTAAGATCCAACAGACTATTTATCAAACTATGGTTCTCGTCTGATGTCATACTTCTTGACAGAGATTTGTTTTCAGAAAATGTATGCACTTAGTTTGTTATTTAATGAGCCTAAACAGATGACATACCAGTTTTCTACGTCACTTTTCCCCAAAAGAGGTGTTACTTCTCTTTTCATTACAAAATTATGACAGCCAAGGTAGACCAAAATCTACAGCAGCTTGAATGCTACAGAAAAGGCAACAAGTATGCCAAGCTCATTAGAAGCATTAGAGAAAGAAAGTTATAATGACAGAATCACATCTGCTTCTAAATTGCAAATCTTAATGTCCATTCATGACATGATATTAACACCAGCATTTCCCCTCCCGCCCCAAAAACTCCCACAGGCTTACAAACTGACTCAGCAGATGGAGCTTCTAGGCCCTGCCCTCTCTTTTAACTGCTGCTAATTAAAACAATAACGCTTCTTTCTTTGTACATTAATTACATAAAAGGTTATGAAATACTGTGATACAGAGGCCACACAAATATCTGAAACAGAATCTGTGTTCATTCCCACTTCTCTTTAAATCTTCTTACTGGGATTTCCTTTTGTAGCTAACACGATTAGCAGCACAAAAACCTCAGCCTCGGCTTTCTCCCTAAAACCACTTGTTTGCTGTGGAATTTGCCTTAGCACTGTCTTACTGTCTCTGGAACACTTCCAGTCTGGTCAGGTCACTGAGCCACTGAAACTCTGTGGATCAAGTAGGAACATTAGCTCTGCAGTTTCTGAAGAATGCAAAATCTTGGAAACTGGGCAGGAAAACACTGACGTCCATGCATGTTTTAGTCAATGTGTTGTTGGCTTCCCACACTGGATGTGTTCAGGAGTTAAAAATGGGTCTCCTGAGCTCAGAAGCGCCCACAGCAGGTCGTGATTCCTTCTGAACTACCCGGACATCTCATCACAGCCCTGCGAAACACCATGATGATCTGCTCCACAGCACTTTAAAACTTCTCACAACCAGAGTGTGTTTGAAACAAGGCTCCTGATACAAAAGGGCAGGACTGGCTTCAAGCTATGTTTGCTTCACTTCACATTTCCTTCATTCCTCAATTGCTTCTGTGTCTCTTTAGAAAGATTTATTCTCAGACATATTTAAAGGGTATTAACCTATGCTTCCAGAAAGCAAATGTGCTCATAAACTGTTTCACAGAAGAAAAAAATCACTTTTGTCAGTTACCAACTCTTCCTTCTCTGATTTATGCTGTAGAGCTCACTGGCCTCTGTAAGCATCCAGCAAAACTGGAAGCTGTTGCAAAAGCAATTTTTGCAGTCATTTAGCAAAGAGTTATACCCCAAAAAATCCCACCAAAACCCCAAACTTTCTCCTCCTGAGCCATAACCAAGGAAAAGCACCGAAATCACACCATGCTGACACAGAAAATCACAGAAGAATACCAACAAATGGAACAATTTCCCTTATCAACACTGGGATATTGGTTCTTAAGAAGATTGTGAATCCATAAAGCACATCCTGGAGCCCTTCAGAGTAATACATCAGATCTCACCCATCTTTCTCTGGATGAGGAGATCATATTCTGAATTGAAATGCCTACAGGCATTAATAATGTGCAAATCTATAGAAAAGCATACACTGACATAGGAAATGTAGAAATGACCTTTAAATAAGTTTTCTTTTGATAAAATTCTACTTTCTATCTGAAATTATTATTTCACTCCCAGACTTCTGAAATGGTGATCTTATATTTCAATTCAACTAAGATAGGTTTTATAAGTAATACATTTTAAAATGAAGACTAGAATCAGGTATTGAAAATGAATAATTTGTCATTTCTGTCCAGCGCTTTGGGGTTTCTCCATTTGTTACAGTTTCTTCTCTCTGAACTTTTCCACTCCTACCACTTCTTCTGATGCCCTACTTTTACCACATTATTTCTGTGCTGTCAGAAAACTGAGGAAGCAAAGATTTAAAATAAAATTGCTCATGAAGGGCAATACCTCTCTAAACCTCCTTGTGTTGTAATGGTTCTCTTTGTTGCCCAGTTTTCTGCAGTGAGGTGCTCCCATTAAAAGCACAACTGTGATTTCTTCTTCACAAAAAGTGCACACTCTCCAGTTGTTTCCATAAATGTGTTTGGGAGGTAGAGGAAGCAACAACATCATTTTCTAGCAGACTAATAGATGCTAATTGCTGTAGCCTTTCCTTTGAAATTCAAACCCTACTTGTAAGCTCTGACTGTTGCTGGCTTATTGTTTTTAATTTTTTTAGGACCAAGTAGAATCACACATTTTCTTCTACTCTCCATATGAAAGGTTTGATAACTTGCACTACCCCGTACAGAAGCTACAAATACAACTTCAGGAGGACTCAAACACAACTATTTCATACAGTCAATTGTCTTTCTAGTTCATTTTGCTTCCATTAGGAGATCAGACCACTTTTCAATACCCCAATAGGCTGCACGAACATGATTAGGACCACTAAATAAGTGAGTTTAGTATGAACCAGATGGGATCTAAAAGATGGGTGGCAGCAGCAGCTCATGGATTAACCATTCAGGAGGCAACTGGAGACTTTCTGTCCCCTGCAGGATAATTCAGTGACAGCCAGCACTGAGAAACATGAGTCTCTAGTCTTATCATTCAACCTGAGCAGCTCCTTTCAAGTGCTGGCCAGAGCAGATGATATTCTTCATGGTGACTGATCAGAAATGAACAAATGGGGCAGTGTGATGGGAGCTGAGCTTTATGACTGCAAAGGAAAAGATGACACACTGAAAGAAAGAATTTTAGGTTGCTCATAGAGGTCACCAAGCTCTGAATTAAATTTGTTCAAGTTACGTAAAAGAAAACCCAAAAAAACAACCCCCCCCCCCCCAAACATACATGAGTGAATAAAATGTGCATATACATTCACACAAGTAAGACTTTGATACATACAGTTGACATGGATAAAAACGTATTTAGAAACCAAAGAGATCTTATCTGGGCATCTAAAGCAATCTAAGTCGCAAAAGACCTACAGAAAGAGGCAGTGAGAAGTGGATCAGCTTTGAGAATTTGTGAGAATTACTGAAAAGGAGAGATATACGTGATAGAGAGACAAGAATAGGCTGAGAAAAGCTGAAGTCCACTAAGATTACCTGTGAAACAGATTGTTAAAAAAACCATCTGTCAGACTGAAGGTTTTTGAGGAAAAACACACAATATGTGGAAGGATTTTTTTTCCCCACACAGCATAAGATGCAGCTAAAAGTTCACAAGAGGAGTTGCACAGGTAATAAGATACCATGCTTGCATTAGATAAATATATTTAATTTTTTCCTAATTTTCTGCAGAGTTGGCACATTGATCAAATCTGGGCACTGTAATAAGTTCAGCTATCCATGCCTCAAAGGGAAACTTTGCTTTTAGTTAAGTTGTAGTCAATTAATAAATTACAGACTTCAAGGCTGTTTATTCTTTTCTGAGAGTAACAATTTATCATGAGCATATTTAATATTTTGTAGGCCAAAGTGGAGGTTGGAGAATTCAATAATTGTAATTAGACGTATGTAGCTGCTCTCATTAAAAGGATAAATCTAATAAAAGACAGCTAACTTTTTTTTTTCTCTCATTAAAACAATTCTTACGACTTAAAAGGAAAAAATTCTGTGTTAATAAACTGGGGGTTGGTGGAAAAGAGTAAAAAAGCATGGGTTGCATTTAAATTAGGATGAAATGGTAATATTTGACACATCTGATATTACCAATCAGAATCTCAGCAGGAATAAACAAGGGTCAATCTAATGAGTTTGATGAAGCTTGTGTCAGGAAAGCAGACTGAATTACAAGTTCCAGCATCAGGCATGAAAAGGCAGCATTAACTCTAATTCTGAACACTGATTTCTTCCAGGGAAGCCCAACTCACATTACAGTGGTGGGGAATACTATTAACCACTTTTATATAAGGGAAAACTAGGACACAGGGGGCGAAAGTGGATGTAAGCAAGATTTCAGTCCCAAAATTAACAGTCCCTGTTTAGCAGCTTGTTATCAGCTCAGTCAAGTTGCTTCCTAATACTTTTCATGTTTTATTTTAACTGTGATTATAATCTACCTCAGTTCTTTAATTAAAAAACTGAATATGCACACATTTTTATAACTGAAAAGAGAGATAACTTTTCCTTGGAACAGAATTGCTACTCAAAACTTATAATTAATACCATATTTTGCTCAGATTTTTTTACTCTGCCTTGGTGAATGAATGAATTTTCCTTCTTTTGCTGTAAGGGATCCTTTTTTTTCTTAATACTTGAACATTGACGACATGCAATTATACAGAACTTATTTCCTGCTCAGAAGCGTTTACAGCAAAAGAGACTTCTGAGCTATGCTTGTGACAAAAATAGTTAATTCTTATAGAATTTCAGAGGCCAAAGGAAATTAATAGCTCGTTGTTATTTCCTGCATACCCCAAAAATGTTTGGAAAAAAAATGAATAAACAAAATCAAAATCCCTCGATTTACCAAAAGAAGGCTCTTTGGAGGGATCAGAGTGACTAGAAACTGTCTAAAAATATTTATTCTAGTTATTGTCCCAAAGTGAAGGAAATGCCAGCAGGGTCATTGAGACCACAAAATCATTATCCATTATCATGTGATTCTTTTATGCATTTTTGCCTTTTCATCTACCTGTTTCATCCACTTGTTGCAGCTGGAACACAGCCCTCACCAGGCCATCCTTTATGGTGCAAACACCTGCACTTGTGAACGTGGGGGCAGATTTGCTAGGGACAGTAATGGTGTAAAAGGAGGCATTCATGTCAGATAAAACAGAGCATTTCTGGCTGTCATCAGCCTCACCCTAACAGTAATTAACAAAATGACTGAAATGCTTTTGACTGTTTATGATTAACTCCTCTCAGGGTGACACAGTCTATTGCAATACATCAAGGCACTGCTGAAATGGGCTTGTGACTAATCAGTAAGTTATAACCCACCTCAGCTCTGTGCAGGACAGACCTTTGTGTTCTGCATCATTCATAAACTTAACTGGAGCAATGCAGCAAAGCTAATTGTATTCTTGACATCATTCGTCACTGAGTGCTGGGAAAGTGCTTATTCTCTATTTCTTTAAATCTATTATCCAGCCTTTATAAATGAAATTAACTAACCGGTTTTCATCTTGCCAACTACTGGTAAATGGCTATAATACTTGAAATAAGATTTCTTATCTAGCCAGCTAGATGGGCTTTCTCTTATATTTTACACCACAAGAATGACTGCATTTCCATGTCTCATTCATATTATATATATTATATGTATGTGTGTGTATATACATGTTGAGAGGTAAAAGTAGGCATGAATTATATTTTGCTCTGCTGTTTCTACGAATCATCAATAAGCATTTCTAGTATCTATATAGAAACATTCTTGTATTTTTTTAACTAGTTTGCATATAGTGAAATATACTTTATCAGTTGGAGACATGCTGGAGAATCCACTGGAAGTAGAACAGAAAATGTACTTTAAGTTTTGTACTTTAAGTGACAGGAATTCATCAGTTTACAAAGACATATGATAAGGTATCTACGATTGTACCTATTGAGGCTTTTGGTGCTTTCCTGAATAGGAGAGCATAAGAAAAGCCCAAAGTAGTTCTGATATTTCTTTCCAGAGAAAGGAATGTGTACAAACATCAATTTCAATTCCATGTATTTTTAAAAAGCACCTCTGTCATTTGCTATTTCAGCAGTATTAATAGATTATGTATATAGGTAACTTTCTTTGAAATACAAGTTTAGGATGGGATACCTGTGTAAATTTTAAGATTTGCAAGATCTTCTTTCTTTAGATTCAAATGTTGTTTTCCAGAATTCATGCATAAGTCACAAACCCACCCTTACCTTTTTTAATTCCCTGATAATTACAGCGATCACTGGATAACAGAGATTGCTACTGGGGAACTAATCACAGCAAATCACTTGTGAGAGCAACCAGTTGCACAATCACAATTTCCACCCTCCTCACACTGAAGCCAGGGCAGGAGCAGGGCCAAAAGTCCGGTTCCATTCCACCAGAAAACATCAGCACTTGGAGCTGATGACCCTGCAGTCTTTTCCTCTTCCCACTGGCCTTCTTCAGAAATCATAGGCAGCAGCCTGCCTTGATCTTTAAGGCTTCCCAAGAGCGAAGGCTCAGCAAGGAAAGCTTTATATGAAAAACGGAGGATCCCTCAGAGGACAGTGGATAATGGCACAGCAAGAGAAATCTGACCTGGCCACTGACCACGAGGCTGGTACCCTTTCCATGCAACTGAACATGAAGGACAAACTCCTAAAGTCACTCGATGAAAGGAGAAGAAAGGAGAAGGTGCAAAGAAATGCTTAGCACATATCAGAGCTCCAAAGACACCTGCCAGCACCCTGCACCACTGTGGGCATTTCCAAGGTAAATCCATGCCCATAATACACCAGCTACTGAAACTGGTCCTTTTGTTCCCGATATTACACTGCTTTTTATATTTGCCTCCTCCCCATAGCGCTGTGCAAGCCCTTTTGTTCTGTACTGCACCTAACATTCCCCTGACAAATCAGACGTCAAAAGAGTATGCCAATGCATGCAATTAAAACACCTGAAATGTGCTGCATGTGTTACTCTGCACCTGCAGCACTGCTTGCAAAGGTGCAACAAAGACAATATTTTTAGGTGAACCTGCTGCCACCTCCGTGTATTTAGTCTCTTGCTTGAGAGAGAGAGACTGAATACCCAACCACATATTGTGCGGAGCCACAGAAGTAGAGCAATACTCTGGTGGGTGTGCTAAGTATTATTTTTACTAAAAACTTGAGAAGAGGTTGAGGCAGGAGTCCCTGACTGGCAGGTTCTTCCAAACTCCTACACTTTGCCTGTGGCTCCCACTCAGCAGCCAAAAATTCACATGGACAAACATGAGGACCTCACGTTCCTTCAAGGATTCTCCCTGTTGATAACCTGGGCATATAAAGACACAGCAGTTTCCAGGTCTCTCCCTCAGCCTTCCCCTGTTGCTACACACTCTCTAGTAGCTCATGTGTATTTTGTCATTAAAAGGGCCTCCCCTTCTAATTGCAGAAGCATTAGTAGGCAAGGCAGAATATGCTCATTAGCCTCCTGGCAAAGGAGGGAGTCAGGACAGAGTTGTTTTCCCAAACAGCATATCAAGGGAGGGAACTCCACAGACATTTTTATTATTACAAAAATTAGTAGAGCTCTAGAGTCCTTTTAATATCTTTGCAGCTACTTTTCCTACTGGCAGCCAGAGCTACGCTGTCAGCTGCCTCCAGAATTACGAATAACTATCAGTTATTCACAGCCCTATTTTCTATGAACAGTACAGAGAAGGAGTCATGGGCACAGACAGTAAATCATCTCCATAGCACAGGCAGCAGAGATGGGAACAACTCAGCAGCAACAACAAGCTCAAGGTACAGTCTCTAATGACATGTCCTATGCCCTGTGTCAGTTTAAACAGGGTATTTGTGAGAGACACATTACATCCTTTACAGCAGCCCTTACAGAAGAACAGGAACATGTTTCACAATGCACCAAAACAGTTGGTTACATCAATACACCTAACTTCTTTTATTGCGGTCCATCCTGCAATAAAAAATAAACATCCAAGATTTTGAAGCTGCTGTGGTTGGCAAGACAGAACACAGAAGAGAGAGTTATCCTCCCAGTATCTGTGCTTAAATATATGCAGTGTAATAATGTTTCAGCTTCTGCTCACTTCCGAAGTTGTGATTCCCTCTACCTTAGTGGGGTAACATATCACCGCTCTAGCATCACAACACAGATGCTGTGATGCATCTGGTAAGACTTCACATTGATGCTTGTAAAACCTGTGTTATGACTGCAGCAGCACAAAAGTGTTTAATGCTAATGCTGCCTCCTAGAAGACAGTTAAAAGGCATTAAGAGAGAACATCTGCAGGAGCACTACAGAATGTTTGTCAAAACACTGTCAATACAAAAAAATACACGCGATGTTGAAGAAAGCACATCCCAAATCAGTTACAGAGAACACTGTGGATCATCAAAACATCATTAAATCAATAAGTAGCTTACTTTGCATCAGTGAGCTCTCAGCACATCCCTATGTCCAAGGAAACTACTGCTGTGGTTGTGTCCACTTCCTTATGCAGCCACACAGCACTGCACTGCTTGGGATTTCAGCAGTGCCAGTAAACACTGACTAAAACATTTATATTTACTCACAAATTTGAGAAGTACAATCATTTTAGTCATGTAAGCCTCTCTTGCCAGATTTCTTTTTTTAAGTCTGCATTTGGGGACTAAGCTGTTTCAAAATATTTTTTTAAGACATTATAACCGTAAAGATAAATCAAAGCATCTTCAGGAAAAACAAAGCTCCCCCTAGATGATCCAGATAAATATTGTGCAGAGATACATTCATCACAAGTTCAAAAAACTGAACCTTAAAATGTTTGTCATGTTCCCTTCATCTCAGCACTCAATATTGAAAGATACTTCCAACCCTATGATTAAATCACAGTCTAATGTTATGAACTGAAAGAATTGCACTGCAAGGACAGTGATACACAACACAAGGAATGAACTCATCTCATTGTAGTATCATGCATGAAAAAGATATGGGTATCATCATTACAAATGATAAGAAATAAAGCAATAAGCAGATTTACCTGAAGCAGTGACTGTGTTCTATCCCTGCTCTGTTTCATATTCCCTTCCGGATAAACACCTCTAAAGTATATTTGCCACTTCGTACTAATATTTTATTCATAGCATATGCATTCTTCATTATTAAGTGAAGAACTGTAAGGTTTTCAGATGGAAGGCAGAGCGTGGGGGGAACAGAACTCCCCCATTCTCAGCTCTCCCAGCTGAACTCCTAGGATGCAGGTGGACAGAAGGGCTGTGCTGGAGGGAAGTTGCAGTGTACGCAGCTCCTCTCAGCAGCGCTTCTCTCCCCAGCAAACGCAGCTCACTCGCAGTGGAACAGCCTGCAGTGGAATAACAAGAGAATTTCTCAAGTGCCAGTGGAAGCAAAGGAGGGGGTGTGAGGGAAAGCAAGCAAAGAAAAGGCTCGGGAAGCTGCTTCTCTCTTCAGCTAAGGCATGCAGTACATCCCTCCTTCACTGGGGTCTCGTGAGGATAGGCACACCGAAGATTTTAAGGCTCTGAGGTGCTAGGTAACATCTAGCACAGGCAGTTGGCTAAAATAACCTAGGTTAGGGAATGCAGAATATTAAGTTTCCAACAGCAATATCAACACCTCCTGTAACGTGATGCATTTTGAGGCAAACAGCAATGTGGTGTGAGATAACATCTTTGGTCTGAAATCTAGTTGCAAAATCACTCGTGCTGTACTACCCCTCCTCAAGATGCATTGGCCACTTTTTAAATTTTGCTTGAATTTACAGCTACCATTTTCCCCAATATATTCTTCAGTATTTTCTCCCCTCTGATGATGAACAAAGAAGAGGTTAACCCTTGCAGGTGATTAGTTCTGTTTATAGCCCATTGCTGAATGGCAACTTAAGTGACCATACAGATGAAAAACTACTGAGCTGATGTTTAGTCCTTTTAGGGGAACTCTAACTCTTAAATTACTATAGTCTCTTGTCCTTGCTGACTTTGATGACTAGATCCAAGTGATATGAACCCAGTTTTCCCTCACCCACCACTTTAAAATGACAATATTATTTACAATTAGTTGTATTAAAAAAGCAATGGTAATGGTTATTAAGTGTTAATAGTATTCACAATGATATAGTAATGACTGTACTTTGTAATCCAGTAATAATAACTCAGAGAAGTTCTCAGGGAGAATTGTCATCCCCATGTGGTTTATATATGCTAATTCCTATGCAAATTAAGAACCCACTGACACATCCTATTATAATACTTGTCCATTTTGAACATGTATTTGGTGAAATCATCACAGTCAGATTATGCTTTGGAAGATGAACACATCCCAGCCTCTACTGTTGCCACAACAAGAGATGAGATATGGATCCATCATGAGAGTGTACCCTCCACTTTGGGAGGTGGGTGTTCACTACCATTAAAATGGCATGGACAGTGGGTGGCAGCAGGTTATAATTTCTTTCCCAGATGATCTAATTAGTTCTGTCAATCCTGGCCTCTTAAAAACTCAGAGTATAAGAAATAGAACAAACTGATGTATTTTTATTTATTGCTCCAATATCCTAGCATTTTAGGTTCATATTTTCTGTTTTAAAGAGCTGAGCATCATAACTATTTTTGAAAGAGAAGCCAGAGCTTTCCTTTACCGTAGAAACTGAAGCTTTAAGAGAAATCACGACAAGATCCATAACAAAATCATGACTGCCAGCAGCCACCCCACACAGCATGTGAAGAAGAAACCCCTTAGCAACATCATATTGTCTCTAAATACAAACTGCTGGCAACTTACAAGGAAGAAACAGCAAGTAATGCAAGCTAGACCATGAGTGTCATGTCAGTGTATGACAGAGCCAAGATGGGACACTTCTGGATGGGAAGGGGGAAGGGGCTCGTGCTTGTGAAGGGAGCGACACACAAATGTCAGCCCAACAGGCAGTGCCATGTGTATTGCACTGACAGCGCCTGCTCTGGTGAGAGCTGTGAGAAAAGGCAAACACAATTGCTGAAAAATCTTTGAAAAGAAGAGCACTCCCTCGAGGATGAATGACTCTAACAAGTCAGGACTAAGGAAATCATGAGCTTGTGACATTTATATGCTGCTTATCTTTACAACAGCTAGAGAACAGCGGGTATCATGCTTTGCTTTCACATGCAAGCACAGAAGCACAAGGCTCTAACCAGCCCTGAGTGGGGACAATACTGACTCTTCTTAGCTCATGTAGATCTGGATCTCTAACAATGTGTAAGGTCTTTCATTACCTCAGATTCCAAACAGCAATGCAGACAGATCATGCATGGAGAGAGGGGATCATCTGTTCCAAAACCCACCACGTGGCTGCAGAGCTGAGCATGAGCATCCCTTGCAGACATGCAGGGCCAGCTGGTTGACAGAACATGTGCCTACAGAGCACATCTCTACTCCTGGGCCACCCACATGAGCACGGGGCAGACCACGCTCTTGTGTGTGTGACATCAGTGTCACAGAGCATGAACAACACTGGTGTGAGTCCTGATCCAAGCCCTGGAGGTGTGATGGCTCTGACACATCAAAAAGAGAAGAGCCTTATCATTATAGCTCCCCGTTGTACACTATTAACAAAAGGGCCAGGAACCTTTGTGAAGATCAGGCTCCTCGGGTCTGTATATGAGAGATAAGTGGTAGAGCTGACGTGAATCCTTATTGTTACAGGGTTGGAGACCTCAAGGCCTCCAACAAAACACAGACAACTGTACAAACAAGAGGCACTCCTTGCCTGGGGGAGCTAATCATCTAAATGAAAAAGACAGGCAGGGGGTTAGAGGGAAAGCAGAAGCAGGAGAGGTGAAAGCAATTTGCCCAAGGCCACGAAGCCAGTCAGCGAGCAAACCAAAAATAGAGGCTGAACCCCTTGATTGTCAGGCCATTGTTCTCTCCACTAGACTGAATCTCCCATGGTGAATGTGACATTAAATTGGTATTTCTGTTTTGCTGCTGTCATTTTTTAAAAATAAAGAATGACGACAATGTCTCTGCACTGAGCTGCTGTAACTGAGGCCACACAAGCACTTACAGAAAAAAAAA
The DNA here is from genome assembly GCA_035047845.1 of Dendrocincla fuliginosa. Lineage (NCBI taxonomy): Eukaryota > Metazoa > Chordata > Aves > Passeriformes > Dendrocolaptidae > Dendrocincla > Dendrocincla fuliginosa. The sequence continues at coordinate 43,890,370 of JAWWMO010000083.1, read as the reverse complement.
TACCATGGAGAACTTTTGCTAAGAGAAGAAAGCAAAGCCCCTGGACACAGGGACTAGAGATCATATCCTCATTACCAGCTGCTCCTCCGCCAATAAAGACAAGGCTTGCTGCAGTTTTGATGGTTCTAAGCATCAGTGCCTTTACCAGAGCAAACCCTGGACAAGAAGTGCAGCTGGAGAACGCAGCTGAGGGCACACACCATTAGGAACTGAGAAAGGATCTGGAGCTGCAGAAGACTGTAAGGGTGTCTGCAGTAGCTCTCAGCCTGGCAGGGTAAATTCTGGGCAGAACTTGGCACTGCACATGAGCCATTGCTGATGACTGATCAAGATCCTGGCTGCTCTGGACACCACTCCATGCTGCAGGGCACTCCTTCTTTTAAAGCACAGGTTTTCAGACTCCTTAAATGTCACTTCAAAATGCAGTCAAGCCTTCCAGAAGACCTGTATCTATGTTTTTCAAGGGTTGCACCAGTCTTACTGCAGGCACTGCAAATGCAAAGCAGGATTTCCACCAATGTGTACCTGAAGCAGTTTTTCAGGTAACCCTAAAGAGCATATGACATAGCACGTGGAGGCCTCAGCAGGAGGAAAAGCCTCACGTGCTGTCCTCATGGAATGGGAATACAATTACCCATGTCCCAACACAAGGACAACTTTTCCCAGAGGCATCGATATTTTATTCCATTCATTTCAGAACAAAATCACACAGAATTATTTCAGCTGCATTTTTAAACACACCTCCTCAGTACTACACACACACACTGCCCCAAACTGGAAGATAGCAAATCTCCCTCTGATGTTCAAGAAGGGCAAGAAGGCAGATTCAGGGAATTACAGGCTGGTCTGCCTCACCTCAATCCCTGGAAAGGTGATGGAGAAAATAAAAGACTAGTGGGTGGATCTTACAAATGTGTATAAATGGAATGAAAAAGAGGGATCCAGACTCTCCTCAGTAATACCCAGTGACAGGAAGATACAATGAAGGCAAATGAAAACTGAAAAAATTCTATCTAATCACAGGAAAACCCTTCATTTTGAAGGTGATGAAACAGCAGAACAGGTTGCCCAGAGGGACTATGGATTCTCTGTGAAGATATTAAAAGCTTGACCGGGTATGTTCCTGGAAAACCTGCTCTAGCTGACTCTGCTTGAACAACAGGCTGGGCAAGATGATCCCAAGAGGTTGTTTCCAGTCTCAGCAATTCTGTGATTTACTGGTGTTTCAGAACATAAAACAGCAGTTTGTCTGCAATGACCAAGCTACAACAGGTGCAGGTGTATGCAAATATCTCACCATGTTTCTTGGTGTGCTTTCTCTCCTTCTGCCAACAACAGATTGCATCAAATTGAAGAATGTAATTCTAGTCTGAAGACTTAAATGGGACAAGTAATTAATTCCCTAGCAAGCTGTGTTAATTCACCTTTGTATTTTGTGTCCTTGTGACAGCTGCTGTGTATATTCCCCTGCTTCTTACCTTTTGGTATGTGGACTGCACTCAGTTACCTCATCCCCACCGAAAGTTAAAACACAGAAAGGAAACTGAAGGCAAGTATGTAACTGTGGCTTCAGTATAGAAAGGAGAGGATGCTACTTTAACAGAAGTAGTCATGTCCGGCACAAAAGTCAGAGAAATTTGTGAAAGGAGAATGAAACAATTCAATTTATAAAGATATTGCAGTCAACTAATAATACAGACTCACATTCAGGCACTGAAATGCATCTGAATACCATACTTTAAGTGAAAGACATATCTTAAATAGTTAATTTACCAATGTTAAAGCATTCCAACTTTTTTAAGGAATAAGTTGACTGATTTCAGCACAATATTAAATAAAAATACATGGTACTTGCTTCTCTCTTGGGGAAAAAAAGGCTAAGAAAACTAGTCTTCTGAAGCATTAAAATTCCACTATTCCTAGACTGACTTGATTGAGAAATTAGTAATTCTAGATGCCTGCATTAAGGATTTCTCTCTGCCTGCTAGAATATCCATATACAAAACATATTTGAAGGTAGATGACAGAAGCAGTTTCCTAATTTCACATATCCACATTCCCAATACTGTTGAGGAATGGAGTCCTTTCCAGTAATACAGAGTGACGCACTATAAGGTCAGAAGTTCAAAATTCTACAAAACAATTCTGCACCAATTGAGCATAATTTCTTAAACCAAGTGAAGTACAGATAAAGATTTTACAGAATTGTATTCATAGCCTGTTCTTTAAGAAAGTACTCCATTTTTCCATATATTTGGGTAATATATTAGAAAATAGTAATAGAGTAAACATCAATAGTTGAGTAAATATCACTAGCAGAATAAATATCAGCAGTTGCTACTTCTTTCACGAGAATCCTCTTGTCATTTCAATCAGCAAGAGGATTAAGAAGATTCATCTTATTGGAAAAAACTAAATTTCCTCTGAGTGTACCTACCCACGGCACACTCAATATTTTTGAAAACAGGTTCTGCAGCTATGGTTGACTATTTTTTAAAATTAAAGACACAAAGAGTTCCTGAATATAGACAATGGACTTGATAAGGTTTTAGTTGTACAAACTTAAAAGCAGTATTTCTAAAATCACTTGGAATCCCTGTACTTCTGACAGACAGTTGTGAAAGAGCAGTTTGGGGATCTAAGAATTAGGATGTGGAGACTGGAGAAGGGTTGTGGGACTTCCTATTACCACAGCGACCCAAACAGTTGTGAGTTTTCGTTTCTTGTTTGGACATTGTCTACCAGCAAATCCCCAAGATTCACATCTGAACTCCTGAACTTTGCTTGACAGCAGCAGAAAGCAGATCACTTCACCCAAAGGGGTTTTGTTTGTATTTTGGTTTTGTTTTTCTCCCAAAGAATCTGATTATATTTAAAAATAATACATCCTACAAGCTAAAATACTGACTCTGTATTATGATGACAGTGTTGTTATAAGAACTGGTCTTAGGATTCTACAGTCAGGCACTAAAATCTGTGGCTACAGCAACTCTGGCTTCCTGTTGTAACCTGCAGAGCACAGCAACACTTCAAAACACAACATTGCCAAACTAGACTCAAAAAAACCAAAACCAAAACAACCAAGCCTGGGAAACTCATGGAGTGGAATTTCCTGGAGAAAAAAAAAAAAATTAAAAACCTTAGTGAGGTGGCAAAGTTAAAATGAGGTTTTCCAAACCAGCTCAAGTTCATAACCCAGATCAGTAGCAAAGCAAAAACACTGAAGCTGTGGCTTCCCTTCTGTCTGCTCTAAAGTCCACTATGTGCTTGAGTTACACGTGGATTTGACTTCAATAGAGTTCAAACCCTGAAAACTTGAACCCCCCAGGTCAATACTGTATTAAAAAGATGACCACAACTGTATATTCTTCTACTAGAAGAGAACACATGAATGGAGCTGTGAACTTTCTTACTTTCCTCTATACAAAGTCATGTGTGAGAACTACCCATAGCCATTCTGTTGGATGCTTCCAGTAAAATTAAGCCCAGCATCGGTGAGGACAGGAATATTTAAAGAGGCCTTTGAGAAACAAAATTAAAGGTTCTTCTTCCTACATCCCTAAAACATCAGGCTTCCTTTGCAATTAAATTTAAATCCAATTACTCTGAAAAAATCAACCAATATGTCTGCAAATTTAAGAAGTACAGCTGAGATACCATGTTCAATCATTATTTAAAATGCTCATATATTCGACATATGTTGCATCAAATTTGCTCACTCTGGCCTGGAAACAGGATATGTATTTAAGGGTATCTTTCATTAAATAATGCTGACATGAAGGTGCCATGTTAACTCACAGAATTTAAGAAAAGAGTTTTGGAATGTGCATACAGCATGTGTTTTTTTTAAACTATGCATCCTGTATATAAATATATAGACATAAATGTTTATTATTTTAAATTATTATGGTACTATAAACATGGAGGGGAAAGATCCTGTTAATGTATTAACTAACCATATTACAGCAGTCTTGATCTTGCGATCTTTGATTAAACTTCCTTAGAAAAAAAATTACTACAACCAATCCCCTAGAGAGCAAAATTTATAGAGAAGTTGGCAATACTTTTAATTAAACCTTCAATATGATCCACTGTTTGCAATGACACTTTTAAATGCAGAGAAGGCAATCTCTCCCACTACTAAATTTTGCTTTTCATGCTTAACACTTAATTGATCATCAGGAGCAGTAAAAAGATCTTGAGTTCAGCCCAGATTGCAATGACAAGAGAAGCCACGTTCACATGATCAAATAATCCATGCTGGAACAACTCCCAGCTCTGTGTTAATTAAGGTTACAACTTGCTTTTCAGGCTTTAAAGGAAATTTCCACAGAAGGGTGAGAGGACAAAAGCAAGCCACCGTTCAGACCTGAAGGAAAGCAGCACTAGCGTTAGTTATCACATATCACACAGGATTGCTGCAGCAAGCCCATCAATATTAAGCCCCTACCCTGCCTGACAACGAAGAAAACAAGGATGAGGAGATACCCTCTGCAGAGAAAAGCCTGCAGTCTAGCAATATGTGGAACAGTCTAGGAGACAAAAAAAATAAATTAGCTGATCTACCCAAACCTTGATGGATGTTCCTAACCAGAGCACGTGGAAGATCCACGACAGCAATGCCCTCATGCATGCCAAGATTTTGATTAGGCTGCAGCCAAAGAACTCAAAGACTTCTGCTTTAGATAGGAGGTTTTACTTTATACCTGTAGATGAACTCACCCTCCAATGGGAAAGAAAACCTTCACATTAGCATTACAAAAAAATAAATTGGTATTTTGATGCATTTTACAGACAAAAAATGTGGATATTTTCATAGAGTGCATCTTATAACCCTGAATAAATTCCTGACCCCCACAATGAGTGCTCATAACTGGAACAAGGCTCCTGCTTTCTGCTCTTTCCCAGCTCCTGCTTGTTTCTTAATGCTTTTCCAGCAAATGAGACTGCATTGCAAAAACTGGCAGAAATATTTCTATTTTAGAATAGAAAGCAGTGTGGCTGCAAGGCAGTGTGACACCCTTATGGGATGGCTCCCTTGCTGAAACCAGCTACTTAAGTGCAGAGAAAGATAAATATACCCTGTAATGCAATTAGCTTCTAAGCACAAAAGGGGTACTGTGATCATAAAAGGTTTATTAGCATCACCAGTGAAAACACATGGCAAGAAATGAAAACACTAATCAGTGGTAGGAAGTGTGTTCCTATTTAATTACATGGTTGTCAAGAGGTGGGCAGGTAAGGCCTGAAGTATATTGTAAACTGGCTTACAATTCACTGTTACTCTTAAGCTTACCTGACATCTCCATCTGTTCTTCATTACTTTGATACACTTCAACTCCTTTGAATTAATTGCATTGAGAATTTGCCTTACATTAAATACTTGGGAAAAAACATGAAAGTTGTTCCTCAGTTTCTAAGGATGAGGCTAAAAAACAACACATTTTTCAAATATATGGGAACATTAATCTTCTGCTTTTTTCTTTGAGATGCTTTGCTCTCGCATGTGTTGGAGGACAACTTCTGAAAGACACTGGAAAGTTCGTGCATCTCCATGAAAAAAACCCCACAGAACAACTTGGCAAAATTATGTGATTTTGAGAAACCACAGTGAAGTTTACAGAGACTTTGCAGAGTGGTGTGACTTTGCCAACACGCTCTATGTAAAAATAAATGCTTACTAAAGCACACACCCTTGCAAAGGCAGGAGCAGAGATTGAGTCATCTGCTGTTGACAGATCTCTAAGAAACAGACACCCCATTTTTCCCCTCCCAGGCTGCCTCTCCAAGGGTAATAACCACCTGCTACTCCTCTTGCCTCTGGTGCCAAAGACCTGCAAGGTTTGCAGAAACACACAGCACGTAGGTGCCAGCCTAGGAGAACACGAGGAAGGCTGCTTTGGCTTTGTTCTTTCCTTTGCAAAAGGACTACACAAGTTGTGACTCCTGTACAGAAGTGTAAGCTGCGCCTCCAGGGCAATCTGTGCCTTATTGACCACATTACTCTCAGCTTCTGAAACAAATGAAACAACACAACTGCTTTAGCCTCTAGATAGTCCTCTCTTCTCTCCTGCAGTGAGACTGCAGTAAGGCAGATGTCCTGTGGGCAAACCAGCAAGAAATCACAGCCTGAAAAAATTTATAATGCTCATGTCTGAGTTATCCCTTCACAGCATTCTTAATCATTGCAGAATATATCTTTCATGTGCTCACCACTGCAAATTAAACTGCTCTTTAAACATCTTCGTGTGCCACTGACATGACACAATGTCTTTAACCGATCCCAGTGATTCTCTTTGTAGCCCTCAAGCTTCTACAGGATGCTAAAAATGTTCTTAAGAAACTGAAATCAAACAAACAAAAAAGATAACCAAATAACTACCAATGCAAAGAGCAAATTTACTGTACTAGCTTATAAAACACAATGTTGATAAAAATAACCAGGACCCTTAAGATTGACCTGAACTGTATCTTTTCTCAACAATAAGCAACACTTATATTTCAAGGTAAAGCTACTGAAAGGGAAAACAGAGAAGTGAAATGTTACCATGGAAATGTTTGACACCAAAGCCAAATGGAAGGTCTCTAGGAAAATGGCTCAAGTTTGAAGCAACAGGTACCCGGTGTGAGCACAAACCCCTTAAGAAAGGAGTTCTCTACAGTGTATGTTACATTTTCCCTTTCATTCAGTTGTCTGTTTCTTCCCTCCATGTTTTCTCAGTACCTCAACTATTGTTTACAAGCTGGAATTCCTAGTATTTTTACTGGGAAATGAACTGTCAAAATTGTCTCCAAAAAATCCAGGACTTTTTTTACCCCTTGTATAATTTCAACACCTGGTTTTAAGCCTGTATCAATCTAGCATGGAAGTCAAGAGTCTGTAGAAGTAAAGTTATATTTAAAAAATCTGTCAGTTTGTGCCTGCCCTCTCAAACCAACAAAAAGGTCAACTTACATCTGAGATAGATCCAGCTACATTAAGGTAGGTAACTGTAAGGCAGAATTACTCAAACAACTAAAAGCCTGCAATTCTGTAAAGTTCACAATCCCAACTTGGATTTTAAAGATTTTTTTTAAAGAATATTTTTCATGCCAGCTCATACCATACTGTGGCACAGCAAAAGTCGTGGTTCATTTGGGAATGCAACACAAATATGCTGACACTGAACACAGCAGGGATAGTTTAAGGTCACTGTCCACTCTAGAAAGAACTTAGTTCTAGTCCCTTTAAGAAAGCAGTGAGTAATGTGTAATTTAAAAGACTATCCTGCTGAATGTAAGAGTATGGGGGAGTCATTTTGAGACAGTAAAGGGGTTTTAAGAGTTTTTGTCAGCGAAACATTAGGTTTTAATTCCCTGCTGAGAAAGAAACTTGCTACAGAGAATGTCAGAGAAATCATGACCCAAGAGCAAATCCTCCAAATATACCAAAAGGTTTCAGTGATTTAGTGAAATGGGAAATCTGAACAGCTCACCCTGTACTGTCATTATGCTGTATTATGGACAGAAATGATTCTGAAATTAGATTGAATTCAATTTAATCAAGATACTTATAAAACTTACAGAACATTTACTTCAACCCCCGAAATGTATTTGCTAATCTTAGGAGTAATATGAAGTGTCCCTCTTGTGAAGTATCCCTCTTGTGGAGCTCTACTTCAAATACTAAATTCATTTTAACTTCAATTATGGAAGCACAAACAGTATTGACATAATAACATCAAGTAAATTTCACAGATGATGTTAGTGAATATTTATTTATATAAACTAAACCAGGACCACACGATCCCATTAGACCTAATACACACTGACTCTGAAAGGCAAACATGGTTTCAGAGTGGTTTTTTCTCTCTCTGACAGCACCACTGTGGATTTTTAAATATCCCAAATTAGCATTTCTCATGTTCTTCTTGTAATGAGGCCGAAGAGGTTGCAAATACACAGAAAAGCCATTTAGACATGGTACTTTTACATACAACTAAATCCCTGGCAGCAAATGAGACACAGAACCTGAAATGACATCTTGCAGAGGCTTTGACTAAACCAGTTAAAAGACCAGACATATTTTGTGATCCTTCACTGTAAACTTATGAGAAGAAGAGTAAGTAGAGGAAAATAACCAAAAAATGTGATAATTTTGGAACAGCAGAAAGCTAGCCAACTCACCTCATGAGATGAGCTTATTATCTCTTGGAAAAATATATTTTTTTTATTGCAAACTCACACAGACTAACTTAGCAATTTCTTTTTAAAAAAAAAGAAGTGAGATGGTACAGCTCCCTGTCAAAAGAAAAAAAGCAAAGCTCACTTAAACCTTGATGTCAGTTTGAATTAATTTATTTCAGACCCATGGCAACATTCCCTGACGCTGCAGGTTTTTCAATTATTAGGCATAAAAGCAGCATTCTTAATAAATCCCAACAGTAACGATAACGGCAGAAGCATTTTACTTTCTGCAGACTCTCAGAGGCCATAAATGCCACATTTATTCCGAGGGCAGTGTTCTGATCGGGATGAATCTGTAGCAGCATCTGGAGACAATTATTCAGCTAGAATTAAAAGCGGAGCAGACCTGTGAGATTTGCATCTGGGAAGAGGAAATCCTTTCTGCACTGGAAACAGCACTCTGTAGGGGTTTTGGTACCGTGGAACATTTCACCTTATCTAGGAAGATGGTGCAGTGGTGAAAGGTAAACATTTTAAATGAGGAAAGGAGAGGATTTTCTTCTCATGCATATGTCAAATAGGGAAAAAGAGCCAAGCAACGAATGTGTTGCTGTTCTGATGGGATTAGGAGAAGTCACATCACAGAGAAGCAATAAAGCTGTTTAGCACCTGGTTCCCCACTGCAGCTCTCTTAAGATCTGCCAGAATCTTTGCTACCCAAGGGAAAAGATGCTTTTGGCAGGGGGAAGCCATCACAAAAGCATGGTAGGGCAGTTATGCTTTCTGCCTCAACAGAAATAGTTGAGCACTCAACAGTGCTTTCTGCCCACTACTGGGGACATTCTGAGTCTAACCCACCACATATTGTTTGTGTGTTTCACTTGCTAAATATAAATAATTAGATTTGGGAGGTTCCGTTGATAATGCTTAAATAACAATTTCCTCAACACACAAAAGCACCTCTGCAGAATGACCCAGTTCTTACTAATGAAGGGCATCATGCAGTTTGTTACATGCTGATTTTCTCTCACACAGGTTATAGCAATGGAAGTTAGTTGCAATATGCAGGATGAAACATGCAAGATTTATATCACAGAACCACAGAATGTTCTGAGTTAGAAGGGACCCACAAGGATCATGAAGTCCAACTCTTAAGTGAATGGCCCATACAGGAATCAAACCTGAGACCTTGGCATTATTAGCACCATGTTCTAGCCAACTATGTTAGCTCACTCTATTTCTACAATCCCTGCTAAAAGGAATTTACTTGCAGAATCCAAATTCTCACTTATATTAAGTTCATATTCCTAGTCCAGCTTCCCAGATATACCTTCTTTGTAAACATCATCTGTTGGTCAACCCAGAAAGGACAGGAGAAGCTGCTGTTTGTCCGAGTACACCTGTATTTGATTTCATGTACAAGAGTCTCTATGATTTAAGAAATCCCATCTCGATGGACCAGGCTACTTGTGAAAAATCTCATTAGAAGAAAATGTTTAGAGTTTATTATATATCAGTTGTTCAATTTCAACTGAAATTTCAGCCTTGGACACAAATCTTAAGCAGTCTGTTAATCAAAATATATGATAATGTCTATTTACGTGATAACTAGGAGAAGCACCACTTTCAGATTTTTGCTTTGCTATTATAAAGATTATTAAACCCATGAAATCTAGCAGCTAAAGACAGATACTACGGAGGAGGTGTTTCCCTTCGTTAAATGCAAGGCTTTATTTTTATGTTTTGTTTTTTTTCCTGATCAAGATTTCCCATCTGCTACGTTATCAACTAAGAATTTTTCAGAGAGCTCTCCTCAGACTTCACTTGACACCCACTTGGCCAGGAAAGGCTGCTTTTCTCAAAGGTGTCTCTCAGGTTCAGTTGCAGAGCCCTGACCATTATAAAAACATCACTGCAGTAACAGTAATAGTGTTCAACTTCTAAAAGTCTGTGGGAATTTTTATTTGAAGGCAGAAACCCCAGCTCTGGGTCCCCACCATCCCACTGTTTTCCCATGTTATAGCACACAGGGGAGTAAATCCTGAGCCATCTTGATGCTTTCCTGACCATGGACCTAGCTGTGAGTAAACCAAAGTAACATGCTCTTCTGCCTTGCAAAGCCCTTCTTCAAACTCATGTTCTGGCCAAAAGCAGGCCCAGAACACACATGGACACATGGTAAGGTTATAAGAGAAAAGCAGCCTGGAGATACCCTACTTCTGAGAGATGAGATGAGATGAGATGAGATGAGACTCTGGATTGATTCTTACAGAGGATGCAGAAGAAGAAAAGCTTTAAAATGTCTGACCTAGTTAACTGGATGGTGTATGTGCTGCTCCCCATTCAAGACACAGTAAGGTTATCAGAGCCTAGAGCCTCCCAGAACCCTCATTTCCCATATGGAGCCTGTCACATCCATGTTTTTTGTTCAAACGCTCCAGGTCTGTAAGACACTAAGTTAAAAAAAAATATAGAAAGGGCACATGAGCAGAGTTTATTAAGGCAGGGATTACATTTCTCTCATAATGGAGCAAAAAAGGAAAGCCAGAGTGAGCCACTCAACACCAGATGGTGAGCAGGTTCTGACTAAGAAGCAGAATCAAGGACCACCTTCTACTTCCCCACCTGAAGAATTCTGTCACCTACAGAGTAATAAAAATATTTCCTCCCTTCATGTACTAAAAACCCAACTCTCTACAAGCCCTCATGTATATTTGTGATATAAGATATGCAGAGACATGGAGGAAACACTCTTTTCTTCTGCAGCAGGATCTGTGTATTCATTTTCTACCTTTAAATATACATTAAAGCTATGTTTTGAATTGGAGTTCTCTCTACCCTTCATAGACCATTCAAAGACATTTGAAATGTTCAGAATCAGCATTAGCAACCATCCAGGAAAATGCAAGTGTCCAAATAATTTTGGAAGCCATAATGATGCCTTCATAACATAAATGAAAAGTGTGCAAAGATCAGACAGCTCATGAGATTCAACACAATTCAAAAGTCATTGCCGGGCCTCAACAATGAGAATGAACACATTCCCTTCCAATTTTACAAAGTAATCCTGACAACACTTTTCAGCTTAAGCAATGCTGCAATGGCAACTTTTCAATGTGCCCTTTAATAACTGCAGTGGTACATTTGAACTGAGAGAAGCAGAATCTTTGTGTGGCAGGATCTAACAGAGCCCATGAAAAGGCTAAACCATACCTCAAAGGCACTCTTATATGAAATGAGAGAATTCAGAAGTGGTGCTGATCTGTATTTACCTTCTCGTAGCACCCATCAGCTGTCCTCTGTACCTGAGATTAGAGTCAAAATTAAAGGTGGCCCTTTCCTGAGAAGCTTTACACTTAAACATAGAGGAATTTTCCTAATTGTCCATTATATTTCACCAAAAAGGACCTAGGGCATGCAAAGTGGAACACAGCTGCCCTCAGAGAGAGATCATCTGAAGGAAAGCTGGGAGCTAAGTCCTGACTTCCAGAATTTCGAGGCAGTAACTTCCTCACATGACTCTCTGCTATCAGTAACTGGTGCATCTGAGCAACTGCAGCTGTGGGAAGGACACTGCCAAACTGGACACAAGCCTTCCAGAGGTGACATACATGCTCACTTAACACAATGCTGCATATCCCTTTGAAAGGCAGCAGATTTAAATAAAGCCTGCTAGGCTGAAGTCCTGGCTGTCTGAGATCAAAGAGGGTTTCTGTCTTGAAACTCCTTCCTCAACATTTTCCACATCCAGATTACTCTAGATGCTATTACTGCAGCTAGTCCACCCTGCTCACCTGAGAAGTTTATTTGGCATCCATTAATCCTATCAAAAGTGAGCTCTTGCTAAAAAAAAAGTATCACAAAAGTGATATCACTACAGTGAGTTTTAAGTGCGTGGGTTTGAATTTACCTCTGCATTTTTCTCGGGCTCTTTTTTGGCAAAGAAAAACCATGAAAAAACAATTGAGCATTCAACTTTTAGGTATCTGCAGTCACCTAAATTGCACAGAGTATATGGCCATGAAAAGGTTCTGGGGGTCAAAGCACTGCCCACAACTACCTTGTGGGAGGATTTAGAGAAGGAAGTGCCAGACTGTTCTCAGAAATGCCCAGGGAATAACAAGAGGCTGTGGATGCAAGCGAGGACATGGGAACTCCTGATTAAATACACAGAAGCACTTATTCATCACTGCGTTCAAACACTGGGACAGAGGCCCTGAAAGGCTGCAGGATCTGCATCACTGAAGAGCTTAAATACTTGACTGGGAAAGTTCCTTCTGGTCCTGCTTGGAGAAGGCAACTAGGATGGAGACCTCCAGAGATCATTTGCAGCCTGAATTATTCCTGGCCCCCTTGCTTCCAGAGACCATCCTAGGGAGCAGGTGTACATGCAAGTGCAGCTGCATCCCACATCTGCTAGTTGGTTCAGCTTCCAGCAGCGCTGTCTCTGCAAGCCCTGCCCAACCTGCTGTGAATCACCCTGGACCTCTCTTACCAGCAGAGAGGGGATGGCTGATAAGGAGCCCCAGCCACTACAGGCCAGGGAGCAGGTGGCCAGCACAGCACCCTGGCACGTGAGGAGGAACAAACTGTGCAATTTTTCTGGCTGGCTGTCCTTATTTTTATTTTTTTTAAGTCTATTCATGCAACAGGCACATTGTAAAGTCCTAGCCAGCTACCTATGGAGCTGCAGGTCTGGGTTTGCTAGGACTAATTCTATTAAGCACTGGAATATGGCAGTGTACGCAGTGTGTGAGGCAGGTATCCACCAAAAAATTTGCTAATTATATACTGGAAGTGCTGTTCAAGATCCCTCTAGTGTTACTAATCCTTTATGCAGATATGTGCTGTTTAATTGCCAGTTGGGAATTACCATGACACGTTACATGACTAATTTTTCAAACTACAATCGTGCTATTTCCCCCACCCTCCTCCTTACACTTTTCTTGTCAATCTCCCTTCACTCTACTCTGTTGCTGTTTCTCTGCCAGAACCACCTTCTTTGGAAGCAACTGCAAAACTCTGAAAGTGGAAAATACGGTATTTAAATGTACTGCACATAATGGAATCAGAAAAGTATGCTCTTGAAGGTCTCAAGACCAACCCTTTCTACCTAAACCCTATGTAAGACTGCTTTGAGAGCTGGTGTTTCTCAAGAATATTCCATCTCTAATTATAATTTCCATGATGAGAAAAATAACCACTATTGCCACACTATGCTTAGAAGCAACAGAGACACTAATTAAGTTTTCTGTGTGAGAGGTCCACTTTCTGCACTTGGATAGAGTTTCACGGAGCAATGTTGCTACAGACATGTTTCAAAACATTAACCTTAAATTCCTTTACATCCAATAGCCCTTTGATCCTAGAAGAAGAAAATAAAAAGGCATTTTATCACAGATCACAATGGCTAAGACGGAAAAGCATCCATTGTGTGTAATGCGGTGGGTTATTTTAAAACATGTAACTGAACTACTTTCCCCCAACATAAATGGCTCAGAATTCCCAAAGCACAGGAGGTAGGGGCATTCAAAACATAGCATACAGTGGACACTTCTTCTCTGTACAACACTCTACAGCTTTTTTTGCCCTGGGGACAATTTCCAAAAGCATTTTTCTTTGGAAGTATGCACTGCTATCACAGACAGAGGCCTGGCTACTGGTGACTTTGCAGGATTGGAACAAGTCACCATAATTGTTTTCCCTGCTGCTAACATATATTAATTCACTTTTTATCTTGCCAGAGTTTGAAAGTGCTTTTGACAATTGCAGCTACCAGAGATACGGAGAACTCAATAAATCCTCTAGGTTACAAAGTCCTGTGAACGCATCAGTGAGGCAAAATTGCAGCTATGACTCCTGATGCAATTTCCTAAATGGATTTCTTCTCTCTCACAAGCATTCATTCAAGTTTCCATACTCTGGGCTCTATTCTACAAGCCACTATTGACAGCCAGGAAAAACCATGAGCACAAAGCAAATCTGTCACCAGCAAATTGAAAACGATGTGAACGACAATATCTCCATTACCCTATTAACCTTCACAACCTCAAAGTGTGAGAGATGGGAGAAAATAGTACTTCCTAATTAGATGAATGACCTCTTTAATTCAACACTGATTTTCCCTGGGGAGCCCCCTGAAAAGAGGATGGCTTTCTCAGCTTGAGGCCTGTAGAAGCACCCCTCAAGTCTTTGCATCTATGGACAGAGACAGAGACAAAGCATGAATGGACCAATATGGACATCTAACTCCCACATGCTGCCAAGACACAACACCTGCTGAATTAGAATAAGGTCACAGCACATTAAATTTCAAATCAAAATGAACAGGACCGGCAGTATTACAGATCTAGCAGCCACATCCACCTGATTACCTTACAAAGATTCCTTCCAAAGCAAAAGTGTTCAACTCATGAAGGGAAAGAGGACCCCTTGGTCACAGTCCCCAGACAAAGGGACCAACAAAACCACTTCAAAAGAAGTGTTAGCAACTCCCTGTTGGCACCCAACAATCCAGAGACAGAAGCCAAACTGTAAACCCATGCCATGCTCATTCCCAGAAACACTCAGGAGTTTTCAATATTGGTGGTGTGGGGGGGAGTGGGACAGGAGAGGAGATCTATGAGTAGAACAGGAGACATATCTGGTGTGATTCTGAAGAAAAGTTCTATTTTCAGTGCCCATGTTTCAGGCAGCTGAACTGCGATCTCTTCCAGACCCCTTTTCAGATTTATCATGTTGAGTCCCATAGTTTTCCAGTTAACGTGAAGAATTTCACTTTTACTACAGCTGCTTTCTGATGACAACAATTTATCAAAGGAATTCCCAAGAACACCATAAACCCACTAATAATTTGAAAATGAACAGGAAGTTTTCTTTTGCTATGATCAAACAGCAACTTCTGCAGGCAAGAGTGTTCCGGGTTTAGGCCATTTTTATTTAGGCGCTATGCCAAAATTTGATCTTCATTTTTTGAAGCTGTTTCCATTAAACAAAAAAGAAAAAAAAAAAAGGATAAAACAACCTGAAAGGAATGGAGGTGCAAACCCAAAGACAGCTTTATGCCACAGATGGCTTTCCCCCTTTGTTAACATGATCTTATTTGTGAATACAAAATAAATGGAAGAGCTGTCTGTTAGCTCCCAAGGTAAAGTGAACAAGTTGTTTGCCTGGACAGCTATAGCAAAAGATGTAGGTGTGATGTAAGACAGGAAAATGCATTAAAACATACTTCCAGTACAGGTAACTGACAATCTTTACCACTTATTTCATGATCCACAACTGTAGGACCATATTCTGAAAGCTGAAGGAGTGGAAGATGTAAGAAGAGTAATTAACTCTCTAACCAGACTCATGCAGTGCTGATGTGGAATAAAACTTCATACATACCTAGATACAGAAAAGATATGCTACTACAAAAATACCCAAATACTTCATTCTGCACACGATTTTTGAAAACCTTGTCTGTGGCAGAAAGACAGGGTGATTGCTTTTCCCACCTTCCTTTTCCCCCAGGAAAACGTGTAAAGTTATGATCCCACAGATTCTTCCTGAAGATACTAAGCAGTAAGTGCTTCACTCCCTGTTTCATGTGAGAGGTGGGCCTGAACAATAAGAATGCAGAGTGACTTATTTTATTGATGTGGTCAATCTTTTTTTTAAAATGACAAATTAAGTTGTCACTTGAACTTCTTTTGTAACACAAGAACGTCTTAAGAGGGTAATATTGCAAACTGCACTAGCTAGAGGAAAGACACATCTGTTACTGCCATTCACTAAAAGTGCCTACGACTCTGGAGAACTTCTGATTTTCTCACCAAGAAAAAAACTCCCTGTGCAAACCACAGTAGCTACTCACAACTGGGCAGCTATTCACAGTTAACAGGATAAGTCCTTTGGGCTAAACAAAGCACTGAGGAGGCTCAGAGGGTCTTTATCCATAAGAAGTGGGATAAAAATAATATAATTTGGCAAAATAATCTGAACTTTTCATGGACTGTCAAAATAGTCTTCATATAGAGCTTATAATGGCAGAGTTGGAGAGGCATACAATACAGGTATGAAACAGCCTTCCCTCCTTGTAAGGGGTGTATTGGACCTAAATCTATGTGGTGCTTTAGTGGGAGAAGACTCTTCCTTCATAGCAAACATCGTGCCCAAGAGATGTCACCCCATAGCTCCTCGAACCTGCAGTGGGCCCCACCAAACAAGAATAGAAGAAGCAACAGAAGAAAACGTGATGACTCCACAAATGCTGATAGGAACATACATCAAGCCAAGTAAAAATCTCTCATTATTGATAATTAAAACCCGTTCCGTGATATGTCCATGTGAAAGTGCACTCTACTGTTCTTAAAGCTGCCTCAAGAGTGTTCATGCTCACAGCATGACCTCCTGCTTTATTACATGCATTTTATGATGTGGAAAAAAAAGTAATAGGGCACAATAAGACTTAACAAGTGAAATGTGATTTTTCCTTTTAAGAAATAATTCAGCATAGTTGCCATTTAATAGAGACCAGAAAAAATTAGGCAATGATATACAAAGATACTGTGCCTTGACCCAAAAATTGAACATGTGATCTAGATGAGAAGTTATGCAAAACTCTGCTTACACAAGTTTTTTTTCTATTAAAAAAAGAAACAACCAACAAACCCCCAAACAAACAAAAAAGAACACACAAATCCCCCTCCTCCCTCCAGCAAAATTTTTTAAATTTTCACTTTTTTGTTTGGTTGGCTTTTGTTTTTTTCTGTTTTTTTTTTTTTTTTTTTTT
>JAWWMO010000083.1:43827691-43859077 GCA_035047845.1 Dendrocincla fuliginosa | reverse complement strand
TTGTTTGCACTATCCCACCTCCCAGACTAGATTCAGAGCAGTCCATGAAGATCACCAATTTGTCTTAAAACTGGTTTTAATCTTAGTTTGACAACTGCTAAGAGCCTTAAAATATTCTTTTCCTCCACTCTTCTGTCCAGGCATCCTTAATACTCACGTACATGTAAGCTATTGAGGCATTTTGCTTCGAACTAAAATCTGGTTTTATGCAGATTCTGGGGATTAGGTGAACAAGTTCTGATGTGCTTGATCCCAGCCTTTCAGAGAAATCATTTTTACCAGCTGCACATCATGTTTTTCCACTCCCTTGGCCAATCCTAGCTTGGTCTGTTGGGCTGGGAATTTCCTTGGGTTACAGAGCTCAGCTAAAACTATAAGTTCTATCAATAGTCTCCAATGCTGGAGGACAAAGAGCTTTCTGCATTCAGAGGCTAAAGTACACACAGTATTCCCATCTCTGTTCTCCTTAGACCAGCCAGATGCACACCAGATACTGGAGTTGGGTTAAAGATCCTTTAATCCATGGAGAATGTGATGGTCTCCTGTACAATGAGAAGGAGTCACAGGCTGATTGTGACTGAAATTTCTCTGCCATTCACATGTCTTCAATTTGATGTTCAAGGTCCCAGACTGTGATTACTAGATGTGGTCCCACCTCTGCCCTTGCTTCTTCTTTCCTTCTCCCAACCTCCCAGACCCCCAGAAGCAGACCAACCAGGTCTTTGCTGTCAATTCTTGCCCTTTCGTTGCTTAACTCAGAAGGCCTACAATGACATCCCATTGCCCTTAAAATCAACACTAAGGATTCAGTGACTGCTGTGCTTTCAAACCAAACATTATTGCACCATGTGGCTACCAGGGCTATGGAACCTGTCAAGGCAACACTGACAGAGGCAAACATATTAAAGACAAGCTGACTGGTATGAAACTTCAGTGCCATCAGAGGTCTCACGGGATAGTAAAGCACTCAGGAACTTAGGATAACTTACTTTGGTTTATCTCAGGTTAAATGAGGTACAAGAATAAAACCCTATCTCAGTAATTTTTTAAACTTGCCTTTGCAGCAATAATGTGGAGACTAAGTGGACTCCATATTACCCTACTGACAATACCCCATCTGCCTCAACTGATGTTCCTCAAAGCTGAATAAACTAACACTAAAAGACAGATGTATGCCCTACCTTTAAAAATACAGCTATCCTTCTACAGCCTGAGACAGCACTATAAAAAAAATTAACTTCATAAAAAAAAAAAAAATCACAGATTCTGAGGTCAATCTCTTTCTAAAAGAACTCCATCACAGTGGAAACGCTGTAGTTGTTGAGGTTTTACTTTTGGTTTGCTTTTCTTAATGCATTTTTTTAAGGTTTGCAAACACTTCTTATAATAAGAAAATAATTGCATGGAAACCTTCATATTTCTTATTAAATACTGCAAAACAAATGTTGTGAAGACTAACCTGTGGAAGCTTTGCTCTAACCACAGCCGAACCAATTTAGCTGCTGACAGAATCAGAAAAATGACAACATACTCAACACTTAGATGTACCAAAAAATGCCTATCAGGCACTGTACTTGCTAGAGAGAGCACAGATCCAGTCAGCACTAAGATAAGCTGTGCTTTGCTTGCCCCAGACCGGTACCTTGTTTGTTGTGTCAGGTTCTAGCCTGATCTGTTAACAATTTCATGCTCAGGTAAAGCCATTTCACCAACTGAGTGGCTGCTGCTGTATCACTCAAGCTATTAAGGGAAGTTTCCTTTTCTGTTGCTGGCACAAGCACTGTTAGTCAGCATCTCATCAGCTGGAACTGACACGTCAGAGTGCAGATAAATGAAATAGTATACTGTTATCATTTTAAATTCCTCCTCATTTTGTAAACCTACAAATTGTCAAGGGCCATCGTACTTAGCCCCATTTTCCCTTGTCACATCGGATACCACAGGAGCACAGACTGTGCACCATCACATTTAACTGATAGGCTTTGAAATCTGTGGACAAGTGGAGCAGCAAGGCTGAAGCAGCATTGCATTCCAGAGCAGATATTCTGGGGAGCACTGGGGACATGGGAAATCTCCACAGGAAAGCTGAAATGATCTTTTCCAAGACACAGTGCTGTGAGCACAGATTCCTTTGCCCTCCTGTTCTAATGCTGCCACATGGAACACGTGAAAATAAATCTGGGGTTTACGTACTTTTTCCCCTCCCTCTTCCTTTGCGTCTGCTGCCTTATCTCAGTTAAAGATTGGTCTGCACAAAGGTAGGGTGTTCTGAGGTGAAATAATTCATCAGTGTTGGGGACAAGCACTTCTGCTGCAGGTGAAGGACCTTCTGGGTAAATCTTGGGTGGACTGAGAATGGCCAAATGATGTGCATCCATGTTGGACACAGCCACAAGTGATGATGAGCAAAAAATTTCCCCCCTTTTCCCCTATTTCATTTCATACTGAATCACTGGCCACTACTATCTGGGTGATTTTTTTAATAATTTCACCTGTATATGCCACAGCCCCTCAATGTGGCTACAAAATTGTAAGCTTCAATTATCATTTACAATAGCATATTGTGACAGTTTCCTCTCAGATTACAAACATGTAATGCTTTATGTCATAATACCCCATCAAACTGCCTAACAACCTAGTAAAACATCATTCACCACCTCTCTTACATGCCTTCCCTGGTTTTTTCCTTCCCACATTTGATAGTAATTTATAGTAACAAACATTTGCTACACTCCCCTCTACCCCATTTTCTCTCAATAAATGTCATTTTGCTATCCCTGAAATGTATTTCTCACTGCCTGCCTAGTATCTCTTTTGAACAAGTATATCAATGTTACTTGCTTCTTTTAGCTAATTATAGTAGAATTTTATCTTTCAATGTCCTTTCCAAGTAATTTCCAGAAACATCAACTTTATAAAACTGCACTGAATCAACAGCATTAATAATTACTTAGCACAGTTTATGTGACCAATAAACTCCTCAGCCTAAAAGCTTTCTATTCCCTGCCATTTACTAAGGGTTATCCTACAAACAAAAGTGAAGTTCTAAGTGTCTCTCTAACGCATTATTTTTCTATCAGTCATTCTCTATTTACTACTTTGCAGCTCATTATAGTGTATTTCATCACATACTTAATCCTATCTTTTTTCTCCATGTACCAAGTAGAAGAAAATAGTTTAACAGAATTAATTCTCACGTGCATCTAATTTTAAAGGGATAAAAACTGAATTCCTGGCCATATATTTACCAACTACCTTTGATTATTCCTTCACCTATCAGGTCCTGACTTTCAGTACAGGGTCATACCTGGAGAATGATAAATACAGACAAGCATTCTTAGAATAAAGTATTGTTCAATTCACAGAGATCAAAAATATTTAGGGAAATATTTTTTTTAATGTACATACTTGTCCATCATACTTACATGCAATAAATTCTTTGCATCACTGGTGGCATCAGTGAGTCCACCTTTCTTTGGAAGCCAATTTTATGCTCGTATCAGCTTGAAAAACTTCATTTAATAATAGAAACACTCCTATTACATTAAACAGTTCTCTCAGCGTTCCTTTCACAGTGTCATCTTCCTTGACCTGGTAGAACACAATTCACAGCCTGGCTAGCATACAGCAGGAGAGTAACTGAGACATGGGCTCCGAAAAATCTCCCAAGTATTCACCGTGAGTCATCATTCCCTCTTTCTGGCTGAACTTCCAGCAACACAGACCCACAAAGACTTGCTCTAGAATCCGTGGTGTTACTTGGCCCTTCCCCACAGAACACACAGCAGAGTAAACAAAAGCAGGCAGCAGAGCAAACAGCAGAGCTTGCTAAAAGTGGGTCTCACAGCCTGACAAGGCAGTGTCACAGGACAGAGTGTGTTTTGTTAGAAAAAGCAGCACAAAGACATTTTGTCCTTCTTTGTGTACAGACAAGATGAGGAACGCTACATACTCAAGGGCCTTCTGCCCCATGAAGACAGCTTTAAACCATGCCATCCCAACCACTGCTGCCCCAGAGAACTGGGTTCTGGCTGCCGCTCCAGAACCCAGGCGGGACAGAAACACTGGGAAAGCTGCGTCCTCCTACACTAAGTATTTCGCCACTCTGAGTATTTTGCCACTTCCTTCAACAACCTGGAGAAGCCCAAACATGCCACAAGGAGAAAGCAGAAGGCATTACCCAATGCTCTGGGCCATCCATGGGATGGTTCCAGGTAAAATTTTTGTGCACACCAAGAGGTTCCCATTGACTTGGTCTCAGAGTGAATTCCTTGCAACTGTGGCACTAAACTCTGTATTTTCAACAAGTCCATATGTGCACAGCTCCTAAAGTCCACTTCCCTAGTCCAACACCTCTCCATGCTGCCCATGCCCCTAACACATAGTAAGTAAATACTGTTCTTAGATGTTCCACACAGTAGCTTAAAGATTGCAAGGCCTGCGATTCCACACAGTCAACATGTGTCAAAAAACAGCAGCTTGATATATTTTAGTAAATGTAAGCCTATAAACAATATTTTTCTCAAGTACAGGGATTGTTTGCAATATCCAGGTAGGTTTTGCTTGTTTGGTTTAAAGACAAAGACTTATAAGCCTAAAATTACCACTTACCTGTATTGTACACAAGAAAGTGTTTTGGCAGACAAAAGAATCTATTTTCACAGAATGCATTTTATATTTAACATGATGTGTCACCCTGGTGTGTTTCGAAACAACAATACCTTCTGAAAGCAGGATCATATCCCTTCTTAAGAACCAGACAAATGTCTGCAAAGGGGCAGGAAATAGCAGCAGCACCTCCACTTCCCCTTCCAAATACACATATTTAAGGTAGTTGCTTCAAAAAATATTGGCATACGCTATTCCTATAGTAACACCTGTATTTAACAAAGACACAATCTCCAGTTAAGACTTTTACAACACTTCAGATATCTCACAGTTAATGCTCTGCACTTAATCCAGAAACTTTTTCTTATGGAAATGTTTCTCCAAATTCAATGACACACTGATATTTTAACATATAAAAGAATATATACAGTAAGGGATTGAAAGCAAATCAGTAAGCAACCACAAAAAATAAAAAAGCAAGCTAATAATTCAGAATTTATTTAGAAAATAATCATCTTTATTTTGTAGCTGTGACTACAAGTGCAGCTATTTAGCTTTATTCTGCATTTGTGTGTGTGCCTTTTTCATTCCTCCTCTTGGCCCATTTATGCTCTTCCCAATTAAGTATCAATCCATCTGAAGCACATCAAATGTACTTCACTGGGATGGTTTTGGCAAACGGCAAATTAAAAAGTGAAATAACAAAAGCATTTGAAAAATGGAAATAAAATTCCCAGCCTGTAACATAAACCATGGTGTGGTAACTGAGGAGGAGTAGGCTTGCTCCAAACTGCACCACAGCTCTGAGCTGAAACGCTACCACCGTATCTGCAGTCACAGACACCTACAAGTGGCTCTCTCAACACAGGTACCTGGAGCAGGTAATTTTTCATTAATACAACAGTAACAGACTTGCCTACTGAGTTTGGAAATCCATTTTGACACCTGCAATGTGCAAAGCCATCAATTATATGTGGCATTTTATACATTTCTACATCTATCTTGCTGACAGTTAACAGAGATGCATGATGATGATTTCTAAATACATATAAGAAGCAGCAGTTTCTGATTAGAAATTCTTTTTCTTTTAGAATAATTCAGTGGGGCACAAGACTTATTCATGGGCTGTTGAAAATTTCTTGTGAAATAACATTAGAAGTTCAATGTATCATACACCCACTTCAAAACATATTCTGGATTGGTATCCTTAAATTCAGCTTAATAAAGCATTACCAATAGGATTCAAATTTGCACCAGTTAGCATGAAATACATTTAAACATAACTGATCTAATTCTCCATGGCACTGCATTGGTTCATGCTGGTGCCACTCCACAAACTTCATCAACACCATGGTACAGCAAGACAAAACCTTTGTAGCTATGCCCTGAAATGCTAGCAGAGGATGGCCAGACTGCCAGCTTTTATTCAGCAGTAGAAAGTGGATACAGAGCAAGCTAGGGATTCGCTCAGGAAAACACACATATATTTCCTCCGAATTTTCTGCTGCTGTGTAGATGTCCGTGCTTCAAACAAAGCCTCCCTCCCTCCCTCCTCATGCTCTCAAATGAAGCCAAAGCTCTACCAACCTGCTTTCCTCACAGGTAAATGTAGCTTGGAGTTACCTTCTGGACTCAGCAGCTGCACAGACAGTCTGTGGGCAGAGAACTGTCAGCAGACAGTCCTCTCCTAAACCCTCATTTGCACTGATGCACCATCACCTGAATGACAGATCAAATCTGCTTCTGACGTGTGACTGTCAGTGATTTAAATACATCAAAAGGAGAATTATTGGTTTAAAAGTAATGATTTGTTCTCAAAGCCAAACATTTATGCCTAAGAAAGAAAAGCAGTGACTATAAAACACTAATCTTTCAAAATAACCGGAATATAAAAGCATTGTCATATCCATAAATTCAGGACTTCAAAACTTGCATGATTAAGTGCTCACAAGGGAATACCTCTGTAACTGAAATACGGGTTGATTTATAACAAAACAAAGTTGCTCACCCGGAGGGTGGCTCAGTACTGGAACAGGCTCCCCAGCTAAGTGGCCGTAACACCAAGCCTGATGGATTTCAAAAAGCGTTTGGATGATGCTCTCAGGCACATGGTGGGACTCTTGGGAAAGGTTCTGAGCAGCGCTTAGAGTTGGACTTGATGATCCCTGTGGGTCCCTTTCAACTCAGCATATTCTGGGAATTTAATTAAACTGCAAATAGAGAAAGATCCGCCAGTGGGAACCATAACAATATAATTATTAAAAATTCTAGTGCTGACTAAACATATTTCTTTTTAATAACATAATGGCTCTGTTTAGTTTTGTACATTTTAGCTGCAAGTATGTGAAAAGACTAAGGACTAATCAACTTGATGCAGGTGGAGATCTCCTTCAAAACAGTACTAAAATGCATATTCAACCAAGATTTTACTGCTTAGAAAAGGCATAACTATGTTTTCCATAAATATTCCTTAACTGTGGAGCATTTCTGCTTGAAATGTGTCTCTGTCTGTCTCAGCAGCACCATTTGGGTGCAGGAGGGTCAAAGCTTAGCAAGGGGGAACAAAGGAAGGCTCTTTTCATAAAAAGTGATGGTTCTGACAGGCAGTGCTGTATAACACAACGTGCCCAATAACACAATACAGCCCTTCTGTGATGCAGATGTCACAAATAAACAAACAAAAAGGTTGCTGGAGTACAGGCACTTCAGTTTCAGGTTGGATGCATACAAGGATGCTGTCCTCAAGCTCCCTTCTCCCCACTCCTTTCCCTCCCACAGAAAGCAAAACAGTAACAATTGGTTTTGGGTTTTTTTTCCCCACTTTTATTGCATACCACACTTTTTACAGCTTTTACACTTTCATGTATTTTCTTTCTAGTGCACAAACATCCCAGAAAAGGTGTGAGCCAAATTTAGAAAATATGACATGGAGGGTCAAAGGTAGACCACTAGAACCAAAAGTCAAGTAGTTATGCCACAAGCTGGGGAGAAAGAAGCACATAATCAAGAGTTCCTTGTTGGTATTTCAGCAGCCACTTATATTCAGTCAAGAGTAGGAAAAATACAAGCAAATATTGAGGGGGAGAGATGATGATTTTCTTCACATACAGAGCTACATGAGTTTTTTATCCAATTCTGTACTATGCTCCAAGACATATTTCAAACCACTGTTCTAGGTCAAAGGTGCAAATTTCAATTACTACAGCAGTATGTATAACTCAGACATAAAAAGGAAGCATTTTAGAACTTACAGCAAAACACAAAAATCTCCAAAAAAATCTTGACTGACAGATGATTATTTTTACTGAGAAAACCAATTGCACAAGTTCTTGCCTAAAGCAAAAGCCTAATTATACACAACATTTTTGAGAGCTCTAAAACACAAATTGCAAGGCACCACTACTTATAATCAAGGAGTCTTCCCTTGAGCCAAATAAAAAAAGAAAAGCTTTAGAGGCATTCAATATGCTGGTTATATGTATGTAACTACAAAAGCAGATAAAACAAAAACTCCGTTCATAATCAATAATTTATAAAACAAAGCAAAGCTTTACTTCAAAAACCAGAGGCAGATTGAGAAGAGCTGCTGATTTGTTAAAAAAACATTATTTGAAATCAGCAAGCAATTAAAGCAAAGCATTTCTTTCTCTTTCTGCTAATGCAGGCAAAGCACACACAGAGTCCAACACACATAATCAATGATGGAAAAAGCTGTAGCACCTGAAGTATTTCCCCTCTGCAAGAAACACTGAAGTCACAAGTATTCCCTTGATTGCAGTTCACTTATTTTTCTGAACAGTGCTACCAAAGTCTGAGTCCAAGAAGTACTTAAACCACTCTACAAATACAATTAAGCTCCCCAGCACACTTAAACCTGTCTCTACCTTTGCAGAAATACCAGTTCAGGCTCCCACGGGACAGTTTGACATCAGTTACACCCATCAGCTAGAAAATTAACGGATTAAGCTCGAATAACAGCAAATAAATAACTACAGTGATGCTGTAAAAGCCAGCAGCAGTTTCAGAGATTTTTGGCTGTACAATGCCCAGCTAAGCCCCAGAGCACAACCAAACAATGAAAAGCAACAACCACCCCAACCTCATTATTAGATCAGGTCATCCGCACTCCGTGTTCAGGACAAATTTGTCAACATTACAAAAAATAAAATTACAAAACCCAAAATGCCATGCTGATGTAAGCCATTTAGATTGCCTCTACTCTGCACAGCCGAGAAGTTTCTTCAGGAATCTTTTCAAAATCTTCAATGACTTCAAAACCCCAAACAATAAAATATTCGTTTACAAGAGGGTAGAAATCCCCAGATTTATTATTTAATCAGGAGAACATAAAGGGAAGTTTGTAAGAGATCAAAGAAACACAGCTGCAGTAAGAAAAGCAGTGAGCCACACAAATTGGAGAAACATTTTAAAATATGCATTAAATGCCTGTTACATTTGCGTGCCCAATTATAACAAGCAAAATCACAACCGAACTCCTTGACAGCATGCAAGTATTTTATCTGAGGAGGTCTAATGGTCTATTCAATAAAGCCAAAGTGACTCAGATTTTGACTTCTTTGTGTACCCTACTAAAAAAAAACAAAACCAAAAAAAAACGCAACAAACAAAACAAAAAACTCCTCCATGCACTAAATAACCTACCAAAACAAAAACATATAGTCTATATTTAATTAGGCCCCTGATTCTCACATCTGAGATCGATAAGGGATTTGCTCTTCACTGAAATAATAGCGTAATACAAGTAAGTTTAATTTAACATAACCCACAACACTTCAGTAAGACTGCATGTGACCTAATAAGAATGACCCAGAATTCACCTACTTCACTATCTTAATATTACGCAGGACCTCAGATACACCAAGTATAACAGAATTTGCTACTTGAGAGGAACAAAATAAAGGTAAGAGGAATAGCATTTGTTTTAAGTAGCAGGCTGGGTATTTCTAGGAAGTCTCTGGCATCTTAGTATCAATTATCCTGATATGTACTATCTTATCAAGTCATTGAAAAGGTATCTAAGGACAATTATATAATTCAGAAACTCAAGCTATCTAAGTTCCCTTCAAGTCAGTGAAAATATTACCTTCCCACTGAGGGGGATATTTTTCTCAAACACAGACATGTAGTCGTATAAAAATACACTGTTTAGGATTCAACACTTAGGATACCCTTCCTGGAGCACCAACAATTTATTCTTAATAACTGTTTTGTTGTTTCTTTTACTTCTTTCCTTTAGTACTCTGTTACATTTGCTCTCCATATGAATTTTAAACCTGATTATCCCACATTCTGCTTCATTAAGTAGCAGTAAAATTCTACCTCACCTTTTTTTTTAGAACAAAACTAGTTTCAGGTTCTCCAATATTGCTAATTTAATCATCTTTTTTAGATTTCCAATGATCTTTTCCAGCAAAATTCTCAACCTGAGTTAATTAAAAATCATCTGCCTCCCTTAAGGCTTTCATTCAGTCTTCTGAGTATTAGAGCATTGAGTGCATTCCTTTAGACTGACTCTAGAGTACCTGGTATCATTAACTGTCTGCCAGAGAACAAAGAATTCATCACCATATTACGAAGATACCAGACACCCTAGCACAGAAATTTAGTGTGTGTGTGTACATATATTTATATTTATATCAAAATCAATATGCTCCTGCGATACACCACACCTTTTCCATGCCAGCCCAAATCCATTTGTCTAAAGCAGGTGACATACTTATTGTACAGTGTGCTCCTGCTGCTGTCATTCAGAAGCACTATCATCACCCCCATTCTGCTCTCAGAATCTGGATTTTCACACAGACCAAGCTTGGGAGGGTTTTAAACTTCTTAAAATCGAATTTTTTAAACTTATTTTCAGTGAAAACAACAGCTTGCAATTCATCTCAACAGCCTCTTCATTCAGCCTTCACTTAAAAAGCCAATCTCAGAGTCAAATTTCACCCATCTCTTTCTTTTGAAAGCGACGCAATCAAAACCTGCAATCAGCATGACAAGAGTTTGCCAAGGCTGCATCCTGGGCTGTGTGTAACAGCCTTTGAAGCTTACACACATCTCCCTCACTTGGATCAAGGTACTTCCCCTCCTGCTTATTCTTTGAATTCCTTCCTTCTTTTTCCCCCCACCCTCCATTTTTCAGTTCAGGCTTGGAAAGTGAATTCCAACATGGACTATGGTCCATGTAACACGTGGGTCAGCTGTCTGATCAGATGGGCAGGGATCACTGGAACAAAGGTTTATTTCGTTTATTTGTAATTTCCCTCCCTGCTCCTGCCTGTAGAAATAGTCTTATTCTTTAAAGAGTGAAAGTTGCTACTGTACTGAGGACTCATAACATGAAATTCTGTTGCTTGTCTGTTCGAAAATCCTGTGAAATCTGAACCTCAATATTATTTAAAAAATTAATTCTCTAGCCTAACCATGCAAATATAATTGGATTTATGGAATATAAATTTGATGAGGGCACATTTGTTATGGAAAGGAACTACAAGAGCACTTAACTCTATAACATGTGCTATCTTCTGGAGTTTGACTGTGCCCTTCCTTGTCTCCTCTGTAAGGCAAACTCTTAAACTCTCGTATTTCTTTTAACAAGAAAGCTACTAATGAAAGCTCTCATTATTATCTATTAGCTTCTACCCTGATCTGAAGCAGTGACTATTCTAGGCAACAAGGCACCTTCAGATTTCTAGTGGAATTATGAGAGCATCAGCATTACCTTCTATCACAGCTTTCACATCCTCCAGGACTTGCCCTGCACAGTTACAGTTTTTGCTGAGGCATCTCCCTACCTGACTATTTCCCATGGGTTTTCAAGCATAGTACAGCACACCTGACTACGTTCCTCTCTCCAGGTGGCATTGCCCAGCATTTGTCAGAGGGCAAAGAGAAGAGGGAAACAAAAAATTTTCAAAAAAGGGAAAATAAAAATCCCAATCCAGTCAGAGTTTGAAATAAAACCATAACTTACGTCCTTGCAGACACTTTTGACTTCACCTCATCTAAACTGTTCAGTAGCTTCTGAACATTTTGCCATTCATTTCTAAACCATTGTTTAATAAGCTAAAGAAAAGCAATCCTTTAATATGAAGCCCCACGTCTCTAACCAAAGCTGAAAACTTGCTCTTTGTTCCTACTCCTTAATTTCAGTTGCAGTTTCTAATCTAAAACTCTTCTTTATTTTTAACCCCCTCCTGATTACATCATGACCTTTTCTTCATTTTTTTTTTTTATTTTAAATAATGAGATTTATTTTTTTCTCCAAAAGCTTTTTGGAAATCAAGATAATTCTATGGAGTTAGGCAGTGCAAACAGCAAAAAAAGGTTCAAGACTAGAAACTTAACTCTAGCACCTGGAGCTTAATATAAACTATCTGTGTCATATATGAACTATCTGTGTCATGCCTACTGTTTTTTCCAGTGTTTAAACAAACACTGATGTATTAATTGAAATTGGACACAATTCCTTAATAATAAAATCTTCCAGTGCACTGGTTTTGTTCTCTCTTTGTTTGCTAAATGGATA
Source organism: Dendrocincla fuliginosa (assembly GCA_035047845.1). Lineage (NCBI taxonomy): Eukaryota > Metazoa > Chordata > Aves > Passeriformes > Dendrocolaptidae > Dendrocincla > Dendrocincla fuliginosa. The sequence goes on along the minus strand of JAWWMO010000083.1, from coordinate 43,846,923 downwards.
TGACAACATTTACCCAACTCCTTTGCAGGGAACCATCACAACTCCAAGTGGAAAGTGCTATAGGAGATATATATAATGGATGCATCTTAATTTATTCTTTGTTGCTAGAGATAAAGACATTGAAAATTTGAAAACATGCTTTAATTTAAAGGAAAGGTAAGTTGATTCCAAATCTATTATAATTTCTTTTTTTTTTTAATTTATTTATGGCTAACATAAAAATAGCTTCAAATATTTTTTATTGCATTAACAAAACAGTCACATTCAAATACTCTTCAGAATAACCAAAGCAGACATGAAACACTGCAGCTTGTAGAAAATCAGCTGAATTCCAAGCCACATCAAAATATTTTACTGGAAATGATGGCAAGGTTATCTTCTGAACCATGAACAGCCCCATCACATATTCTTTTGTTCAAATTATTCAGACATGCCTAAATAAATGTTATTTCCCTCAAAAATACAAGTATACTTTTACCATGTACATGTAAGCTTCTACAGGAGAAAATGTTACCCTCAAAACTATTTAGAAAACTGATTTTAAGCTTCATTTGCTGCCTCTGTATAGGCCTAAATAAATAATTTTCTATGTACCTATTTGTGATTCGATCATAAATCTTTTCAACCCTTACTAAGCAAAAATGGCCATCGACATTTGAATAAAGAAGCAGAATAAAAATGCCTTAATAGTCTTCAGAAATGCCTGAAATTACCTTCCCAAATGTAACACCACTACAAATCACAAACCAGACACAATTTTTTCAAGTAGATGCACATTAAGATGAATTTTACATCTTTGGAAAATTTCTGAATCAATGAAAGGCTTCAGCTGGATCAAAAAACCTTCCAGGTGTGGCTGAGCCTGCGACACAAATGCTCACACAAACAGAACTCTGCTTAATGGACACTTTTCATTAATATTTTTGGATTGCATTCTCCCTTCCAAAACATTTATATTACAAGGGTCTTAAGGTTGGTAGGAAGGTTTGTTCTTTTCTTAAAATTAAAGAATACTGGTGTGTTAGTACAGATATATACTTGTATGTGTATTAAAAATATGAATTTATCAACACCCAGTCTCACATGCTGCTTTCTCACTAAGGATCAGAAGTCTCTGTGCAACTTTTCCCAGAAAATTTGATAATTTCACTATTATTCTTTTTCCAAATAGCGGTAACACAGTTTTTAAAGGAAATCCTTAAAGGAAATCCAGTAACAATCTCATGCTAAGGAAACTGATTATTTAGTCCTTTTCTGCCTGCCCCAATTTTAAAAAATTGGCATTTAATCCATGCAGTGCATTCCCTCTTATCCCTCAACAGCTTCCTTTCTTCAAGAGCTTCCACTGAGTGAACTCATTAAAAACCTTTTAAATTCAAGTGCAGGACAGCAACTTGGTCACTGTAACTCACGTGTTTCTCAGCTCCTTCGAGCTCCTCTGCTCCTCTGCCCTCCAAAATCAGGCGGATTCCTCCCCAGTATTCCCAGTTTGAGCGTGACCACTTTCTTTACCAGCTTCACCACTCATTCAGCACAGAAGTCAGCCTTTCTGGTGTGCAGCTTCCCTGTTCCTGCAACCCTTCTTAGAAACTACCATCACATATCAAATCCACTCATTTTCGTGGTACCGAGAACAATTTAGGAGACAATTTTCATATCACAGTTCAACCATTTAACTTCTGAGCTCCTGTGGAACCTGTGAGCAATTGCCATCTGGTTCTGGAGACTAATTTCCCTTTACCCATTTAGTCTAAAACTTACTCTTGACACTTCCAATTAAGGCAGGCCCCCCACACAGTGAGAGACTGATACGAAAACCCTTCTAAACTCTTCCAGAAAAAAAAATAAAAATAAAGCCAATGTAAAAAATCTCTTCTGCAGTCATTAACTGGCTTTACCTTACTGTGGTGCTCCTTTTTCATCATCCTCCTCAGCACACTCAGAGAGTCTCCAGAAAGCTTCCTCCTGGTACCTCTGTACAAAATCCTGTTTGTTTGGGGTGTTTTAAAATATTCTCCCCATCTTTAAAGAGTGCTTTAGCTGTCCTAATTCACTGGCAAGTTCAGTCACCCATGTTACAGGAAACCAAAGGAAGGAAACAAAACCAAATTGCTACTCATTCCACAAGGAAAGCTCATTTTCATTTCAAATCCTAGTAAGAGACTGCTACTCCTTCCCTACACATTCTGATAACCAAAACACCAGTTCACATCAACAGCATCCTTATCTGCCATCTGAATTGATACAAGTGTGGTAGTTTACACCTCCAAAGCATCATTTCAGCTTTTCTACAAATTCAGCAGACATGACTTACTTGGTTCTAATCAAGTTTTCCAAAGCTGTCTTCATAAAGCTGCTCAATTTGTTTTCCTTATAAACTACTGAAGTTGTGACCAAGTATTTTGCTCAGATTTTCAAAATCAAAGGGGAACATGCCTGCAGGAAATCCTTCTTATGTGAAAATAATCACATTTCAAGCAAATGCCAACAGCATTTCAGAAATAAGCAATCTACTATCACTGACTTACAGAAGAGAACCATCACCTACGCAGGAGCCTTCAAATGACTGGAATAAAATATGATCTGGTATTCATGGAACATCCTGAAGTCTTCCAGAACTGATGATGAGATGAATAATAGCAATAACGAATGATGCACTGCTATTTTTTCATTACTGAGTAATTCGCTTTAGGAGTCATTAGGCAATTGGAGTTTAAAATGAGATGCTGAGCTACTGCTTCTAATTTTTTTTTAAGCTTCAGATTCCTGCCTTCAGCCTGCAGTTATGCAATACTGTAAAAGCAGATCCCTCTGGTTTCCAAGAATAGTTTCACTGAGTATACAATTAACTAAGAAAGAACCCAGGGGTTCTGCAAATGACGTACTGCTGTTTATTGTGCATTATTTCTTCTGTAAACCTGATTATTTCACCAATAAACCTCATTAACTGTGGTCCTGTACAACACTAAGAATAAAAAGACTGCAAATAATACTTTGCTTGTGCACCATAATGTTCTGCTACATTACCTGCTGCAGAAAATTAAATTATATGCTTACTTTGTCAATTTTCTCACCTGACAACACTGGAAAGAAGGATGTTGTAGGAAAGAAGTTAATTTATATCAAAGGTTATTATTAAGTAAGATTGGCAAAAGATACTGCAATTACTATTTTATTGGCTTTTATTAGCAAAAGAAAACAGAAGGATATATATTACTACTAAGTATTCTCTGACTTAATCCAGTGACTTATTCTGCTCTTTAAGCTTGCAAGCAAGCAACTTAAATGTTTAATTGCCAGTGTATCAAGGCAAATTCAGTTACAATGTCAGTTTCCCATAAGCCAATCCATTACATTTTGAACAGATTTACAGCAGAGGAGATTTCACCACCAGAAGGGATTGAGAAAGGTCTTGCAGAAAACCTCCAGGAGCCTTGCAGTGCACACAGCAGCTCATCAAACACAAAAGGAGCCAGGGATCTTGGCAAGGGATGCAAGTTTTTAAAGAAAACTCTTGGACCAGTCTCTGTAACAGGTTTATCTCCTTGGACCTACCTGATGCTCATTCAAACAAAGAATTCAAGGCATGTTAAAATATAAATAGGTCTGCCCTTTCTGTGCCTAAGCCTCTCCATCTATGGAAATGAAACTGAGCCCCTGCATGCAAAGAAAACTACTCAAAGGTCATTTTGTGGTTACTTAGATCTGTTTGTTCTGTGCTGGAAAAATAAACTTCCATCACTTCTGCAAAATGAAAGTATAGAAAAGAACTTTGGTTTCTGTATCTTCCTCAAAAGGACTCTGTTTAAAAATTCATTTATAATAGTAAAGGAAAAAAACCCACATAAATTAACAACCCTATCACGGTGAAATAACCAATGTAAAATGAATCATTAAAAATATAATCATTTTAATTGCAAATGTCTGTGTAATCTCACAAAAAGAAGGCAGAAAACTGGAAGAACCATGTGCAGAACAGCAGGACAGAACTGCTTCATTTGATCAGCATGGAAAATTACATGAATAGCAGAATAGAGACTGGACAGAAAGCAGCATCCAAGAAGTTCCATTATTTTTAAACCAGTTCATTCTTTGTGCACTGATATAACTTTAAGGAACTAGCATCTTTGATCCCTAAGGTGATCAAGTGTCAGTCTGTCCGTACAAACGAAAACTGTTTCTCAAAGACATTTTGGAGTTTTTAATTTTTTAAAGCACAGGTTTCAAGTGTGTAATAAACAGCTCCACCTACTGTCCCAGAAGCAGGGAAAGCATTTCCCAAATCTGCATTTCCAGGCTGCAGCAGGTACAACAGATCTCTTACAATGCCCTTCCATCCTGCCCCTTTGCAATGAGAAATATTTATATCAAAGTAAAAAGAAGAAAAGAACCAGTCATGTAAAATGCCACTCTGAAGTTCTTTTTAGGCAGATGAGGGTCCCCATCCCAGCCAGAAAAAGCATAAGAAACCTACAGAGACATAGGCCCTCCAGCTCAGCTCCTGATACAGAGCCCTAGAAGAGAAAGGAAAGATGCTCCCCAGCAGGTCCTGGTTTCTTGATGTCTTGCAAACATAGCTGCCTTGCACCACCATTGCATCTCCCAGTGGGAAAAACACATCCAACTGAAAATACTGAAGCACTACGTAGGCCAAATCAAAGGCTGCCACAATCTGCTGTGGATTTTTTCTGAATTTTGAACATGCAAGATTCTTCTGTGTGACAGGGAGTGTATCCAGCAATAGACACGGACAGCCACTTTGAGCTTGGATCTTCCATACGACACGAGGAGCAATGCTCTACCAACCCCTATCAAATCAAGGGGCAAAATGTACTTGACCAATCCCCACAGTCTTGTAGCAGCTCAGCTGTTTTAATGCATTGGCCAGACTTTTACTCAACCTTTCTGAGTGAAACTCTGTTATAAACAAATCAATTATGAATAGAAGAGAAAGAAAGCCTGTACTCCCTTCCCTTTCAAGTATCTCAAAAATATTCAAGTGCTGCAGCGATATGGGACTCAGAAAAACACAAATGGCAGTCTTTGAGACTGTGCCCCAAACTATGGTTTGTGACTCACATCATTCTTCAAAGGGGAAAATAAGTTTATTTAACTTAACATTCTGAATGCAAAGTTTCCTGTTTTAATCAACCAGTAACTCAACATATACAAAATTGATCCAGACGCTACTTGTATGTTCTATAGGACAGCCAGTTTTCTTATGTTCCAAATTAGAACATAGTCCACCTATAACTCCTACCCTGATCGGCAGGCTTTAGGCACCTTTGAAAAAAGAGAGCTCCAACCTGCTCATGAAAAGAGCAGAGCACAACTTATCTGGCCAGATATTCAAATTTATCTCTTTGAAAACCATCAAGAGACTGCCCAGTTGCAGTGTCCTGGCATCACCAGCTATCACCCCAGGGTGGGCTGGTACCACTAGAAACTCTTGTGTTTGAAACTCTTGTGACTTCAGACGGAAAAAACACCTCTCATGCAGAAAAAAAAACGCTTGGGAAGTTTTTTGCTTGTTTTTTTGAGGGGTTTGGGGGTGGGGAGTGTTTGTTTTTGTTTGTGTGTTTTTGTTTGTGTGTTTTTGTATAACCTAAGACTAGGATGATTCAAATAAATGACACTGAAGTTAACTTTGCTGAGAGTTGACTCTTGCTCGTGTGAGAGCCAACTGGCACGAAGAGTCATGTCAACTGATTGCAGTACATCTGCTAAAGGGAAGAGTAGTGCTGGGACTTTGAAAAGAAGCCAGTTTCATCTGCCTGCACTGGGTGACACTGAAGGAATGACACTAGAGGAGAGAGCAGCACAGAACAAAAGTCACAGCAGCAGCATCCAGCTTTTCTTTCACACAGCTTTGGCATCCTCCCCCCAGAGCTTCAGGTTGGATCAGGAGTCACACCCACTTCACCCTGATGTTCACTGCTGCTATAAATGTCATCTACCAAATGTGAAGCCACCAAATGCAAGGCTTACAGCCCAGAATGCAAACTTGCAATGATCATGCCAAGATCCTTACCCTACAAGTCCTTCTCTGCCTCACTCTGACTAGAATCTGCTTTAGCTCCTGAACTTGGGATCTGTCAGTGTATCAAGCAGATGGCACTGCAAGCTTTTATGGCTGAGGAACAGTAGAGCACACGCTCACAAACAGTGCATTCCAACAGCAGCGCAGCTAGAAGGATGCACATACTGATAAAACCCAACTCTTAGGAAAAAGCAGTGAACCTTTTTTACCCTTTTCATGGTGTGCTAGCCAGAAAGGTAAGTGCAGTTACACTCAGCACACTGCTGCCAAAACTTTCAAAAACAGAAGTTGCAAGTTTAAGACTGTCATTTTTCATAAATGGAGATCCAGTCAATAAACATGAAAACTTTTTCGATGAGAAGGAATTTTTATTAAATGCCTTGTATAACATCTTTGTTCTTAATCATTAGGATAGCAAGTGGAAATGTGTCCATTTCAAGGAAGCTGTAATTTTTCCCCTTTCCCAGCAGTGAAAACACGGTTAGCTGAAGCCTAGCTTCACCTCAGGCATCCACGAGTACTGCCCTGCCTTAAGTTATGCCTTGCCATAACACCACTCCCTTTGCCTGCTATTATCTAGCCACTCCCATGCCCACTGACACACTCAAGAACTAAGTATGTTGATATGTGCAGGATGCACACCCTGCTCCATATTCATCAACCCCACACCGAGGAGTTCAAGGTGACTCTAAGAGTGTGGCCAGTACCATCCATGATGCAGGGCAGCAAAGACCCCCACCCAAAAGCAATGCCAATAATCACACTGGTGTGTTGAACTAAATTCCATGCAATTTCTGCTATTTTGCAAACGGAGATGTCTGAATTAGCTATAAACACTGGGCATGACCTGAGGTGATGTGACTGCAGTGAAGATGGATCAGTTTTCCTCATCCATCTTGTTTTGATTTCCTTGTCCAGTGAGACAGAAAAGCTAGAGTTATTCATTCATTTATGCCACTTAATATTTGTGTCACTCACCACTGCAAGACAAAAGCTCAGCAAAGTCAGCTGCAAAAACCACCCCATAATCTAACAACTATGGAAGAGCAGCAGGTTTTGGACCTTTGCTATTGGGACCAACACTTTTATAGAGGAGACGTCCAAGTCACTGCATGTGTGATCAAGTTTCTTCAGTGCGTGCCATGAACCATGAACAAACACCTTTGCTCCAGCAAAGTAAACAAGTAAACAAACAGACTGTCCTCCTTTAGAAAAAGTACAGTCAGAAAACAATCAAGACCACGGGCATACTGTATTAGTGTCCAGCAAGAGAGTTCATTTTGAACCCAGAGACAAATGCAATCCCAGGCAAAACTTTAGCATCGCTGTAATAAAAGACTCTGTTGCAATTAAAACTAATGTTAGCAGTCTAATGCTTTGCATGTGTCTCAGTCTGAACAAATTGGGTCAATCCTCATTTTGTTTTTTCTTTTGGATAAACTAGGTAAATCCTGTATTTCCTTAGATGGATAAAATGTGAAATACTGTAAAATCCTGGCAAATGCTGTGTCTAAAAGCCAGTCACATACAGTCAGACTCACACAATATACTTCAAAAATTAATGTTATTTCCTCTATTTTTGTAATGCCCTCTTGCTCAGTGCAATAAAGCAACTCAGAAAAGGTGCCTTAACACTGAGTTTAGGTTGGTGTTTTATGAGAGAATATAACTTTAGCAGAAAACAAGGTAAAATGTGTTGTAACATTATTAACTGCATAATTCCAACATTCTCAAAAAATGTAAAAATATAAGACAAAGCATGTGGATGACAAAGAAAACATACTCAGCACCAAGAACAATATGCATAAAATAACTTGGATCATTATTGGCACTTTAAAAGGAAAAACAAAAGCTCTGCTGTACTGAAAAAAGTAGCAGTACCTGTTCAGATGCCAAGCCTTAAGGGCTCCCTATGTCTTATCAAAAAAGAGAAATCCTTCGTTTATTAAATTCGAGAGGGAAACAAAGTTCAGAACAGAAATCAAAGTCATGCCTTTGTCTTCTTTCCCCCCCCCCCAAAAAATGGCACAAGAACAAAAAGACCTGCACATGGGAAGATCACTCTGGCTGCATCTAGTCCTGCACCCTAAAAAGGGTCAGAGTGCAAGCTAACCCAATGTCATGATGAGGTCCAACAGAGCATGACGGTGAACATACAGGAATCATTCCAGATTTAAAAGAAAAAAACAAACATGTTTTCTCTCCCCTAATTCCTTTCATTTGCAATGGGAATACTTTAGAACACGTTAAGGAAATAAAATTCACCTAGACCAATACACAGACATCAGGGGGATTTGGGCCATTAGAGAATTTATTTTTTTTTTTTAATATAAGATACTGGTTTCAGAACAATTCTGAACTTTCAAAGTCTGTACCATGATAGAGTGGAGACACTATAAGTTCATATAAACAGCTGGCTGACAGCAACCATCATTAGCTCTTGGCCTGGACTGGATGGACTAACTCCCTGGGAAAGCCAGTCCACAGATCATTAACAGTCTCCATGCCTAAGGATCACTGATATCACAGCCATGATTTACATCTTATCACTGTGCTTCAGGACACAGTTAAATACTGCTTGTATTTCACAGGTTAGAGAAAGGAGCAGGGCATGGTTCTGTTTCTCACAGTGGTTGGGTGAGGAAACATCGCCCTTCATTTGGTACTGGATACCTTAAAACTTCTTCTGGCTGATTTTCAGTATCAAGACATTTTACTACCTGGAGCTTTGGCTGAAATGACTTGCAACCTTGGTTGCTGCAGATGCATTAGGACGGAAAAGATAATGTGAAACAAAAGAGACTAAATTAAGTGTTTCATTAAGTGTTCATAGGTCTTTGTATTTCATTAAACTGAACTCTAAGCTTTTGTGGCTCCTGGACAGGAGGATACTAATTTTATAAAAGATTTGTAGGTCAAAGTTTGGCACTGTTTTTCCCAAGTAATATGGCCTTACAGTATCTGGGCACCTTGTATTCACCTGTCTTTTTCTCATTTTTCTTTAAATTAAAAGATTTATTTTATTCAAAATTCAAAACACGGACTTCCAAAAAACTCCTTAATACTAATTCTCTCAGTTACCTTCAGTGTTCTACCTCTTGCCTTTTGTCCTACTAAAGAGCAGGTGACTAAAAAGTGCTTTGAGCAACAGAAGCCAAATATTTGGCAGCTGGGATGTCTGTCTCAGTGCTTCACCTGACACACTGAGACAGAGAAATTCAGGCAGGGGAGGGTCTATATGAGAACATTTAGTCCATAGCTCCCCCAAGACAGAATCACTTACATCTATGGCTTTAGTGAATATTTCCTTATTCCAAAACACCTTTAGAAATGGAGATCCTGCAGTCTATGTGGGTAAGCACTACAAGGTCTCACTACACTCCGTGTTAAAGGGTCCTCCTCAATGTGAACCCTGACTTCAACTTAGACACATTAATTCACATCCTGCAACCAGCCATTTAGCCCCTCTCTTATTCCAAGAATCTTTTTACTTATTCAGTGTATGCAGTATGTGCCAGCCTGTGGGCCATCTGAAATGTGTCAGCCTCATTCTTTGGGGCACATTATATTTATTTCACCTCCCTAAGTGAGGTTTCTCTGTGTTCCAGAGCAGCTGTTCCACAATTGTTCAGGCTAACAGATATGGGAGCCGCACACCTCCTGAAAGGCAGCTCCCCCTGCTTTCACTGTATGTCAGAAATGGTCAAAGGGGCCAAATGAGGACGTGGGAATGCCACACATGTTCGTGTTTTCTAATTCAATACACTTTGACCTTCCTTCTTCTCATGTGATGGTCAGGAATCATTCATCCTTCTCTAAGTTCATGCCACTGCCTCTCACACCTTACTAAGCGTAAGTCAAAACAAGCTTTGTGTCTAAGAAACTGTGTAAAGGAGCAGCTTGCATGGTATGTTAGGAAATACAGTGAATTAAGTCTGATTATTGGGGAAACTATCTGCTTTCTGTGTAACAATCACATCTACAACACAATGATGTCACGCTTTCTTTCCTCCCCAACTCCACTAAATGAAATCCGCAGTGGAAAGGAAAATGCAAAATAGTTTTAGTCTACTTACTTATTGGCTATCTAAAGGCTACTAGTACATGATAAACATTTTAATGAGGTTGGAATTAGGACAGTTTAACCTCTTTGACTCAAGCATACATATTACACACATCCACCAGCTTAACAAGGCTAATCTTTACAAAGAAAGACAGGCACAGACATGAGAGGGTCTACTAAAAACTAATGTCATACTTTGTACAAAATGAAGAACTACAGAAAGTTTTTTGAAATCCAAATCTTTCCAAAATTAAAATTAATTACTTCTGCTATTCTACTATACCAACCATGAAATTAGCCTTTGTCCTGTTTTTATGTACTCTAAGGATATTGCTTTACATTTTGTACTATGCACCTCACTGACTCACTCAATTTGATCATCTTTTGAGCACACAATGAAAACATTTCCTGAGTAGGAAATTAGGATTCCTATTAGGAATTACACATTAGGAATTCCTATTAGGAATTACACATTACACATCCTACTACAATTAGGATTATTCTCAAGCAATTTCACCCAGGCTGAAACCACAAGACACAAAAGTGTAGGAGAAGAGGTCACAAAATACTCTACTTAAAAGAGGAGGTACATGCAAAAGCTTTCCTCTAAATAGAAAGCAGTTTAGGGTTAACAAAGTGGGTAAGATCACCCATGAAGGCACTGAAATTTGCTGCAGAAATGAATGCCAGGTGAAAACAGTTGACACAAACATCGCACTTGAAGTCAGTGGTGTGGTACCCATCTTACAGAGACAGAGTCCTCACAGCGACTTTCAATCTTAAATAGTCAGAAATAATAACTCAAGATCTCTCCAATGCCTTGACTTCCTTCTCATCCAAACTGATCAGATTTTTTCAGGAAAGACTGTAGGATCTTAACTAATCAAAAGCAGCAATGAAGATGCATCCACACTATGTTACCACATTCATCCACAACTGAAAATTCTTACTAAAAATAATTAAAACCGGGAATGGCATAGAATCAGAACTAGATGAAATCTACAATAGGAAGCTGCAATCTATTTACGCTTTATTTTAAGAAGATATTTCCTCAGGTAGCTGACCGAGTTCAGGTTACCCTTCTCTACCTTACACTGACATTTCCCAAGAAGGATTCTTACTTTCATCCTGGTCTGACATTGCAACAAAGGGCACAACTTCTACAGAGTTTCTTGTATCACACCAACAGGGAATTTAACCCTCGGGTGGATGAAGAGTGCCTGCTTTTCATTCTTTCAAATTCACGTTCCCCATATTCTCTCATGTCCAGAGCTTGAATAAAACTTGCTTTAATAGTCTTAATGCTGCCTGAATTTTTATCATACAGCAAACTACTACACAATGTAAATGAAACCCATGTATTTTTGGCTTTTGACAGAGGTAAAACATCCAACAAAGTGCAAAGATGAAAAGCTTTCCCTTCACTTCTTACAAACCTACATCTATAATTACTCGTGGCAGCTTCAGTTAACTGAATTTCAACAAAGAAGGTCAAGCCATAAAGGCCTAATTAATTTTACAAATACTCAGCAGGATAAACTAAGATTTCCCCGAGGAGTTAAGAGAACCTGAAAGGACTAATTAAGAATGAGAATATGATGTGGGAGCTTAAAATTATGGAAATTTTGCATGCATTTTCACTCAGATCCAAACTGGCAGGAACCCACTTCAAATATTTCATTGACTCATAATTACAAAGTAAACCAAGAATGTTGAAAGGTTACAGAGAAATTATTATTTCCCCACTTTGTTTATCTTCACTTCTGAAACAAAATATTTCAATGATGTGTATATAAATACATACACACATATATATATAGGACAGAGTAGGACAACTAGTGGGTATTACCAATGTTCAGTTTTCTGAACATAGGGGAGTTTGCTTATATTACAGCTTCCAAACCCAAATACCTACCTGAAATTGAGACCTGCTTGAAGTGAGAACCAGAAAGGTCTATGCTAGAAATGACAGCATAATTTAGATTGTATTCTGAAAAACAATCCCACTGATTTCAAGATACTCTTTGTCTGCTTTCATTCAGAACTGATGAAAGTGCATTTTCAGCATACACTGGCATGGTATGTTCAAACACATGCCAGTACATATAAAATTCTTGCTATCCTGCATTAAGAGAAAAACTTGGGGAAAAGAAAATCTTATCAGGAACACAAAGTGAAAAAAACTTCAATGCAAGTTACAAAAATACCCACACTTGTGTTTTACTTCAGAATCTCATGGTTGGTGATGTTCAACATTTCAGGCCAAGTACATCAAATGCATCTTTTGATACTGTGTGTCAAGTGACTAGAGGGAGATAAACCCACAAAAGCCACTCAAGTCTCCCATGTCACAGTGAGAATGAACAAGATTACACTGTGTGTATACATATATATATAGACCTACTTTGTGTGTAGGGGACATGCAATACTCTGTGGACACGGGCTGTTCTGCCAACAAAGGCAAACAGAACTGTAATTATAACTAACTGCATTTTTATTCTACTGGATGGATTTCTACACACATCACCCCACCACTAAAGGAAAATTGACTTTATTACAACAGAATAATACAGTGCCATAGAAACAGGGTAAAATACTACTATTTAAATAACAGCAGAGATTGGAACTTACTGTGGGGATTTTTTGTTGTTTGGGGTTTTTTTTGCTTTAAAACAATCTTATACTATTTGTCACATCTCAAAAGTGCATATTGCAGCTCAGGGTGGTGTGTCTAGGCTCCACAATACCACTGAAAATATAGTTTATATTAAATAACCACAGTAAGAGTGTCAGTAAACCAAAACCAAAACAAACCAACCAGCATGCAGACATTTTTCCTCATCTTAAAACAGTGTAAGATGTTGCAAATCACAAGTGCACAGATTATTCATAACACTGGATACACCAGTAAACAAAATTACTTTTGAAATTACACACTGTTTTTGCAACTTTTACACTTGCTGTCATTTGCTGAGTGATTGCTCATCACTTTGTGTGACAAATCTGGTCATGCTGTTATTCCTGTCCTACAGGAATAAACAGAATCTCTCAAATTTGATTACCTAAAGCACTTCCGGTGAGCTTCGAGCTTCTTTCATTTCAAATTGGGGCAAAAAATTAAGTCTCATTTTATTCTCAACAACCACCACTACCACCAAGACAGAACTTTCAAGAAATTCTGTTTTACTTTTAACACATAGGAAAATGCCTTAGGGTTTGCATTAATATCTCAGAGATAGTTTTGCAGTGTTCTTTTATTACATATCTCACAAGCATACACTATTTTCTGGAAAAAAAAATCAAAAAACAAATAAACAAATCCCCAAACCCCCCAAACAAACAAAAAAACCCAAATAAACAAAAAACACAAAACCAACCACAAACCCCAAAAACCAAACCCAACCCCCCCCAACTTCTAATAAAGGTATCTTCTTTTATAAAGAAAAGCTCAAATCCTTGTTCTGTAGCCATGTAGGGCTGACAAACAGAAACAGAGTTTGCCACTTCCATGAAAATTTGTAAAGAATCAGTAATATATGGGCAAGAAATATAAATCTCTTAGAGAAATAACTCTTAGCTATTGCTTATTAAAAGGACCATTAAAAAATTATATAATCAGTCAGTGAGTTCAAAAACATCTTAAGTTACATTTATGAAGATGTAGAAGCATGGAAATTTATCTGACTTGATAACAAAATGTCAGGCTTTCGTGATAATCCCCTTAAATTCATATAGTGGAATGTTTCTCAGAGAGGTAGAAGGGCGTTTAACCATCTTTTATGATGGCATGCATTTTTCTCCAATATCAAGCAGGACAGCAATCAGCTTAGAGATCCAGAGTGGACAAGAATCAGGAAGGGGGCCCAGCTGGGGCAGCTCCTACAGCAGTTCAACATTTGGGCTTCACCTTATTAACCTTAATCTCCAGCTTTGAAATGGGGACAAAAGTATTTCTTACCTCACCTTGGTCATTAAGGGAATAAACAATAAAGGTTTCTCAGGTTCTCCAGGGTTATAGTTACTTTCCTGAGTAAGGCAGGGGACATTCCCACTCAGCCACATCTCACAAAGATTAAAAACTACACCAGAGACAAGACAGAACCTAAAATGACTTAAAAGGCAAACACATACACAGATGGAATTAACTGTAAAATAGAAAACCTAATTACACTATTTTTGATCAAACGCAAGATGGCAAAATTCTCTAAAACATAAATAGTGAAGAGAGTAACATTTTAATTTTCCTGATTGTATTTAGTGAGGGTTTATATGCTTTTTGCTCCACCACATTCTATTAATATTGAAAGATTGATTGTGCACTAACTTAGAGCTTTGTGCAAACAAAATGAGGTATTGTTGCTGTATTTTGCTTTCTCATTGGACACTCCAGGGTGCTCAGCCTTTTGAATGCATTATGTACAAGCACATAAACCAGGCAGTGTGCTCAACACCTGAACATGGAGTACAATTCACTGGCACCTACATGTAAACCAGCTTTGATTTTTCATGCAAATCTTCCATCCTTTGCATATAAAATAATTGAACTTTGCAGCATGCGATATTAACCTGCTTACCTTTGTTAGTCAATGTAGGAGGAAAAAAGATCACAAATTTAGCATACTGATAACTACATTAGCTACTCGTCACTCTTACACTTCACAAAAACTAGGAAACATTTTCACTGCCATCAATCCATTTAAAAACTGCTGAAAGTGTGTTGAACTTCATGCAAATGTCATTATCTTAATAAGGCAAACATGACCATTTGAATTTGGAATGTTGGATGTTTTAAAGCATTTACTTGAGAGGGAAAATGAGAGCTTCCATTATGTTCAATAATAAAACCTCAGGTAATTTAGATGAGACCTCATCTTTTCTTGTTGTGTTTGGACAACAAAGCCTGGAATAAAAACTTAGCTCTGTGCTGTGATTCTTTAAATAACTGTGGAAAGAGAGCTGACTTGGAGGATGTAACACTTGCATTCAGTCAATGTAAACATCAAAGAAGAAGTGTAAGTGATGTCATATGGACTTTTGCACATGACTAGTCCAAATCTATGTGCGTGATGAATTTTAAATTGTTTTCCTAAATTAATGTAACATCTGTTCAGCCTGGAAGATCTCCCTTTGAAAATTCCCAAAATATCCATCAACAGTGCTGACTATCTCAAAAAGGGAAAAACAGAGACAGGGTAATGTGGAGGTCCTAGATAATAAAAGAATAAATTCAGCTGTCAAAATAAAATTTAAAAAAAAAAAAAAAGCCTCTTCTAGGACAGCAGTTTGATTTCTCCATTTAACATTAACAAATCTTTTGCTTCCTTCAACAGAAAATATCCAAAATACTTAATCATTCAGAAGTAATTAACATCCTGAACTCAGGAAAAAAAAGCTACGGAAATGTAATGATGTATATTCAACAGTGCTCGCCTATTAGGTACACAATATGCATTTTTTAACATTGCTTAACTACAATTCCATTCTCTTGGGTAATCCAAAAACCCCTGAAAAACACACATCTGAAAAATTCACCCGAGAGAAGAGAATTAGAATCTTGAATCATGGAGAATGTTGCACATTCTTTACAACATTTGTTTAGCTACCCAGCACATTATCCCATTTCCTCTCTCCACTACAGTCAGCCACCACAAACCTTTGCCACTTAGGGATCGACAAGTCACAAGATCAAAGTTTTGAAACTGAAGGATTAAAAAAATAAGGGATTAATTGCTGTTTTCCTGTTGTTTCCATGAGTTTTGCACAGCTTTTGACAAAGCCTTTTCCAGCTGGGGATATGCTGCTCTGGGCACCACACAAAGGTAGAGCAAGAACCATTAACTGTGCCGCTAACTGGTCCTGCCTGCCCTGCCTAGTTAGGCAAAGCCCTGAAAAACAAAGGGAATTAACTTGCCAAGACTCACAATTCCTTAGTCACAGAGCTCACAATGTTCCCTCAGCTCTCCCAAGACCAGAGCTGCCTGGTTTCTGGGTCACTCTGTCCCCTTCTCCCAGAGATTCCCTTCCCCAAGGAAGGTGCATTATGAAGGAAATAGGTACGCAGGACACGAGCCCTGCAAGGTTTAAAAGTTGGGATCCTCTGCAGGCAATAATTTTTCTTCTCTAATGAAAAAAGTTTATTTCAACTTCTGCCTGGGTCCTTATCTCTAAATTTCATGAGTACGCAGCCTCTTTGCTGCTGTTTTCCAAGTCTCTTTGATCTTATGATTATGTACATACTGGTTGCTTGCCATTATATAGAGTCTGAATAATGTATATCGAAGCTAGATAGCTCCAAGTACACTCTGTACCCAGGAATAATGTAACAAAAACCTTAAAAGTGGTTCAAAATGCTTGGGATGGAGAGAAGGGACACATATAGCTGTCCCCTCCATGCTTGCTCTGTGTCTGCACGGCCCTAAATCACACGGGAGCACACAGGGAAGAAACAGGAAAACAAGATATAAGACCCCCCAAAAAGTGCACATGGCTGCCCTGAAGCCCATCTCCTTTTGTGTAATTCCCTGATTGGAGATAACCCCAAAATGTGAGACATATTCTTCTAAATTTTATGCCTCCCCATAACATTATGGTAGATGAAAAATAAGCCAGGAAAGCAGAAAGGATGGTGGGGTTTGGCTTTGGGGTAGTTTGTTCGTGCTAAGTTTTCCCCATTAACTGCTTTGGACCATGTTGTGCAACAGTCCAGGACACAGCCTAAGTGCTTGGTGTAACCTGCAGGAAAATGCAGGAAGCCACAGGAAAGCAGTGAGGTCATGTCATTCTCACATGGGTCTCTGCTTTTCTAAGCCTAAGAGTGAAACATCACAGCTCCACAAACTAGATACACAGCCTTCAGGAAGCACTGAAAATCAACTGCATTTGTATTTAAAGTACTTAAGTAGCTGCATAAAGGCTCAGCCTTGACAAATCGTGGTGCTTAAGTGCTCAGCTCCAGTGGACACAGGCACCTTATCCATGTCTCCTCTTAGGCTGCCACAGGCACTGTTACAGCAAAACAAAACAAAACAAAACAAAAAAAAACCTAAAAAACTAAACCAAAAAATAATAATAAAAAATAAAGATCTACAGCTAAAAAAGACACAAGGTTTAAAATGAAACAATTTGGCTTTCTTAATCTTTACATCACTGTGTTCCCTTTCATGTTTTATTTTTGTGTTTCATAGCTTACAAGTAGGTTCAGAATGCAGAACAAATTGAAATATTAAATATTAATTCTCAACATACCAATTATTCTACCATGTGAGATTAAAAAATTTATATGATAATATAAAGGGGAAAGTTGCTATGAGTCAAAAATCCCAAGGAAAGTTAGCTTTTATATCTTGGTATAAAGGCCCCAAGTGCTGTATCCCAAATTTTTACATTCTAAGCTTGGCTGTATCTCATTTGCTTTTACATCCATAATGTGCCAGCTCTCTAAAGGATACTTATTTATGATGCTTTCATTAGGAGGGTACAAATTTAGATACACTGGAAATTTATAATTCAGGATATGCACAATTCCACAAACAAGCGGTGCTACTCAGGACCTTGAAACGAAAGCAGTACATAAAAATAGATCTGAAACAGAGACAGGCAAAACAGGCTACTTTTCTGTGAATGAGCTGGAATTCCTCTGTGCGCACCTACCTTTAAAGAGGTGGAAAAAAACCCCATACTTTCTGACCTGTTTCAACCAGTTACTGAAAGAATTTATTATTAATACTTCTGAAGACGGAAAGACAGCATCATTATTATAAAAACACATCTCTCAGTGGCGTATTCTACACTCTGTTCCACACTGCAGAAAATGCAATACCTTGGCAATGGTTGCTTCAGAATGATTATACACAGGAAAGACAACCACCAGCTCGGGCTAAGGCTTGGTCGCCAGAGGTGACCTGCCCCATGGAAAGCTCCTGTGAGATATCTGACAAGTCACTTCTTGTCTTCTGGCCCCCAGGTCCCATCTCTACCCCAGTTCTACCTGGCTATCATAAAGTCCAAAGGATACATAAAAGGTTGCACAGACTGAAGACTAGAGTAGGCAGAAGCTCTTGCAATTAAAAATTAACTAAATACTAGAGTGAAAGAGATACATAGAAGTTTTTGGTACTTATCAAACCCTTAATAGGAAACAAAGAAATGTAATGCAGACAGGGAAACGTGCTGGAAAAGAGAGGGGCTAATTTCCTGTACAGATAGCATGCAGCCAGCTCTTGACACTCAAAAAAAAGCAGCCCATGTTTCCAGCCCAGAGCTACCTACACTGAGTCAAACTGTTTTCTTTAAACCTGCAGTGTATCCAGCCAAAAACATATCACAACAGTCTCCTGAGCCTAGCAAAATGTAAGACTTCTAAAAATAGAGAAAATCACTCTTATTTCCTGAGGCTATCATTGTTAAAATGCCAGTTGTAAAGAATCATTTACACACAGATGCAGTTGCAAAATGTAATTATGTAGGGATCCTGATACTACTAACTATTAATTTAATCATACAGGCATTTGTATGATCATATACAATCGTGTTTGCAGGCAAGCTATCTTCCTCAATGATAATTAACTAAAATATTATTGAATAAACATTGCAGAAACAAAACTATGTTCACTGCTGCTGTGCTTTCCTATAGTCATAAAAGTGATACTTTAAAATCCCACTATATTAATTAGGACTATGGTGATAGAGAAAGAAATCACCTGTTGCAAGGCAATTTCATCGCCTTGGAGTAAGGCCAGTACAAACTACAGGAACCATTCAAGATACAGAAATCCAAAAAAAACAATAGGCAGAACTTTATTTTCTAAACCTGAATTAAATGGACTACAAAGAAATCATCCAGGTCCTTCAGCTGTTTTCACAATGGAACACGCAGAGCTCTAATTCAAAGCACAAGTCAAATGCAGCTTCAGAAGGAAAAATATGCAAGGATGAAACCCAAGCACAATCTTTCTTTACATGATGAAGATACCAGTCAATACAACTTGCTGGGAAAAGGAAGGAAGGATTTTGTGCTTTTGGGCTACCAACATAATGGAGAATGACAAAGTGGAGGAAAGTTTTCCAGGCTAATATTGCAAGTAATCTACATACAAATTGGACTGTCACACCCAGAAAAGAGATTTAAGG
>JAWWMO010000083.1:43800747-43811734 GCA_035047845.1 Dendrocincla fuliginosa | reverse complement strand
TATTTTTTTCTGTTACCTGAAGAGAATTATTTTTATTAAAACCAATCTAGCATTATGAATAATACATGCCAGCTTCAGATAGACCAAAGGAACAGCTACTCACTACGAAACTCCCTATAGGAGGGGAAAAAAGAACACATTTTTACTCAACAGATCTGCTTCCTTATACTTTCAGTCACAAAGTCATTAACTTGCATGTACTGAAAAAGGGTCTAAAAAGGTAACATTTTTCTACACCCACGCTAAGAAGCACAAGCCACCGTGTTGTGCTTCTGCTGCCAGAGGAACTCTTCCCATGCTCGCCCAATGCAGAGGGATTCTACATTGCATTGCAGGACCCTCAAAACCTCCAGCTGGGTGTTCCTACCACTTAAGCAGAGAGACCAAGGACGCTGTAAAATCAGACAGAGAGATGACAGGGAACACACAGTTAGGCTTGACTTGAGATCTAGAAAAAGATTTATCTACAAGCAAGAATGTAAGGGGTTCAATACGTGAAAAACAATGGGAAATAAAACCCACTCAGTGCACAGTGGCTACACCCAAAGCAACTGTCTTGGGAACTACACCATAAACTGGGCTGTTGGTGCATCTTCATAAGGGGCTTCACAACCTGACAAAAAATTGTTGAGAAAATACAGATAAACAAAGATCTCATTATTCCTGTGGCCTTCATGTCATGAGGCTGAAGCTTTAACAAAGGTCAGATAATACTTCTGCTGGATGTGTAGAAGGTTAAATGCCCATCAAATCAATTGCACCTCTGCCTGTTGTGAACTACGGCAGCACAAGCTCCAGTTTACTAGAAAGATTACAAATTATTTTGACAGCCTTTGCCACACTTTAAAGCGTTTCCCAAACCTTGAAAAATTAAAGGCTCAAAATTTAGTGGAAAACCATGAAGATAATCCAAACCTCATGTCCTCCATCTATTGTTCAGCAACAGCTACTATTCCAACCCTGGACTGTAATTATGTTTTACAGGCATATTCATGCCAAGGTCAGCAGCTTTGCAGAGAACCTGTCCCAAGCAGACTTTAAGAGAACAACATATATACTTATGGACAACCTGTCAGTTGTAATATATCTGTTCTGAAAGCAGGATGTGAATATTTCAGTTTCACAGACATCACTGAAGCACTACACGTGCAGCAGAGAACACTGTACTTGAATGCTGTTAGCTGAGAGTGGGGGCTGTCAAACACAGAAGATAAGGCACCTCTGGAAATGTTCAGTTTTTGTCAATATTTTGGAGCAAAAAAATGCTGAAAACCAGTTGGGAGTGAACCTGCAAGTATATGCCAGCAAATAACTTGAATTCTTACTAATGAGATGAAAAAATCATAAACAACATATTAAACAGAAGCACAAATAACAGGAAGCTTGAATATATTCTCTTTACATGCACATACGTTTTTGACATTAACATCACAACTTATAGATAGCAAAGGTCAAGTTCAATGAAATGACCAACACCTGTGAAAAGTCTGATAAAAGCCTCATTCAGATGAGAAATAGCTATGCATAAAATGCTCTCCAAAAGATACAGCATCTTAGAATTTTAAACTTTTTTTATAATACAGTGTAAAACATAAGATTCTAAGAATGGCTTCCTTCAGCGTTTCTAACATTTAGAAAACAAGACAGTATATTGATGAAGGAAAGGTTAAAAGTGAAAAAAGTAGTATCCAATACACAAATTCTTGAATGAGATAAAGTAAGAAATCATCATGATTGCAAAATAGAATGAAACTAAAGAGGATGGCAAAATAGACATGATAAAATGATATTGAATTCGAAGCTGGTCTTACCATCTTCCCACCTACCGCCAAACCCCACAAAAAACTTTCACATCTTTATATGATTATTACCCCAACTTTTTTGTCCCAACTCTTCTACGTGTCAGGACCAGCATTAAGCATCTCAAAGTTACACACACCGAATGTTCCAGAGGGGTAACTATGTATGCAACACTAATCTGACTTGCCCTGCTTCCTCTACTGTAGCCTAACACAGGAAGACCTGTTTGTTCTCCTTTACCCATTACCTCAAACAATTCTGGCTTGACAAACTCTCTCTTTCTGCCAGGATTTTCTATTCCAACAACTATCTATTTTCTTAACTGAATATCCTTCATTTGGAGGGTGGCTGTGCAAACAGAAAATACTTGATTATATATTATTTAATTAAAATAAAAATAAGAGTTGATAGCTTACTGACAGAGCTCTTTAATGTATAAAAAAGCAAAAACCCCAAGTTCAAATGACTGGACCCATTGTTAAAATGTGTAAACTACCAGCCAAGTCAGCAACAATAGTCCTCTTATAGTGGGCTGAGAAGGTCGCATACAGGATTAAACCCAACAAATCTCCATGGGTGCATGGTTCCATAGAGCTTGTGTCTTCAAGATTAAACCTTTGGTTTTTAGTAATACTACAAAGAGCAAGAATAAAACCTTGCTGAGTCAGATACATAAGCTCATTTCAAGAAATGCCATAGTTCTAACTCAAGCTCATGAAGCTGAAGAAAACACCAAGACACTCTCAGGAAGGCTGAGGCTGGATCCCAGGTCACTGGACCCAGCTAATCCCTTGCTAAGTGCAGGTCTCTGCCCAGCTACAGCCCTTGTACCCACAGAACACTGTTGGTCTCCTCAGGTCAGGTATGTGCTCAGCTAAGCCTGCAAGTCTACTACATGAGGATCAGGTTTATTTCCCAGGGTGCCTGAACTGGCTACCAGCTTCTCCTCTATCCACCTCAATCCTGCCCAGTCTCAAATTCCTGTATGAAGAGGCAGTAACCAGACTGGAGACCTCCAAGAAGCAGCACAGTTCCAAAACAGATAGGGCTGCCAGGTTCACAGCAGGATCAAAGACACACAAAAGCAAACCAGTTCCTTAGCCCCACACTTCCCTGAGGCAGAGCAAAATTAAAGCCAGTTCTGAATTAGTGCAAGAAAAATAGCAGCTAACAGCAGAGTAACTTCAGATGAAATGCCACACTATTTACACTGTACTACAGCTGCCCTTCAGATAAGAGTGAGATAAGTACACCTCGCTCCTTGGACAGGTTCAACCCTCTTCTGCTTCTTGACTCATGCCAAAAGGCACAGGAGAGAAAAGCTGCAAGCCTGCAAGGGAGAGAGGCTGATGGTACACAGATTAATCAGAAACTGGTAAGAATTAGACATACAGCATTAATGTGACTTCTCAGAAGAACTTTGCAGTGAGATCAGCTGAGGGAGATGAGGTCAAAGCAGTGGTGCCACAACAGCAATCAGAAATGTTTCATGGAGACAAAAGCAATTGCATTAGAATTTCAGAAGCGCCAAGTCTGCACTTGTCCTGTGAAATACTTTATTCAAGGAACTACAAAACTTTCCCAGGACACTTTTACTGTAGAAGGATCTATCGGAATTCTGGTTTACAAAACAGCTGCAGGAGATGGGGGAAAGAAAACAAGGAGCACACTTAACTAGGATTAAGATTATTTCCCCAAAACAGAGAAACCTTTCTGAACTCCCTCTGACCCATGCCTCTGTCATATATGGTACCTCAAGTACTATCAAATTGATTACAGGGCATTTTATAGAACTTAAATAACCCAGAAAGGTCCTGCATTTTCCCCTGCCAGGTATGTGTGACTCACATTTTCAAAGGCCACTGTAACACACTTGGCAGATAGATATATTGGAACCAATTATCACTGCACTGTTTCAGTCGTGGGAAGTTCACCAAGTTGAAAGGCTTTTCTGATAAGGTTGTAAAGGTCTCTTTCCAGCTGAATGAGTAACTTACAGCTGTCATAAAGCTAATTATATTAAAGCAGACAATAAAAGTCTGTATATAACAGGATAATAAGCATTTTTTAAAACAGACATGTTTTAGTGTTTACATTCAGAAGAGTGAAGTTCACTTTTATTATATCACGGATAGATTATTTAACACTGTGACACATTTCAAGTTCTATAAGAACGAGATGAGACACATAAAAATGAGAAACTTACATTGCATTTTTTATTTCCCCCAAGTGTTTCTGAAAGATGACAGAAACACTCCTAAAAAGCAAAGTTCTACTAGCCTAAGAACAGATAGCATTTTAGGTTTTGTTCTTCTATGCACAGTAGAAAATGCCATCCTTGGACTTAAAAAGGAAAATTAGTAACTCTTGCTTTCTTAACCACAGGTCTTTGAGAAATTATTTACTCGAAGGTGGGTTGTATTTTTAATACCTAGGTTGGTCATACTGAGGTGATTTAACTTCTCTCACATATTATTACAGCAAAACACCATTTACACAAAAGCAATTGGTTCTCTGTTGCAAGGCTCTCTCGTGTAGGCACTTTGCACATGTTTTTTTAGGACTGCATCTAGGCTGGAGCACAGTAAGACACACAACAGATCTGTTTGACTCCAGAAACCATTTACTCCTGTTTGTAGTGCCTGGGAAGTAACAAGCCCTGCAGGGACAGACAGGCCCCTTTCAGCCATGAGATCACAGTTCTGCTCGGGAGGACCCAACCCTGTTGCATGACCTTACTGACTGTGATCTCTGCTGGCTTTGCTGCCCAAAACAGGCATGTCTTGAGCAAGAAGTACAAAAAAAAAAGCATGTTGATGGGCTTAACAACTACAAGTCACAAGTCATAACTGATGCATTGACTTGTAGGGGAAAAGTTTTGGAAGGAAGCCAGAGCATCTGGGAGTCAATGCAAGAAAGGCCTCTCCTCTACAAGTGTTCTCAACCTCCTACCAGTAGGCAGAGGCAGGTGGGAGACAAGCAGGCTCTCCCATCTCTTTGCTATTGGGAATAATTTACTCAAATCATCTATGATCCTTCACTCTCTTCGGTCCAGAGTTAATGAAAAAACATCAGAGCAGCTGGAAAGAAGTAAAGGAAGATGCAATTGAGTGAACAGAGCTTTGATTTGTCCCTGAAAGAGTGTCTTGGCAGCAGAGGTTGGTCCCCCTCCTTTTCCTGTCAAGCTGGAAAACTGGCCATGGCAATGCTTTAAGAACATTCAAGTGAATGGTATTTTAGCTACTACCTACTGAGTTTTAAACCATTTCTGTTATATAAGCAGATAAACCTCTTCAAACAGTCAATTGCTGGTGAGGATATAGACTTCAGGCACCTAAAGTTCCCTTCACATGAGCAATAAAGTTTTTACAGTATTATCCACTAGACAGGTAAGTGCCCTTATAGAAACACTGAACAGGGGACAGCAGCCACACAGAATGTTGAACAACTGCCTCAGTGCCAGATGCCAACACAAGGGCTACACTGCACTGCTGCCTTTGGTTACTAAATATCAAACACATTTGTAATTAAATTAGTTAGCAAAACATATAGTAGACTGGAGGCACAAACATTACAATTGCCCAAAAGCACGAAACAGAGGAAAATGCAGTTGTGTCATCTGGAAGCAAGGAGGAATAAAAGGAAGGATGAGCACATTCTGCTCTGGGCTACAAAAACAGGAAGAAGGGGAGGAAAAAAAATTGCACTTCCCCCAGCTCTCACTATTTGACAAACTTAAGTATAGGACAATTAATTTTTAAAGGCTCAATTTAATCAAGCAGTAAAAATGTATTTATTACATGATCAAATGAGAAAGTGCTACAGAATATAAATTCTGAGTCACATTCAACTGGAAGTCACCACTTGCCACTTTCTCTACAGCAATTTTCTGCATGGTGTATAGACAAATATTTCATTACAGATCTCAAAGAATAGCAATCACAGCGTAATTCAGTCTTCAGGAAAAAAAAAACATGGAAAAAAGCTAAATTTTACATATTTGCTTGCCGAATACTTGTGATGAGTGTAGAAATTAAGAAAAAAAACCATTCAAAGTATTTACAGCACAATCTGCAACATCACATGGATTTTGGTTTATTTTTGTTTGTTTCTTGCAACAAACATTAGCAGGCAAGGACCTTCAAAGTCTACTTCACTGTTAACCATTTGAATAACAAATGCACATTTAACTATGAAAATTAATGGCAGGCTATCTGTCAATACTAGTGGAAATGAGCTAAAGTGGGGGAAATATGAATATTGCCCACTAAATGCACATTTGCAATCTACCTTCCATGGGAAAATTTAGTTTGGTATTGTCAACATTCAAGTGACAATTGGAAATGGATGGACAACAGACAACCACCCATAATCCCAGTTCTCCAGCTACTGAAGATTTAGGTCTATAATGAAAGCTAAAGCCTCTCATATGATAGGTTCATTTTAGCTAACAGACACAAAAATGGTACTTGGTTTGCATCTAACCCACAGAGACAAAAAACATCAGGACAACTGTAAGTAACAGGTCTTAAACAAAAGGCTCGATATGTCTAAAATTTTAACTTTTGAAGTGTTAGTACCTCAGGGGTGAATTTGTGAGATTATGGTTCCAGGAACACTAGAACTGAAACACAATTCTCCTGGCTTTTTTTTAAGCTGTAGACTCTCTCCCAGAGAGTATTCAGTCATCCTCATTTGATGAAAACCAGTATATAACTTCTTATTCCTCAGAAGCCCTGAAGACATAACGTTGTTAAATTGAAACACAGATGGCTTTATTACTTCTTGTGCAATATTTTACCAAAAAAAAAAATCTAATTACTTACAATCATGCAACCCTATTGCTGATGAAATGGCTGCACAAGCAATACTTCCATCTCACCAATGCTTAAGGGACTTTAAAAGGACAGTAATGAATGAAATTGAAAGAATTCAGCTCCACTTTTCAGCAGCAGTCAAGTTTGCAGTTAGTATCAAGGGGATAAAGAATGCATTTAATAAAAGAACACCAAGAAACAGTAAATATAGGACTTCAAATGAGAATTTTTACATTTAAGTTATTTGAACAAGGCATACATTAAAGGGTTTCATTAAGTCAAACATGACCATACCTGCTCCACCTTGTTAAACTGCAGTCAGCCAAAGTCTGTGAAGCCACCTCCCCAAAGAGGTGATTTGAGAGTCTACTCTGGCATCACACAGAAAAGCTTCAAGAGCACATCTCACATCCTCTCTGCACACAGGCACTCACTTCAGTAAGGTGAGTGCAATTCTTCTCCCCCTACCACATGCTTTATAAGCCAAGGAAGAGGCAGGACACTGAGAGTAGCATGACAGAATCCCAAGTGCCATTTGAGACCTTCTCAGCACAAGAGAAAGTTCCTACACACACAGCTCTTTAAAACAACAGCCAGGATCACTGCAATGCCAATAAAATCTAGGTTCTGGTCCTCAGGAAACATCAGGCTTTTCTGCTTTTAATGGCAGCTGCTCAATGCACAAATTCTTTCTGCATGAGGCTCCCCTTCCAGTTAGTTCCTTGGGTAATTCCACCAGATTTCATAAAAATGGGCCCCCTGCCAAATTATTCCTGCCAGGAAATACCCACTTTTAAATAACCTATCATCAGGATTAAGTGTGAGCTTTGTTTAAATATCATATTTTCATTGCCTTTTCTGACACTGATCACAGAAAGAGTAATTATATAACCCAAAGGCTCTGTAATAAATACCACTGTGTGGTTTATTGTGGCCAGAGAAATCAATTTACTGTCTCCAACTGTAAAGCTATGACTATATGTGCATCCTCAATATTTGTTTATCTGTAAAAGCGAATCTAAATATTCTCCAGGAAGCACATCATCTGGGACCAACATGAGGCAGTAAATAGTAGCTCACAAGCCAGGTAGGAAAAGGAACAGATAGCAGAATTTAAAGCTTTGCAAAGCAGCAAAATGCTTGGAAAGAAATGAGTGCAAAAAGAGAGAAGACTCCTACAACATGTATCATATAGAAAGATCTATTCAGCACTTATAAATAAACAGCTTCCTCTTTTTCTCAATAGAAGTTCCCTACAATCAAAATATTCTAAAAGGTTTATGAAATGTACCAAAATACCTTGATTTTGAGAAGAATCTACATGACTTGACACAATGAAAGGTGACTAGCAGATCATCAGAGTATGATCCTGTATTTCAGGTTTACGTCTTTTTAACCCAGCTTTCTAATTTATAACTGTGACAATATTTTAAACTGAAGCAATGGTGGAAATGGACCTGTAATATCTCTTAGACAGCCAAAGACTTACTGTTAACCAGAAAAAGAAAGGATGTGCTCCATTGCTACTCGACTGCTACCTCAGGGAAGTCAGTACAACTCAGAGACACAGCAGAACAACATGGGCCCTTCATAACCAGCTTTCCAGATTGCTCTTTCAACTGATGCCTAAGGAGTTCTGCTGGCCAGCTATTCAGAGATGTAAAGAAACAAGAGGTATTATCTACTCAGCCCCTTCATCAAGCGTTTTCAGGGAAGACTCTTCACCAGCAGGAAAGAACCTTCATTCATTTCTCCCCTAGGTGAATTGCTCAAATTGAAAGACCGAGGTCTGGGAAACTTTCTATGTTCTCAAATACAAAATTCATAATTATAAATGGTTTAACATGCTCAAACATAAGGTGTCTGGTGATGTTTTACTCAGAACATGGCAACAATCAAATATAACTGTTCCCAAGTCATGACATTTTCGCATTACAGAGATCTGAGGAGGATGTTTGTTTTTCCAAGACTTACAGTGCATAAAAAGATACAGTGTTTGTTCTTTCTGTCACCCAATTTCTGACTGCTTCAAGAAAGCCAATATCCATTAGCAACAGCTGGTTTGGACTCAAGTTTTGCTAGATTAGGCATCGACAAGGTTAGGTGGGAGATAGGCCCAGATTCCCAAAATGCAAAGACTTAAATACAGGTGTATCTTGGAGTTGTGGTGCCTCACTGTTTGGTTTTTACTATTCAGAAGGACAAACCTTGACTTTAAATCCCCCACATTAATTGTTGGTATCTCAAACTGAAGTATTTGTTTGAGTGAAGAAGGAAATCCACAGTACTGAAGAGGAGTTTTATCCATGCAAACCCAACCGAGCTGGACTCATAAACCACACTAGAGGCAGACAGACCGTGAGAATATAATCAGGATAAAAGGAACATCAGATCTCACCAGATAGCAGCGACTTCCATGATGTTCTTTCTTCTTCTGCCTCTTTTCCAATCTCCCTTGTCTCAGATAACCCAAATCACTACTACAAAGTGTTGTAAAATGCTGAAGCAAAGTAATCAAAGGAAAATGCCACCACACCGAGGGAGCTAAATGTGGAGACATGAAATATATGACTGAAATGCTCTGCCACATTTCTGAGGTTACTATTCTGCAGCAAACATCAGTATTAGAAGATTTTTTCACTGAATGAAAAGAGCATCATAGCAGTTTTCAAAATTCCTACCTGTTTGTATACGCTACAATTATGTACTGCTGATTTACTCAGCACATTAATTGCAATTAATGCTAATGTTAATAATTAATGCTAAAGCAGCAGTGCTTGCAATACCAAGATAACATACCTATTTAAGATCATAATTTCTGCCCAAAGCAATGCCATCACATTCTCCTTTTGCAACATTCTCCTCTGCACTAACTTATTCAGTGTAGGTGTTGTATGGCCGGGACTGTTTGTTTGTTTGAAAGAACATCTTAATGCAGAGACCTGTTGTTGTGCATCTCCTGTTCAACAGTCCACAAGACTGTTTAGCTGCTGAATCTCAGCAGTCCCAATTGCCATTCCTAGCAGAAGTCACTACTGAATCCAAAGCCTACCTTACTTAATTATTGTACACATGAATCTGGGGGGGAATTTTAAGAACAGCCTATGTTATCACAAGAAATTCCAATGCTATCAACTTAACCAGAGAAATGTAAGTCAGAACAGAGTAATCCTGAAAAATGCACAAAGTAAATTCTGTCCTTTCTTTTATGAAACTGAATCCCAAGCTGATTAATGGGATGCTGCATCTTTTTACATTGTCCAAGGGCAGAAAGTCTTTGAACTAGAGTGCCTGCAATTGCTTCCTCAATTGATTAAACCCAAATGAAGTTTGAGAGAACTGTCAGCCAGGAGAATACTTCTTGGTGATCACAGACTCTGCTAAGAACTAGAAAAATATTTTGTTTGATTAGGAAGAAAAATTATTTCCTCCCATCTACTAACACTTATTTCCTGATCTCATTTTTATTCAGAATGCAAAAAGATAAAATACCAGTCTGGAACTAAACTGAAAGTTTGGCAAATGTAAGGAATTTAAAGGCTATTCCTCCTCAGACCCACTATAAAACACTAAAAACACCTTCAAATTCTATCTTTACAGTAAAGTCACATTTTTCTTTATCTGGATGATCCATGAAACACAAATTCATATTCCACTTTTATGCACTAAATGCAGCTACCTGTAATAATAGAACAGTGAAAAACCAACAGGCAATATTTATGAGGCATATAGAAACTTCAAATGGTATCTTACTGCATGGAGCAGATTTCTTTACTAGTGACATTATTTAGATTACAGTCTCCTATCTAACAAGAGATATTCCACATCTGTCATACAAATATGAGACTCTTTCATATTAGTCCACAATTAATTCAAATAAAGTTTTCAAAAAGACAGTCACAAGTGTCATCTGGTCATCAACAGAAGTAACAAAAAAGCCTTTAAAATGAATAATATATGCAACATTCCTACTAGATGAACACAAGTTTGTTTTTCAAAAACAGGAAAGTAAATGAAGAAAAAAACCCACACAAAGTCAAAAGAGAAGCAAGTAACTCATTGCCTCCTGCAGGTTGGAGAACTGTAAAAACCAGAGGGCCACAGTGGCAACAATAAGGAGCTGTCCTCCTTTTAATGACAGACCTTCTATCACAGTACAATGGTTCCTCCCTGCCCCAGTGCTGAGCTCTGAGCAAAACCATCAAGTCCATCACACACTGATGGGAACTGAGGGCAGGCAAAGGAGAGAGGTGACACCAGCACCTATATCAGCCTCCTTCACAGACAAATGTTACAGGAGCAAGAGAGAAATTAGAGACTCTTTTATTAAGTCTCAATCAAAGTGTTTCTGAACAGCAGAAAAATTTGAT
>JAWWMO010000083.1:43773840-43800647 GCA_035047845.1 Dendrocincla fuliginosa | reverse complement strand
ACAGGAGCAAGAGAGAAATTAGAGACTCTTTTATTAAGTCTCAATCAAAGTGTTTCTGAACAGCAGAAAAATTTGATTAAATCCCTGTCACCTCCAACAGGTACCTCTTTTAATTACTTCCTGATTCAGAGTTCCTTTGATTGAGATGCAAACACTGATTTCCATGCTTCATTCCATTTCCCATATGCTTCACAAAACAAAGGTAAATTCAGAATACCCTTTTGTGCTGGAAGTGCTGCAGAAACACCACACCATTTGCCTATGTCCTCCAATATTGACTAACCAAATTAAAATCCACACTGTATCAAGAACCACACACAATTTGCCATAAAGTGGTATCAGGTTTACATCCTTATAATGCACTGAAGAACTGTATTAATGAAGCCTTCCTATGATTCTCTAGGATACCAATCCTGTTGTAGACCATTTTTATCAAGGTATTTATTATTTTCTTTTATAAAGTTGGGACAGAAGAATGGGTCAAACAATACCATAGATCAAAATGCTTAAAAAAAGTATGTTGAGTTCACCTGCTTTCAGGAGAACTTTAGGTCATCACTAGAAGGGGAATCAAATCATTACAGCAATAAAGGAAAAGAAGGCATAAGCAAATATATTGGCCAGTTATAACTCATTCCAACCAAAAACAAAGGACCACACTGTTACACAGTCTTCTCTAGTGTGCAATTCAAAGGCTTGCTCTATTCTCAGGCACAGAGCCAAATACATACAAACTGTAAATAAAGGCAACAGCAGATTAACAATTTACCCCAAGTTAAATTACAGTAAATGATATGACTTTGTAGTAACTGCCCATATGTTTGTTCCTTCTCCTAAGCAAACAAAGCTCCTCACTGTACCCTTCAGGAATAAATTATAATTATAGGGTAGGATCATATACTTCAGCAACACCCACTGTAGCAAAACTTTGTTGTATATTAACTTGCATAATACCCTCAGCTGAGATACAGCTGACAAATTTTTGTATGTCTAAAAATACTACAAATGCAAAACGTGCTAATTTCTACTACTTCTCTTTTTTTCATTCTTTTCGCAAAGCTTACAAAAGCAAACCCATTTCATTTCACATATGAACCAACAAGTGTTTCAGTGAAAAAGTATTTCCAAAGACATTCCTTAAGCTACACTTTGGGAGTGCTGACAAAGTGTTTTGACATCTTTGGTATTCTCCCTCTTTCATTTAGCTGAAAAGGTTCACCACTCTCATTTAGAAAGAAAAATGCTGAGAAGTTTGCCATTTGTGAAACCAAGATGTGCAATCCCTAACATGCCCCTCAACTCAGTCAGCACCACTCCCTCCCAAAAAGTTGTCCTTGGAACTCACCATAAACACAGAACATGCTTATAAACACTGAAAACTGATCTCCCCTCTAGCTACACACTGACATTTCTGAGAAAGCAGGGAGCTCATAACTTGCACTAGTGCATTTTGGAATGAGGCTGAGTAGTGAAGAATCCAGGAAAAGCCATTTACAAAGTAGCTCTCTTTCCATGAACTTCTCAAGACACAGGTTCCTGTAACTCAGGACAGATTTCTAAGAACTGGTATGCCACTTAGCCCAGCTCATGCCCCTGGGACAGCTCTAAGGAGGAAGCTGCACAAGACAAGTTCTAGAGAATCTGAAAGGATGAGGTGTTAGGTGAATACAAACTCAGCAAAGCAATTTATTAACATTCACCTCTGCTGATTCATTAGTTTGAGGCAGATCCTGTGAGATACTCCCTAAGTTTCAGCATAGTGAGCAAAAAACTCAATTCACTCTTTCTAATACAGCAGCCTTACCTTCCCAAAGTGCTCCTTCCATGCACTTTTATTTGTTGTCATGAATATTTGTTGAACATTTATTTGTCATGTGGATTCTGAGATGCTTTTGGTTCTTTGCAGGCTTCAAAAAGGAAATTTTAGCAAGTATTCAAAATGCACCTGTTTATAATCAAAAGCATGGACAGTAGGATACAGCTCCCCACTCAGTATGCAAAGGCAACTGAACTTCACAGCAGCCTCTTTCCACTCTGTCCCATTCCTATGCTGTTACTTACAGCTCTTCTTGGTTTTACTCAAAACTGGGGGCACCAGAACTGGCTACAAAAAGTGACCAGAGAAATTTTACTGTCTATGAAGAACACAGAGCATGGAAATTCTTACAGTAAGCAAAGACAAAGACTGCCCCTTGATTCACCGGCAATACTTGAAATAAAAATATCACCAAATCCAACTTCTAGTCAATATTAATTTCCTTAAATCTACTATCTCTGAAATATTATAATACTTCTTAAGAATAGTTACTACTTCGTAGGTAGAAGCAGAAGTCTTTTCCTTTCACAGACATTGGTGTTTCTTATATGTGTACTTTTAAGCTTCCATATGCCTATGTTTCTGAAAAAGAGGATTATGAGTCAAATTTCAGATCTAAATGACAGGCCATTCATAACTATGAGCAGTATTTCTTATTTTCTTAGAAATCAGAGGTGAGTATAATGAAAATGGGAAGCCACGCAGCTTCAGGCAGATCCACCCAGATTGGGGCAGCCAAGGACAGGTCTATAGCACGTTGCTATAGAAACAAAGTAAAACCATTCCCTTTTGGCATAAAAATCCCCCTAAAACCAACCCGTGCTTTAAATACACCTCTTCCAAAACTAACACTTGCATATTACTTACAATTTAGTGAACGTTGTATGGAAAAGCATTCAGAGTATCCCTGTTCTCTAAACTCCAATATGAAGAATAAATCCTGAGCAAGTTACATTATGCAGCCATTCTTTTCATGTTTATTTACACATTCTACTGCAATTTGAAAATACTACTAATTGTACTGTTATAGTAACACCTGAACAGAGAAATTTAAGGTAGACTGAATTGTAAAGACAGGAGTTTATATGCAAGAGAACATCCCTTTTCCGCACTGCAGGGCTAGTCAGGTGAGAAAAGATTACTTCTACAAGTCACGTTTAACATCTTACACTCTTCATACACAAGACATCAGAGATTAAATATTGATTTTACATTATAGCCATTCATTGTCACTAGAAACACTCACTCCTTTCAGCTAAACTGTAGCCAATAATTTGATTAGTCAAAACCCATAATGAAGAACAAATTACACAAAAAAAGTGCCTGCAATAAGTTTTATAACATCTCTGCAACATCATACTGCTCCCTTTTAATACCTACCCACAGGTTATGCAAGCTGGGCACAGTGCATGCCAGCTGTGCTTCAGCTGCATCTCCATGGCCTGTGCAACATCAAAAAGGTACAGAAAAATGTCTGCAGCTAACAAGTTCCTCTAAGATTCCCTAAAAACAGGCTTTTATGCATCTTTTTATACGCATGCAGAAACACGAGAGATGATGCTTTGTTCACCAGCACTTCCTCTCAGCTGAAACCACATTTGTAAATACATTTGAAAAAGCCAAACTCATACCTGGAACTGCCTGTATTCAAACACCTGGCACCTAGAACTTGCTGAGAAGTTCCATCTGTGTTTTTGCTGTAGCATCTACATGCCATTCAGGTAACAAGAACTGTCTTCTTTGTTCCCATTATAGTCACAAGCACACACAAGATGCACAGAACTTGCTTGAGAGGCACCTGAGCTCTTTGTAAGTACCCTGGCGTTTTTTTCCCAATTAAGTTGAAGATATGTGGACCCATATCTAAAACTCAAGGAGCTGAAAATTGTTTGCTTTTAATGCCAGATTCTTTTCAGCACCCTGATTTCTCTCTTGTAAAGCATAAAATACATCCTACCCTCTCATCTACTGCAACCACTTTCTCCACTTACAGGTGCAGAAGGGACCAGTGCCTGATCAGCAGAACCTACACCCTCCCTCCAGGGACCCTTTGGTGTCAGAGAAAGGAGTTTTGGGCAAATCACAGAAAGGACTCCAAACCCGTTGTACTGCACATGAATTAGGACATTGTGTCACTGCTGAGATACCCACTTCCTTGTCTAAGCCCAAACACAGTGTTATTCCACAGCAAGCAGCACACTTGGATCAGTATTTGTTTAAATTAGTGGCAAGTCAGAGTTTTTAAATGCATTTTAAAGTGCATCTTTACTGACTATAGCAAAAACAACCATCAGCTATCTGACTTTCATGCAGAATTCATCCAGGTCACTGTTTTTTGATAAGCAACTTATCCTGACCTGAGAATACGGCTAAGGGATATCTGTTAAAATATTAAACACGGCTTTTGAGACAGGGATACACAATAACAGTGTAAAGCATCTAGTACACAGATGCAGTACTGACAACTCTTAATCCTGACAGGCTGGGTAAGCTACAAAACAGGTTTCTTTGCATCTTGGAACATTATGTAACTAAACTGCTGATAAGCTATAAAAAAAAGATGCCTTGCTCTTAAATCTTGTTAATGAACTCTTACTTCCAGGAAACAGCTGTAGTGCCCTAGATATGTTTTAATCTTGTTTTATAAGTCAAAACAATAGCAAAATCATGCATTAAGCTGCAGCTATGGTTCTGATGAATCATTCCTTGCACTCAAAAATAATTTTAGGCATAGGAGAGCTAAAGTTATGACAAGTTACCAAACCCTTGCACTGGAGAAGCGTGTAGTTGTTTCACCATGGGAATCACAAAGAGCACCATTCTCAGAGAAGGAGTAAACCACTTTTAAGACCTTTTATCACAGGGAGAGAACATGTCTGTCAGGACAACCCATAAAGATGTGCTAGCCATTCTCTTTAGCACAGCGTGGCCTTAATCTCAAGGCTCCAGAGCAGAAAGGGATATGATGTGGTATTTTACAGCCTCCTGCTCTGGATCCCTTGAGGAGTCAGTGAGCAGGCACAGGAGCCAGAGCAGTGACTATCTGCTCCAAAAAATCAGGGTAATGGACAGGAATGTGCTTTTGGCTCACCCCACACTGTTTATCAGAGTGAAGGGCAGGAAGGCTGACCTTATGAAACCACTTCAAGTAACAAGGTATTGATCACAAGTTCATCTGCTGGAACACTGAAGCTTGTGGCAATGAGACCAATCTCCTGTTCCTTCCTCACTAGGAAAACAGCTATAAAATGGCTTGGCTTGGAGGCAGGGACAGGAGGGAAGACAGACACGTTTTTTTTTTTGCTTGTTTTTTTGTTTGGCTTAAGATATTTGATACAAGCCTGCCACAGGAAGGAGGAACAAGAACATGATATGTAGAATCAACAGATAGCTACCCAAATGTCTGACTTGGCATCTTGCCAATTTGATGACTCACACCGACAATATTTTGATTAATGGAGTTTGGAAGGAGTTCAATATTTGATCCACTATAAGACCCATGACACATACTGTAAAAACACTGAAGTCTACTATAGCCCAACAGGAAAAAGCGTCAAACTCATTTCTGGGCTTTGTCAGGTATGAGAATTTCTTTTATCAGAAGCTTCTTCTCAAGCCTACTCATGCTGCAATGGAATATGCTGCAAAAGGAGCAGAAGAAGAAAGCAGACAAAAGCAACTCTCAATTTAAAACATTTCATCATTTTCCACACAAGGGTCTATTCTAATCCCTTACCCATTCTTTGGCTAAAAAGATAATTAGAACAACCAGAGTAGAGAGGGTCCTCCAGTGAGTACAGACATCTCATTTTTTTCTGCAAATAAAACACTTCTGGAGATTTGATCATGAATCACTGCATTTGTCTTTACTACAATTGAAAATGTGACTGTTTAAACAAAAGGTAGCAAAGCAGATATTCCCCAGCCCAGCTATGAAAAACACAGTGATGGTTCTGCCTGTGGGTGAGAGTCAATTCTCAACACTTCCCTTGTGCTGTCCCAGCAACCCCACGTAACTATTTAAGTTGTTGATGTGCTATGATCACATATCCACGTGGCATCAGAAGGTCCGCAGTTTTTCTTTGTATTTTCTCAGGTGATTAACAGCAGTGGTTTAAATAAGAGAGAAGCGTGTTGCCTGCAAAGAATGTTTTTCATCCCTGCCCAGTGCAAGTTTTTAAGGTTTTTCACTAGAATACCACCATGCAAATGGCTGATCCAGTATTCACTACTGGAATGGAAACTTTTGTTAGCCAATGGTTATAGAAAGACAGCTTAAGTCACTCCAGCCATGGCCTCCTGAAGTAAAGGAGCTGCTGACAGGCAAAGCATCTGCTCTGTTTGCAGCTCATCAGCACTGAGTCCTTCATAAGACTGCCCCTTCCACCCTTCCAACTTTGCTCCCTTTGCAGTGGCTCTGAATGTTAAATTCAGAATCAGAACAACCACTTTTCAATCTGTCCACATGGCTAAAACACAGCAGGTCAAAAATATCTACCACAATAAGATGATCCATTTTTTTTTTCTCTAAAATGATAATTTCACTTATTTAAAAACACCCTGACTTCTTAGAATTCCTGACCTAAAACAAATGAACAAGCATGTTTAAAACACAGTGGTGACTGTAAAAACAAAACCAAAGAGGGACTTGATGTTGCCTAAAGTGGATGGGAATAAACAGTGGCACATTTGAACAGCCTTGAAAACTGAATAAGCAGACAGTAAATGGCAACAGATTAAAGACAGGCAACTCTTTTACACATCTGTTTCTGTAACTGGGTCTATCTCACAAACACACATTTGGCCTTGTAAACTCTCCTCTGTCATTTCTTTACAAATTAAATAAAAAAGAGCACACAACCCCCCCCACGAACTGCAGATATGACAAAGCAAAACATTAGACACTTAACCTCAACACAGTCCAACCTTCTCAACTGCTGACATTCTGCACCTGCATGAAATCTGAAATTCAAGATTCATAAATCTGTATGTGAGAAAACAAATTATTAGCACGTCCAATCAACTTCCTCAAAAAAACAGCTACAATTCCTAGTGTTGCTGGGGCCCAGAGACAGCCTGCAGAGCTTCAGAGGCAGAGGGGATGTATCCAAGGTTGTACTACCATAGCCTGGTCTTGACGAAAAGCAACTCAAACCAACCACCTTCCTGGTCTGTCTTCTTCAACCAGCTCACAGTAAACTAATCCCACCCGTTTACCAGTCTGTGTTACAGTTTTAGCCTCAATGGCTCTGGATGAGTACACAAACACTGCACTAAATAACAACATAACACCACTGCCAAAGAACAGAACCAATGCATAATCAAAACAGAGAGATACTGGGCGAACAGTAAATATTATTCATCTGATACCGGGCTGAAAGCCACAGCAAAAAAAGAAGCTAACCCGATATGAAGCAGTAAGGCATAATAAATCAACAACTAATCGCTAAATATGTGCATATGTTTATCTGATTGTTATCTTACTGTTTTTAGTCAACTGGGGTTTTTTTCCCCACAAAACGTACAAGAGCAGCCTGTCTGATAACATTTGTATAAAGCTGTGAGAAAGATTTAAATTAGAAGACCCCTGCAAAGAATTCTCACTGCAGAGAGATCCAAAACAGCATTGCAGTGGAAAATGCAGAGGGATCAGCGTGGCTTTTCTCCCCACATTGATGACACCAGATTGTTTATGGAATACAGAAAAATAAATGAACACGTAACTACTGCAATATCATAAAAAACATGGGCATATTAGGTCTAAAGCAGTTGCCATTTTACTCCACTACCTTAAAAACATTTATTAGAAGTGAAGGTAAGCTTCACTTCTTGTAGTATGTTACTTAGCTGTTCAGCTGCCACTAGCAAAGCAAAACTGAATTCATCAACCTCTCACAATTTTCTTGGCTTTCATTGTGCTCCTGATATAGTGGAAATCTATCTTATATTCCCTTAAGTAGCTCCTGATCTTTAGAAATAACTGCTACCAATGGAAATAATCCAGAGAGAGATCCATGAAACAGCTACTCAAGGCTTTTTAGGGAAAAGCACCCAAAAATAAAACTATCTATGATACGAAGAATTATAGAGAAACCCTATTTTAAGAAAGTATCACATGCAAAAATTTCACCAGTTCCATTTAAGGACTAACACAGCCACCTCAAATTAATTCCAGGAACTAAAAAACCCACAAAAACTTATCTTCAGATTTAGGCTGGGTTTGGATTTCTTAATAAAATCATATCAGTTTCTTATATGATTATATTTTCAATCACCTAGTAAGATAAAAAGATGTGTTACTATATGCTTTCCTTTAATTCTGCATTTGTTTTAAAAAAAAAAAAAAGTCAAAAAACTGACCAACCAAAACCAACCAGAGCAGCCTGATTAAAAAAAAAACCCAAACCCAAAGTCATAGCTTCTAGGTCAGAGGTAAGTTTTGAACTTCACTGGCAGTTTTTAGAGTCATTAAAACTACTTAAATACATATCTTAAATATCAGCCCACATTTCAGAACTTTTACTTTGTCAGTACAGCTCATTTTTGGCACCATTTCAACATACTTTAATACTAGCAAAAGGCATGAACTTTGCAAGAAGAAAAAAGCACATACTCATATGTAAGCTGAGTCAGCATGTTTCACCTCCTCTCCCAGAGTTTTAGCTCTCTTCTCATACCAGTTTTCTGCTTGTGATCATTCAATTATCAAGTCTCATGAAAAACTTCAGTAGCAAAATGGTAAAACACAAACACCAGCAAAAACTTAATCTATCTAGGTTTTCCTGTTAATTTTCTGTGTGCATGCCTTACATGCTTCCTCCTCCCACCATAGGATCCAGCTGTACAGAACAGACAAGATTCCCCAGCACTTTCTGACTGTGGTATGCTGGCTCCAGGAAGATACAATCAGTCACATCATAAAAAGCCAGAGAAAACTCATGCACTCACCCTCCTAAACCTGCTTCTAGAATCTGTTTGCTTTGCTGTGAAAGATTACCAAAATAACCAGTACAAGCCACAACAAACAGTCATTAGAAAAGGTAAATAAATAAAAATCTGCCTGCCATCCTTATCCAGCCTCTCCTCTCTGCAGCAAGAACTTTCACAGCAGGCCTGAACTGAATTATGTCTATGCCACAAGCCACCTTTCTTGCCTAATGTTCCGAGTAGATTCAGAAAATAGCAACAGAAAATTGACAGAGACAGGATTCCCTCAGTTCTAATTGCACATAATATATATGCCTAGTTTTCTGTTTAGTTCAGTCATGTTCCTGCCCTGTTGACTTCAGTTTGATGCTAAATGATAAAGAAACATATGATACCTGAGATACGGGTAGCACAGTAAGAGAATGTGACATTGGCCAACTATAGATAGAGAATTCATAGGATTCTGGATAATAAATAATGATGTGTTCAAAGAAGGTAATAAAAAAAAACAAACAGACTTAATAAATCAAGGAAATACTTGAGACTACAAGAAAAATATTGCATCTACCAATTCAAGTTCTTGTCCATAGTCCATTCCCTTGTCACATGGGGAAGTTCCTGGGCTGAAAAAGTACCTTGCCAACAGGTTTCATTTGTTTTCTTCTGGGGTGTTTCAGTTTGCAGTGATTTTGTACTTTTACATTCACAGACTCCTGAAGGCAGTCATCTTCTCAATACAATGGATAACATATCCCATTGACTCTTTGTGGGGAAAGAGACGGGTTGAACTTCATCACTTTCAGATATTTGTATGTACACAAAATTACTGAATAAAGGAAAAGGAACTGACTACAGCAAGCAAAAAATTCTTTTACCATTAACTTCTGCTTTTGATAAAGTCAAACAGTACTTAGCCTCTACCCAGGAGATACACAGAGGTGATTTAGAGACATTGCTGCGGTCTAGGCTAGGATAGATGAAACACAAAAATGAATTACTACTCAGTAATTGAATTCATGCGGGGGAGTTTGGATGTTTCTTGCCTGTGTGACAGGAATGATTATTAATGTATAGAGCACCACAAAAAACACTGTTCTCCAGTCTCCTCCAAAACCAGTTTGTAACAACCCAAATAGACCAGTGTTCTTATTCTTACCTCAGCCTTTCCTCTTCTTTCTTACGAAGACTGAAATCTCGCTGAACCACCTGGAGCACATGCTCTGCTTCTTCATCAGTCAAGCCAGAAAGATCCAGCTTTCTCCCCATTATATACTGTGTCCTGGATATGAGTAACTATATGGAATATCTGAAACCAGAAACAGAAAATAAAAAAGGAAAATAAATTAAAAGCACTGCTATTTTTCGCAAGAGTGCTGAGATCACAGGCACATCTGCCCAACAGAGAGAAAGTTGCTGCCACAAACATAAGAAAACAAATCTTTTTGGTTGGAAAAGACCTTTCATGATCATTAATCCAACCATTAACCCAGCACCACCAGGTCCACCACTAAACCGTGTCCCTAAGTGCTACATCTGCACGTCTTTTAAATACCTCCAGGGATGGCGACTCAACCACTTCCCTGGGCAGCCTCTTCCAATGTTTGACAACCCCTTCAGTGCAGAAATTGCTCCTAATACCCAAACTAAACCCTCCCGGTACAACTGGAAGGATTCATTTCAGACTTATTTTTCAGGTTCCATGCATTGAAAGCAATGAGTCCCAAATTAAACATAAACGTAAACAATAAATTATTTGGGATAATAAGGAATGTTGAGGGAAGATCCCAGCATTGCTCACAACAAGAAACATGTTTAACTCGGGTGAATTCAGGTTTAGACATTTAAGGTTTTATGTCGTGATTTTGCAAAATTGTTTGCACAATCCCTGTGACTAACTCTCCTGTAACACTCAAAAACATTCTATACTATATTCTATACCAATTAAAACACCAGGAATTATTTTTAAAGAACCATGTGGGGAAAAAAAAAAAGCATATAAACTTCAAATACATTTCCTGAGTGACTGGAAAGATTTAAATGTCACTATCACCACTCTATCATTATTTCCCACATTTTCCCATATTTTGAGGAAAAAAGGTAGTAGATAACGTCATGTCTGAATTAAAGGAACTATAAAGTTTGAACTAGTACTTTGTCCAATTAACTTCACTAATGAAATTTGTTCTAATTTGGTTTTCCATGACTTTTTTTAATTCGAGTTCTACTAAACTCAGCTCTCAGTATTAATTTTTGTAATTTGATTTATGTAATTATTTGGGCAATCCTAAAGGCATCCATCTCCACATTGTATTATGGTTTCAGAAACATCAGACAGCTTTTCCATCTGTTTTGAGCTCCCAGCAATGTATATCATCACTATGAACACTCTAAAGTTCCTACACCATTTCTGCCTCTTTATCCATGATGAGTGTCAAGTGAACACAAAGCATATAAGGTGGTTCTGACTCAAAAAATAACTCTTAAGCCACACTGCTATGGCTTATAGTTAGGTGTTCTAAATACTACAGCAAGTAGAAGCATGGGGGGGAAAAATCAGGTTTATTTTTTAAACATAAAAATTCATTTGCTACTCAGATAATGATGTGGAATGTGGTTGGTTGGGTTTTGTTTGGGGTTTTTAATACAATACTTACCTTCCTACAATTATCTAATTACAGCTCTTCAAATAAGAAAAACACACCCACATGAAAGGAGGGTATTGCTTATTTTTCCTATTTTGGTTAGGCTATCCATGAAATTTAGAATAAGGTCTTCATTTGGGAAAACAACACTTCAACAAAAGCAAGCAGATGAGAGAGAAGCTTAGATGAAATTAAGATGCCAAGATCCCTCTAATGAGACACAAGCTCACAACAGAGCTATAAAAAATGTCAGTGTTCTGGCTTGACTCTGGATCTACTAAGGAAGCTGACAACGAGTTCATAAAGGCTATAAAAATGTACTTCTAAGCAAAATTACCCTGATTTGTGTAGGAAAAAAAGTGCCACAGAAACAAAGGACTATATGTACTCTTCACTAATCTTGCTTGCAAGACCAAGAATACATGTTAAAATGAACAGTTGGCTGAAACACAGTGAGGAACAACTGGCAAGATTTTTTTTCATGCATAAATCTTAATGAAATTTTCACCAGAATGTGAAAATGTTCTCCAATCCTTTCATCTCCAGTCCTTGTACCAAAGCCTCACTGGGCACTGCCAAGCACAAGACAAGGCAAGGCAGGGTTTGCTAAGGTTACGCTGACACATTGCAGCTCAAAAGGAGGAAACAAAGTGCCCTGGGACACATCCTTCCCTCCAGGCTTTGGGATACCTGCTCAGCACAGCACTTGAGAGCAAAGGTGCCTCTGACTCTCTAAAAGCTTTAGAGAGAAAACATAAGATATATGCTAAAAGGAAATTAAACTCTTTTAAGCAATTGCTGGAGCCAGTAGAGGCACTTTCACGGTAGGGCTACAGTTTTCTGAGACACAGGACAATGAAGACACCAGGAGATCAAAGATGCAATTCCAGTTAACTTGAGCACCAAGTTAGCA
Source organism: Dendrocincla fuliginosa (assembly GCA_035047845.1). Taxonomy (NCBI): domain Eukaryota; kingdom Metazoa; phylum Chordata; class Aves; order Passeriformes; family Dendrocolaptidae; genus Dendrocincla; species Dendrocincla fuliginosa. The sequence goes on along the minus strand of JAWWMO010000083.1, from coordinate 43,788,349 downwards.
ACTGTAATTAACATTGCCATAACAAATTCTCCCTTCAGGTCTCCATCAAAATGGTTTTGGAAACAGTGTAAAAATGAATACTGTTTTTTCACACATACAAACTGCTCCATCAGCAAAGAAAATGATCCCTCTGATAGAGCTGCCACTGTTGATTGCAAGCATGTGTTAAAAGGGAAATGTACCCTAAATTTGGGAGTAATGGGCAGTCCCACCACCTCTGATTATTTTGGGGTTGGCAAAGACTTAATTTCAAGTATAGATATGCTTTAAAATCGCAAGCAACTTTTCCATTTTCATTTGGTTTGTTTCCCTATAAGACTCTCAGTCTGCATTCCAATATAATATTAACTTCTAAGGAACGAGTGTATTTTTTCCCAGGAAATCGTTTTTCATCACACTACTAAATCACCTCTGATCTGGGAATATCACAGCAATTTATAAATATTTACAAACAATTCTCAAATATCCTTTTTTCAGCAGATCCAGATTATGCATTTTGGAAATAGACAATAGCAAATCCTCTAGAGGAAATGTAACAAGTTACACTTAAAAAAAAAAAAAAGAAAAAGTAAGAGGGAAAAAAAGGAAAAAAAAGGTAACTTCTCAGCCTAAAATAACTTCTAGCTTCAGTTAAAATAACTTACATGGGGCTGTTCAAATGTTTCATGAGTAATTCTTTGTTAAATCTCAAACTGAATACAAAATCTAAGCTCTCCCAGACTTTACAAGGAATAGTATCATTCCCTAGAAAACTTTTCCTCAACAAATTAAAACACTATAACAGAAAAGCCTACGCTTACGAAACATGATTTGGTATTGTTTGAGCAATACCCTCATCTTAATACTTCTTACAGTCTGTTTTAAGATCTAATTAAAACACCCACATTGAAAACATTTCTTGAATTGAACTTAAAAACAAAACCAAACCCCAACAAAACAAAAAACAAGCTAATGAAAAGTTTTCCTAGAACAGCAAGCTATGCTTCTGAACTCTAAAATGGATAAGGGATCAACACAAGAAATGAGGGTGAGTAGTGTATTTCCCAGTCATTCATATGACAGCTAAGCTGTTTGGACTTGGAGTCTCAGCAGATGATTAGCATTACTGGGAAGGTAGGGAAAAGCCCACGAAATTTTTTTAACCTTTTTTTTCCAAGTGCCAACTGATACATAAGTATAAAACCCATTAGGAATACAAAATCTTATACAAAAGCCACATTGATTGGCCAGAATAATCTTCTCATTGGTAAAAATGAACTAGAGGAAAGGCTTATGCAGCATTTAGCCCTACAGCTGCTAAAGGTCATAGGTTATCTGGCAGGTAACATTAGCATGTATTTCCCTGCAACTGGATTTCCAGTTACTGTACGTTCTCATTTTACTTCTGTCTCATCTTCCATTGTTTATGCTGAATTTAGGCAAATCATATTCGGCTCTATTTTCTCTATTTAGTAGCAACTGTCTTATGGAAGAATACATAGTCAAGATGATGTGTCTGACAGCATTCTGACTGTGTGAGACTGACTATCACTCTTCCAGAAATGAAGAAGACAGTTTGAAGAAAAAGACAAAATTGGAGCGGTAATGTACTGACACGCAATTGTATCTTGGATGAATTCCCTCTTTTCCATGTGCCTTCAATCTGAAGCATGAAATGCAGCTCGTCACTGTAAAAGACTGTCTACCAACCCCAAGGTGAACTATCACAGGTCAGGAAGACAGCCAGCACGTGCACTTAGGGAATGCAAAAGATCCCAAAGAGTCCGACACAATCAGAAATTCACACATCTGTAAGAACGAGACCGCAAGGCCCAACTTGCAAAGTGGAGCTCAGAGCTCACTGCTCTGTACCCAGGCTTCCTGCACAGAGAGAACAGTTATGTCCCTGCTTCCACCTTCCCATCACACCTCAGACTGCAGCACACCTGGCAAATGAGTCTTTATGCTGTGCTTTCTACGCGTGAGCCAGCACGAATACTAAAAAATAAAAAAAGCTCACTTGTATTCCTACCTCTCTCCTCAGCGTCAGCTCAAGAGTGAGGGCTGCAAAACTACAGTCACCCACCTGTGTTGCATTACACAGGCCACACCTTCTCCTGAGACACCTGTCAGTCCCAGCATTTCACAATCAGTGCCCCTCAAACACAGGCTGAAGGGAGATGAAAGAAACACTGAATCTTTCTTTGTTCCTTCAAAGAACTGACGGGTTTCTATCTCATTTTAAGAGGCAGGCAGAGAAGTGAGCACTCACTTTACCAGTGTAAATACATATAAAACCAGCCTAATACATGTCCCCAGAAAAAGACTCTGGTTCAATGCCATGTTAACCCTGGGAAGGCTCAAATAATTATCTCCCTCCTTGTGAAAGAGAACACAATTCAGGATATTGCTTAACTTGTTCACTGATGACTGGGAAGAAGGGGCAGATGCCTTCTCAGCAATTTCATGGACAACACAATGCTGGAGGAGTGGTCAGCACCTCAGAGTGCTGTGCTGCTCTTCAGGAGGACCTCGACAGGTCAGAGAGATGGGCAGAGAAGAACTGTCTGAAACTCAGCAAAGGCAAATGCAGGGTCCTGCACCTGAGGAATAATAACAACATGCACCTGTACCAGCTGGGGGCTGACCTGTTGGGAAGCAGCTCTGCCGAGAAGGACCTGGGGGTCCTGGCAGACAACAAGCTGTCCACGAGCCAGCAGTGTGTCCTTGTGGCAAAGAAGGACAATGGCATCCTGGGTGCATTAGGAAAAGTGAGGTCAGCACGTCGAGGGAGATGATCCTGCCCCTCACTAAGCCCTAGTGAGGCGACATCTGGAGTGCTGTGCCCAGTTCTGGGCTCCTCAGTACAAGAGAGACATGGAGCTCTTGGGGATGGTCCAGTGCAGGGCTAAAGATGATTAGAGGGCTGGAGCATCTCTTTTATGAGGATAGACTGAAAGAGTCAGGCTTGCTCAGTCTCAAGAGGAAATGACTGAGAGGGGACCTTATCAATGTCTGTAAGTATCTGAAGGGAGGGTGCCAAGAAGATGGAGCCAGGCTCTGCTCCATGGTGCCAAGCAACAGAACAAGAAGCAATGGGCAGAAACTAAAGCACAGGAAGTTCCACCTGAATATGAGGAAGAACTTCTTCAACGTGACTGTGCCCTGGAAAAGGCTGCCCAGAGAGGTTGTGGAGTCTCCCTCACTGGAGACACTTGAACCATTTCTGTGCAACGTGTAGGATGACCCTGTTGGAGCAGAGAGGCTGAATGAGACAATCAGATGGTCCCTTCCAACTTTACCCATTCTGTGATATTACTGTGCAGAGCCCTGTTTCAGAGCCAGCATCCTGTTTGCTTGTATGACCTGAAGAAACTGAGTGATACAGGCCATGACCCTATGACACATGGAGCAGCACATGGCAAGTATGTGTTTGAAAGTTAAATGCCTTCCCCAGTACCTTGCTCAGTACACAGTGAGCATCCTACAGATAGAAGTCAACAAACTAAGCATGAAAAGGTAGGTCCACTAAGATAAGTTTTTCAGCTTCAAGATACCAAAGTATCATTATTGGGTAAAGTGGTGGTAAGGCTTCTCATCTGATTTATTCATACATTTAACCTGGAGAAGAAAACACTGAAAGGGAGTGTGATGCTTTTGTAAAGACCTAAACAGCTTTGGATGCACTACATATTTTACATCTGCATTTAATTTTGCATATAAATAATAGAGGCAAAAGGGTTATGATAGATTAAGAATCTCATAGCTTGAAAGCTGTATTGTGATTAACCCATGGAAACTACAAAAGCAAACAGTTAAGTGTGGATTGCTTGACTGCTACCAAAACATCTATAATATAAAATCCAACCAATATGCAAACACACCACAGGCATACTTAAAATATTCTACACAATAAAATGGATTTTCTCCCCCACAACATATGTTGCACTGATTGATATCCTGCATCCCTCTTACAAAATATCACTCATGAGCAGATCCTTAAGTTTGATCCAAGAATTAATCTTTGACTGGGAGATTCTTCCTCCAAGACTATTTTTAGAGGTAAGAAAATGCTTCCAACAGCAGTTGCCACAATGAGGCAGTATTCGCTAGTGCTGCCAGATGTGAAAACAAATTTAATGCACTAAATCACTACTAATTCAAACCATTGATAAGAAACCCCACTGCAAATTACTGAATTTCACAGATTAGCAAGTAAATGAACAGAATGAAAACCAAAAATAATTTCAAAAGACTGTGCCTTCCACACTCCCTGTGACACCTACAAAGTGCTTCTAACCCTGATTTAGGCCTGAAGAAGCAAGAATCATAAGAGATACAACAATAAAGAGCAATATCTGTAAAGCCATATGTCCCATTTCACCGAGGCTTAGTAATGAGCTGTAGGTGGCCGACACACAATTTATGCCCTGTGCATTGAGAAAAGGGTCTCAGTAGCGGGTCATCTTGGATTTGTTTAGATAGTCATTTGTCAAGTGACATACAGCAAGAGTAAAACACAGCCAGAGCTGTACAGAAAGCCTCTGAAAACCAGACTAGGAGCTGGGTTAGTCTGTCAGGTAGGGGAGTTAATGCATTCCTTTGTTGACTCTAGAACCTACTCCACACTGTGCTTAGAAGAGGCTCTGTTTGGACCCGAGTTTGACCAACTTTCTTGTATTGACACTGCATAACACTGAGATAACCTGAGCCCTGACTAAGACACACAAACCTGAAGTTCTGGATCCCGAGTTTATACAAACAAAGAACATTTATATTCAAGCATAAGACACAGTCAGGCATTTTTTGGAGTTCAAAGGTCAACTTCACTGTCAGATTTTGACTGCAGGTTCACTTATATTTGAATCCAAACTGGAGCAGCCTCACAGCTCCTTTACTTTTAACTACAGAACCAAAGTGGTTCATCCTCCTACAGGTTTAGGGAATCAACCAGACAACACAGGCACCTTTTTGAGACCCACATGACTTCTCAGTTGAACAACAAAATCAAGTTAAGCCACCACCTTCAGGAATTAACTAGGGCTCCTCACTTAGTCACATGTGGAACCTGAGACCACAGTACTTCCATTGATTTGCTCCTTTTCGACCTGTGATACTACCTTGGAGCAGGAATATGAAGCCTCATCTTTAAACATTAGAAAAGGAGCGTGGGAGGTAGAACAATCAGGTTCATCTTCCTCTAGTGGTGAACTGGTTTCTTCTCATTTGGGTCTCAACCCACAGCATTTGTGCTTGCAGCAGTTAACACAATTTCTGGACAATTTTCAGCACTGCCTTTTAGATCAAGACCAGCTGAAATGGTGAAAACCAACAACGTCACCAGAATATACCTTTTCGAATCCTCCCCAAAGCTCTTTCAATTGTTTTTAAAACCTGAGGTTGCTCCAACTCACGCACTATGATTTAACTTAAATCCAAGTCACGGTCTGTCAAACAAATGTCAAAGCACTTGTGACAGCTAGATGCAAGCATGGAGATAACTTTCAGAAAGGTACACTGAGCACCCCTGGGGATGATCACTGAGGGGCAGAAGGATCAGTTCTTTAAAGGGGAATAAAGGAATCAATCTCTTGCAAGATAGACAATGGTTAGAAAAATAGGTACACTCTGCAGCTTGGGGTATTTCAGGTCAACGTTAGCTGCATCTCTGTCAACAGCACTTAAATCGTGCATGCAAGTCCATGCCTTGGCAACTACTGATAACAGCACAAACCAGCACTTTCTTCCTTTGGGGTTACCCTGGGACACAACATTCTGTTCATATGACTCAAAAGGCACAGAAGAAAACCCCATTAAAAACCCTTTCAGTATCAGGACTAATGCCTAATAAGCAAAGAAGCCCTTGTATTAGTTTCAGAAGAGACAAAACTCGTCACAAGAGCAGAAGTGAAAGTCTCTTCCATGAGTTATAAAGACATTTTCCTTTCTTTTCTTTTGAGAAAGAAAACAACAGATTATGTACTGTGCTCCTGCAAGAACAGAAAGTTGGTTTACAACAGCAAAGCCATATATTATACTGCATGGAGACGGGTGGAGGGTGCTGGGGAAAGAGATTGTTTCATTATTAAAAAACCCCAAAGATTTCAGGCTGTTGCCTGTTTCAGGACTCATTAAAGCCAGCAGGAATGCCACAAACTTTAACAGCCTTTGAATGAGGCTCTACATTTCAGATTACTATCACAAGAAGAGACTACATCTCATTTTCTACAGTAAATTACCTCACACCCTTTAAACAGACTTAATCCAGAACCTATGCTGCATTAAGTCACTTATTCATTATTTTTCTCCATCAATAAGCAGCGTATGCTATAAAGAAGAGTCCAGAAGGAGATTCTTGAAACTGCTGCGCAGCAGAATTTGAGAATAGGTCTCCAGCAAGTGGAAAGGCTGGAGTTCCCTTCCTGCTTGTTAGTTAGTGCCAGCAAAACTCAAGATGACGGCTTAATTGACTACTGTGAGCCAACTTGAGATAATACCATCAAAAGTGCCTCATCTTCAAGACTAGCTCCACTACAATAGGTGATGTTTTATTTGGAACTATACTTTGCCTTGAAGAATGTAAAATCCATTTCCCTTGATAATGCTTTATATCTTAAAACAACCAGTAGATAGTAATAAGTCAAATAATGTGAATACCAAACACCAATATCAGTTTTTCCTCTTTTGATCATCAATTGATCAAAAGGTAAATGAAGCATATAGACAATGAAAAGTAACAAGATCTTGTTTCTTTTCCCCAGCTCAGAGACTAATGGGTCAGTGAAAGCTTGCAAGATGAGGAGTTTCCTTAATATAACATTCTTAAAAAGAAAAAAAAAATTGCCCTGCTGTTGAAATTTAATGCATATTGGCCTGGAAATTTATTGTGTTCCTATTCCCAGAATAGTATGCAAAAGATCTAAAAAATCTGTCATTATTGAAATAGTGCTGATATTAACTTTTGACCAGTCAAGCCGCTGCAGTCTTTTTACCCTCTTCAACTAGGATAAAGCTGCTAGGTGTTTCAATAAACTGCTTTCCCCTACATTGTGTTTTATTAATTAATTTTCAGGACATCCAAGGTCAAATATGATGTCTATTTAGTGAAAAGGAAGCTTTTTAAAAAAAATGCAGCATAGCATTTTTCTATAAGATTGTTAAAAAAGCCCCCAAAATAGAAAAAAAGGATGTTTCAACTGAAAGTTAAATAGCAAGCACAATCACTAGTCTACCATAAAAATGACAGATCTTACTAGTGCCAGACATATATAGGGGGCTTTCCTCTTGGGTTTCTGTAAATTCACATCAAGTTTGGATATAGGCACCTTTGACCAATCTCACAAAGGATACACAAAACTAAACCACGGCTTGTAATCTTACCGAATTACGCTGTGTTTAGCCCTTCTGTAAAACTGCCTGGTTGTGTCATAGATAAAGGCCAAGATTCTCTGGTAATTTGAGCAACAGTATGGCATGCTTCCCTTCACTCTGAAATATAGCAGTCATCTTCCTCTTCCCCTTAAGCCCAAAAACCTTCTTTTGAAAGTAAGCTGCTATAAATCTCTGGATATAAGAAACTCAGGGCTGGTTTATTCTCTGGCTGTCAGTGGTTCACAGGTAAGCCAGAGGCCTTTATTATCTCTAAGAATCTATCCAGAAAATAACCTACCTAGACCCAAAAAGAAGGTGGATAAAGTATTCCACAGGAAGGCAGCATTAACCCACTCAAATTTAATGGGTTTTCTCAAAGAGAAAAGCTGTCCCTATGGTTTTCATGGAACTGTATTCAACTAGTTTCTTTCAACTTGTCCAGCTTTCCAAGGGCAAGTTAAGGTGGTTTACAGTATCAAACAGCAGTCTCCAGTCTTACAACAATAGGGTATGTTAATGTTGGCAGCAATACAAAGGAGTTACATTTTCATGCAGACGTACTGTTTATGAACAATTTGGTGTATACAGCTTTTCTTCTGCATCACCCATGCATACATTGGGGATTTTTTTTTCCCCCTTTGTTTAAGTACAAGCCCTTCAAGTGTTCTGTTTACTGCAAGTATGAAGAGAGAAAGGTGAATTCCTACTGTGTTCATACACTTGGTACACCATAAGTAGTGCACTCAGATGTGTTCATCAGGTTAGCATGGAAGCAAGAAACCAGCTTAGGAAAATAAATGGAAGTTTTAGCTTAGTTTTCTTAATCCTGTTTCTTGATCCAGACAGCACTGGAGCAGAAGACAAAAAAAAAAAAAAAAAAGGCCAATATTGTGTCATTGGAATCATAAGCAGGTTCAAGAGGCAAATCCTGCCACAGGGCACAGTGCTCTAACTATCTCTTGCCCCACTGGGGGCTACTGGGGTGGAATTGTCTTCTGTGCATTCTCACTACTGGCAATTAATGTATCACAGGTGCTGAAAATGATACTCCCGTGTTTCTAGCTGCTGTATGCGTTGTACTAAGTTATCTGACAAACTCCATAGGAAGGCTAAAGAATTGCCAAGTGCATTTTTAGACACTTGGCCATAATGCATCAGTAAATACGCTCTAATACGATTCAGTAACTGAGTACTGATGGTTAAGGCAGTAGCCTGAGGCATTACATACAAGATGCAGCACCTTCTGCTTTTTGCACAGCTCTGTTCACTTTCTAAAGGTAGAATTAAGCATCAAATACTATTGTTTAACATTTAATTGCAGTGACTGAGCCAGTGGTCTCAATGCAGTTCACAGGGAACAGCTCTCACCATTAATAAGCAAATATAAAAGCCTGTCCAGCTTAAAGATAGGTCCCTCAAAATAAGAAAAAAAAATGCCTGGTAATGTGAGAACTAGACTAACTGTCCCTCTGTTCTCTCTCCAGCCTTCCAGAAGAGGAAGGAGGAACAAGTAAAAGCCTTTATTGCCAAAATCCTTGCTGTGCCTATTCTAAGAAACTCCAGCCTCCATGGCAAGACAGCTGTCTGCATTTTCAGAAACACAGCAAATAGTAAAATGGTAGGTATACGGCAAAAAACCATCATTTGCCAAAAACAGATTGTTAGATACATTTAATATCCCTGCAAACACGCTTGAGGAGGGATGCACATGCACTGTAAAGCATTTTGCGATCTAATTTGGTTACGCTTGCCTGAAACATAACACAAATCCCAGCACAACACAGGCTCCTACTTAATTAGATTCCCTAAGAAAAGTCAGTCGGAGCCATATGGCATTTTCCTCAGCAGTTACGATAAACTGACCTTGATACTAGGAAAACGCACGCTGCCTCTGTCTGAGGCACAAATTGCAAGCGCAGAGTGGCAGGATGCTCCCGATGAGGAGCGGGGGCAGCGCCTGTGCCGCGCCGAAACCCTCCCCGGGGCTCGCGGGGAAGTTGACTAAGAGTCAAACACTCCAACCATAACGATGATGATGATGATGATGCACTGCAGTGACAGCGCTCGGACAAGCGGCGCGGCCGGCGGAACATCTGTCCGCTAATTAAAGGCGAGCCTAATGCCGCTCTGCCGCGGAGGGGCGGCGGCGTCCCCTCGGCCACCGGGGGGATCCAGGGCCGGCCCCCCTCGCCGCCGGGGCAGGGGGACCCTCCGCGGGCACAGCCGGCCGCCCCCCGACGGGCGCTGCGGCCCCATCCCCACGGCCCTGCCGCAGCCCAGCCCGCGGCAATGCTGGCCCCGAAGGGTCGCGGCGGAGGAACCCCCGACCCACCCCCGACCCCAGCCCCGGTCCCAGCCCGAGGAGGGGCGGCAGGCGCGCCCCCGGCCGTACTCACCCCCGGCACCACAGTCAGTGCAGGCGGGCAGCGAGCGCTCCGGGGCAGGGGCAGGACCACGGGCAGCCCCCGCCGCTGATGCACGGAGGGTCCGCGGCCGCAACCTGCACAGGTGCCCCGCTCCCCGGCGCTCCGGCCGGCGCAAGGCGAGAGCCCCACAGCCACAGCCGCCGCCGTCTCCTCCTCCTCCTCTCCTCCTCCTCCTCCTCCTGCTGCTGCTGCCGCCGCCTGTGTCGCCGCCGCCCCAGCGCTCCCCGCCCCGCCGGACGCGCAGCGAGCGCTGCCGCGGTTGCGGTGCCGGCAGCGGCAGCAGGAGCAGCGCCCACCGCACCTGCCCGGGCGCTGCCGCCAATCCCCGGGAAGGGGCCGGGCCCGGGGAGGAGAGGGGGGAGACGCTCGCACCTCCCGGTCCCCCCCGCCCGATGAGCATCCCCGAGGCGGCGCCCCCGACAGGCGCCGGCCGCGGTCCCGCAGCCCCCCGGCGCTGTCACAGCCGCTGCCCGGGGAGGGGACACCGAAACCCCAGCTGGGCAAAGTGGGGCAGGGAGGGACACAGGTGATGATGCCAGGCGGTACCTGCCGGGGCCCTGCCGTGGTGCGGGCCGCGCGTGGCGGGGTCTGGCAAAGGGAAAGAGAGGCCGGTTGTTGGGAACGGGCGAGAATTCCATCCCTATGGATGCGGCTCACCGGGCAGGCATAACGAAGGTGCGGCCTGGTCAGCCGTTCAGCTCATCAGTGACTCACTGCTGTAACGTGGCCGTGCTTTTTTATGTCCTGAATCACTGCAAATTGTAGTGTAGCAGGCTAATTACTTTTCCCCTGGTGTTATTTTTCATCACCGTTGGTTTGGTTCGGTTTTTTTCATGCTTGCTTAACTTCATTTTAAAATAGGTGCAGCTGTTCACTGCAAGGTACAGGTTTATTTGATCTCAGCTGAAGTGCTCTGTCAAAGACAGATGCATTCAATAATTCTTGGCAGGTTTTCAAGGAAAATATTTTCTAGGAGAGTATTTTTGTTTACATTCATTTCACGGTATTACAAATAAACTGGTTTTGCAAACGTTGACTTCTATGCTAACCTACACATGTCTGTGTGTAGTAAAATGGGTGCCATGCTGTGAGGTAGACATCACATTCATTTCAAATGTGTATGCAAAAAGACCCCAAACAGAAACTACTTTAGGAAGTATTCTGCGTCAAACATTATTTTGTATTTCCCAAACACACGTATAAGTAAATACATGTTGGAGTGTTTCCCCAAACAGAGGAAATGCATTACTTCTTTAAATGAAAACAAGAAAAAGAACCAGTCATTTTCACCAGCAACATTTTTCAAGAGCAACATGACACGGCAACAAATCAGGGACTGACTTAAACAAAAGGTCACCCATTGCCTGTATTAGAACAGTAATCAATAACGCACACTGAGCATTTTAATAATTGAAAAAATATTTGGGTAGAATCCCCCTCCAATCTTACAGTTCCAGCTAAAACACTGAAAAAATAATGTTTTAAAGTCAGCCATCAATACCAATTAACTATAATGCTTAGGACTATACAACGATGAGATCAAACAGGTAAAACTGCCTTGGCCCTCACTCTCAACCTACTAAGTTAATATTGAGTTCAAGAGTAATGTTTCTCCCTTGTCTCAGCATTGTGCAATTAGGTACACACAGAGTTTATACCTTTCTCTGTAATATTTCACGTTCTTATCCACTGGAGATAAAGCACTGGACTCCAGGCTCTTTCGTTTCACACCAGTACAGTAATCAGGATGTTTTTACATGCTTACATGTAAATCAGTATGTTTTTACATGTTGACATATTTTTCCTGTAACAGCACTCCAGGGGGAAGATATTAACTTATGGCACAGCTAAACCAGCTGTTAACTGACAGAGTGAGACTGAGAGAGGAGAAAGAGAACAAAGCATAAGTGCAGTAATATTGTAAAGGCCTTATGGATAGCATTCTGGACATCTCTACTTGACTGCATCCCCTCCCTACTTGTTGGATGCCTTATTTGTCCTCATATACAGGTTTCAGTGTCTCACTTGGAAAGAAACAGACTTCTCTTTTCACCCATAGCAAGTATTTTTTTGATTGATGCCATTCACAGTAAGGAAAAATAAAAAGGAAAAACAAAACACCTGAGTCAAATCTCTTTTTCAGGGGTAGATGGTGGAACTGAGATATGCCAGGCTTTCCCTGGAATCAACGAGACACAGCCACTGAATAATTAAAATAAGTATCTAAATGAGCATGCAGAATAAACAAAAGTGTAAGGAAGATAAACTATTCAGCCAAAGCCAAGTCCCAAATGATAACATTACTTATCACTTGGAGAAAATTCTTACCCTGTGAGCAACACATGCCCAAGCCTTCCCACCCAGTGCCTACAATGGCAGAGAGGAGTAGGGCACTGAGAGGTTCAAAGGGATACTGGCGAGCGTGAGGAGTCATCAGGGAAAGGGGAATGCCCTGTATGTTTGTATCACATGCTGGAGCTCTGAAATTCCCAGTTCCCTTCACATTCACAACAGTTAGGTTATCACTCTTTCAGTGACAATAACCTCAGTATGGAGAGAAGCACAAAAAAAAGTCAGACTCATGGTATACATCTATAGTAACAGCAACCATGTTGCCATATGGTGCCAAATAAGCAGTAGCATGGAAAAAATCCTGTAAAAAAATAAATGGCAGGTCCAGTAATAATGGGGTGCAGGCCAAAAAAACATGTATTTTCTTGCTGGTGAGTTGTTCGTCACAATACAGCCTTTTTCCATAAAGAAAAAAGCTGTCCAAATGTAGACTGAACTAAGGAGGCTGCTATTGCCTGAAAAGCTCAGCACTGAATCCAGTAATGCCATAAGCTACCTGTGGCTACAGGGCCAGCAGGTGACTCGTCAGCCTGTCCCCAGGCTGTGTGGAAGGAGCTGGCTGCACTTGTGTAAGATGCTCAGGGCAGGCTGAAGCCAGGGCCTGTGGTACCCTGCCTTAGCCCAGCAGTGAGAGACCTGGGTAGGAAGTTCTTCTCTACAAAGAGCTTCCCTTTGCCCTCAGCATCCAGGGAATGAGGGTCCAACCCATAGGGACGATTTTTATGAGCACAGTTCATATGGTCAGGAGTTGCATCCATATTTTGTACAGCATACCATTGATGCAAAGCCTTCAAATAAATGGGGGGTTGGGAAAATAAAATTTGTGCTGGCTTGGCATTCCTTCAGAGAATATACAGGGGGTGCAGAAATCTGCTGTTAGCCAATGCAAACAGTCACACTGGATTATTCACTGACAATCACAGGCCACTCTAGAAGGACTTTGAGAAGTTTGCTTTCCAGTGTCCCAGCCTTCTCAATAAAAGCAGAGGGTTTAGTAAGGAAATTGGACATGCAAATGTGGACAGTACCTGCTGGAAAGCCACAAGCTGCTTTTCTAGCCACAGGGACCAATTATGAATTTATTCCAGCCTATTGGTATCTCAGAACAGCAAATGAAGACAGTAACATGTAATTAAGTGTCTCTTGCTTTCAGCTGATCTCTTAAGACCTCAGAGTATTTTCACAAAATGTAGTTAACAGTAATTTAATGGTAATAACTTGGAAGACATTGAAACCTTTTACCTTAGGATCTCAAAAAAACTTTATAAATAAAAGTAATTTTATAAAGTGTGTATGCAAAATATGGAGTATTATGATAAATCAGTTAAACAAGTTAAGTATTTCATAGCCCATAAGCAAATGAGAAAGCAGTGAAAGAGCTGAGAAGAATGGACAAATTTTTAAAAGTACTTTATATGTAGGACATACAATTTGATATAGCACTTTGGCATGAGTTTTCTTCAGAGATTTCAACAATCATGTTCCCCGCCCTGTAAGCCTCGCAATGTAAAGAGGAGCCCTGACAAATGCTAAGTGTGAAAAGAGAAAAAGGAAAGCTGAGAGAGGACAGAATTAGGGTTTATAAACCTACACTTGCAAAGGAGATAGCGTGAAGATGTTTTGCTATTTAACTGGCAGCAGCAGAACTTTGAGCTAACACTTTGAAAAGAAACAAACCTACCAAAGTCTCACAACTGGGATGGAAACACTGGCAGAGAGTTGGTAGAGGGAGGGAAAATGATAGTAAGTAGTAGGTCATAAGATAGTAAGATAGTAAGTCATTACTGAAAAGAATGGTCAAAATGGGAATAATTTATGGCAGGGAACACGCTGCTGGACTGTACCACTGCTAATGCAGATTTCCTCATTCATACAGGTACATAAATGCAAGGTGTCTGGGGAAGAAGCTGCTCACCAAGAAATGAAGGCTCTTTCAGTGCTCTTCACTTAATGCCTGCCACCAAATGCATCTCTGTGAGGACAAAATTTAACTGCAAGTAAATGGTCATTCCTCTTTGCAAGTGCAAAGAAAATTCTTAAAAGTTTATGGTGAATTCTTCAATTTCCTTCAAGAATGAATTTCATTTTGTGACAGTGGCTGAAACATATGCAACAGGTGTCCGTCATCCTTGGGGATATTTTTGGTTTATTTTTTATATCAACCTTTTTCTCCACTTAGCCCCAGCTTTCATGCAATAACACCCTCTTGCTCATCATTCTGAGGACAAGCAGTTGCAGGAGAGATATGGTCTCCTGAAGCTTTTCTTTAGAGCTGCATTTAGGTTCTGTGCAAAGTGGTGCTGAGGATGTGGCAGCATCTCTAGCGTGATTCAACTCTGCTCTCTTCTTTGCAAATTAAAAAAAAAAAAAAAAAAAAAAAA
>JAWWMO010000083.1:43735221-43773756 GCA_035047845.1 Dendrocincla fuliginosa | reverse complement strand
TCAAATCTGCTCTCTACTTTAAAATTAAAAAAAAAAAAAAAAAAAGAGAGAAAAATCTGTGTGTTGCCCAGGGGAGGAATAAGAAAAACCATGAAAGTCTCCAACTAAACAGAAAAATGCTCATATTAAATCAGTTTTGACTTCACAGAGCCAAGCACTGAACAAACAGGAGTGAGTGTTGGTTTAGCTCTTGATCTCTTGTGTTCAATGGTATTTTCTTTCAGCCTCATTTGGTTTCTTTGTACCAGAATCAACAGATGGCTGTGAAATTTTGGGTTTAAAACAAACCCATCTAAAACTATTATGCCTCCAGCTCTCTGTTGTGTTTGTTTGTTCAATTCTTTAGCACAGTCAGAAGTTTTTCACTTGCTTTTAAGCATACCTTTACTTAACACCTCTGATACTTAGAGCCAGACTACAAGACTACAGTAGGTTGCTTTTCATAAAAAGACCTATTAAATACTATTCTTATTCAAATAAATTGTGCTTTTTCATTATTTGAAATTATAAAAATTTTAGAAGCTGTCAGCAACCCAACTGCCTTGAGCTAAAGGCAGCAAATGTAGGTGAAAGCGTTGAAAGCTTTTCTGCCCCCTATTATAACTCTACAAAAATTATCCTCAGATCATAGAGTATACATTATATAATTCTCTGCTTATATTTTACAAGCAAAACCACAGCAATAATGTAACAAATCCTCATGAACAGTCTTAGAAATCCTAGGCAGTACAAAACCAGTGAATTCCTTTAGGCAAGATTAGTCAAAATTAAAATACTTTATATTAACTTCTTATATTTTAGTACATCCTGAATAAAGTAGTTTTCAGAAATTCTTTTTTTTTTTTTTGAAAGAAACCCTAATCCTGACAGTAATTTCTGCATGGAAATGAGGTCAACAAAACCAGCTCAGCAGAATTTTCCAACCAATTATTTGGGGATATAGGATTTAACCACTTCTGAGTCAAAGAGAAAACTCAACTTTTCAAAAAAGAAAAGGTGAGTTTGCTCACTTTTTTCACCTTCCTCTTACACCACTGGATGGAAAAGGTACAACTTCATCCACATTTACAAAACTTTTATGTAGCCATCTTACATCTAAGTCCCTTCTTCTGTGATATTCATCTGTTCAGAATAAGTAGCACATGGCTGAAGGAAAAATGGATATTGTCAACAGCAAAACTGCCTGGTGACAGCGAGGCAAGCTCTTTCCAAATGACAGAAGCTAGTTCATGAAAGTTTCTGAGCCAGGGAAGCAGACCATATTAATTAGATACACTAGCTGGTAAGATTTATCCTGGCACAGTAGTAACAGATATCCTGAGAAACTTTCCTCCACAGTGCATCTAGCAGAGATGGACGTTAAAATAAAAATTATCAAGCAAAAGCTATTTCCATGATGTCTCTTTCAGAAAGGTGGTTTCTCTGTTCCCAAACCCAAAGCTTAGAGACAAATGCATAGCAGCAAAAGACAGGGCAATTAAAAGAAAGCTGCCTGCCAGCACCCCTTTGCAGAAAAAAACTGAGTCAAAGTGTTGTGAAAGTAGACGTGTTGGATGCTGGCACATCTAATCATGTTATTGTTTGAGACATTCTTGCACAACCTATCACATGCCTTGATTATGCTCAGTACCCTTTGAGCTTGTTCTGTACAAGCCCATAGAAAATACATTGTGCTTGTTTCAAAGAGCTTACTCCGTGAATGCTTTAATTCCTCTCCCTGGATTTTCTATAATCAGTTTGTTCCTTGGTGTTTTCTCACACACAAAGCAAAATTCTTATTTAATTTACCCCCAAAAGAGCATGGGATGTACTGGAGCAGGATTATATCTGTCACAAGCTGCAGAAATGACTGTGTGGTTTTATGCAAATCCTCTAGGGATTGTCCCAAATCCACACAAGTTTCTTTTTTGTATATCTGCCTTGGGACCTGACAACAGCCATTTTACTTTTCCATCTTGTTTTAAAAGTATTGTGTCTGACAGGACTTGTCACTTCCTTCACCAGGGCTTGTCCTTGTGGAGGGCTGCTGCTGCACTCTTCTGCAAGACTAGCAGCAGCCCTGCAAGACTTATTCCTTACCTCCTTCTACCCTGACCAAATTAACAGCAACAAGACTTCAGGAATTTCTCATTGTTTTAATTCCTATGAGAACCATCTTTCCAGTTTGCAAACTGGCATACACCAGCCTTTCAGCAGACCCAGGACCAGATGATATAGGTCCTCTTTCCCTGCTCAGCTCTGAAACTCTCAGCTCTCAGAGCAACAGGGTGTGTCACTCCAGACAAATATTTATATACAGAGCTTCCTTCCTTGTGCAAGTTCCTCATGAATGTATAAAAATACAGTCACTAGAATTTTAAAACCTAAAATACACAAATCTATTAATTAAGTGTTTAAGGAGAGAGACTGGTCTCTAATTGAACAGCTCAAACTGTTCATTTTCCTATGGGTGCCAATTATTATTGTTCTCCTCGGTGGCATCTTTGCTGTAGGGCGTGGGGTAATGAAGACAGATGAGTAAATAGTGCACATAAGATATCTGTGAATCATTAACAAAGTCATTAAAATGATCACAGATAAGTTTTACTGAAATAGGGTCTAGCACAGAGAATAGTTAGTCTTGTGCCCAGGCTGTCTGTGGTGTGAGGAACAGAAAGCTCTGCAGCCAAGTCTTAATCCAAAATCCTTTTTGATTAAAAAAAAACAACAAAACCCAAACAAAAAAACAAAAACAAACAAAAACAAACAAACAAACAAACAAAAAACAACAAAACAAACCAACCAAGCAAACCCTATAATATTCACTCAGGCAGCCCTCAGTTGTTTTCTTGTGGTCATTCTTATGAGGGATTATGCTGATGCACTGTTTGCTGACAAGCATTTCCGAGTCAGGAAAGATGCCCCTGACTCCCTGCAGCAGGGGGGGCACACAGGCTGGTTGCCCGTGTGTGAAAGCACTGAACCTTAACTGTAAGGCAAATATAAAGCTGCAGGCTGATGTTTATTTACTTTAAATACACTTAGGCATGAGCATGGCCATCCATGGCCCTCCTGGCCAGGTGAGTTCTCCATATGTTTGTTGGTACCAGCATGCTGGACATGTGTTACCCCATTCCCTGTAACAAGTTTTGGGTGTCTGGTTCCTCCCTATATGTGGACCGTTTAGAAAAGGCATCCATCAATGTGCAATTAAGCTTTTACAGCCATCGCTGCTCGATGGCTTCATCTCTGGGACAGCAGATGGTCTGTAGCTCTTACTGGAAACTTCAGCCCTTTTCATTTCAGTGCTCCTGGTTCTGTAGCTTTATCTCCTCATTCCTGAAGAGTAAAGCCAGAAGTCCTGAGGTGGAATTTGAAATGCAGCTCCGCTCCTCTTCCTACATCTACCTCAGAAGAGTGAGAAATTTGCACTCCTTTAATGAAACAATCTTTGGTGAAGGTCATTTTCTTTTTCTATGAAAGTCCTATGGAATGTAATCCTTGAAAAAATAAACCCACTGTGATTATGTACTGGTGTAGTAGAAGAGACAATGTTTCCACAGCAACTATTAGTGGGGACCCAGCATATACCATGAGCATTATGTGGCTTCATTGCTTCTAAACCATTTGATGGTCTATATTAAACAACATTAACGGGAATAGATTCAGTTACACTTCTAATACCCAGCTGATGTACTTGATGTAAATAGCTTTACTGCAAGCTATAACTCTTTCCCAAAAAAACAAACCCTCAAATAGAGTAGCAAATAAATTATCAAGCCAATGTTACTATAAGACTTCAGCTTTTATATCTGAGGTTCATTTGTTTCACTTGTAGTGATATTGCCCTTTCTTGCAATTTAATCTTACCTCCAGTGGATGCATAAATATATAAAAAAATCTCCATATCAAGTACCAAACAATTTAAAAGTACTCTATCTTTGAAGGCATTATCAAGGCTCTTCACTTGGTGGAACGGGTTATTTTGACAATGGAGAAATGAAGGGGAATAATGCAAAGGGATAAGCTGAGAAAATTCAGGATCCCTGTAGCCCCCAGAAACAGCTTGATCTGTGAAGCGAGATTTTCTGAATGGAAGATGAGGAGGATAAGGATGAATTCTTGATAAGGAGCAAGACAGAAATACATAGGGTTTTACCAGCTGCATGAATAATAAAATGCCTTCAGTTTGTTGAGCAAGTGTAGTTCAGGAGCAGGACATTATCACCAGCTTTGGTGGTCAGCTCTAGGGCCTCGACATCCTTTCCTACTTATTGAGAAAATTATGGAGGACCAGGTTCGCACACTCATGGAAACTGGTATCTCAGATCTCAGAAGCTCAGGGAAAGGCTAAAGGGAAATTAAAAACGAAGTACAAATTTAGTATATTCGTGGCCTGTGTTCAGTTGTTAACAGGAGACTCTATTCTCCTAATCTTCCCTGGAGCATTAACTAATTCTAGCCCATAGATTCTGCTGTTCACATAAAGACAGGTCTGTAGATTTCAGGGAATCTGCTAAAACCTTTTAAATATTTTCCCAATAGGTTGTGGATAATATGTCACCTTAACCAAGACAGAATCACAGAATCATAGAATGTTCTGAGTTGGAAGGGACCCACAAGGATCATCAAGGTAACCTTCATGTATGGATACGTATGTTATGAGAGATGGTTTCTGTTGTAATAACTGATGAGAGAGACTACAGTCAGTAATTCCCTTAGGCAGAAAACTCATGCCTTTCCAACCTCCCTTGTGTGATCCTGTTGTGACATAACTTGTGTGTTACTTTGCAGGACTACTGCTCACATGTAGGATTACTTACAATTATTATTAAAAGTTATGTGAAAGGCTGACTTCTGCAATATGAGAACAATGCAACAGTGAAACAATCCAGGTACTGGCTGAGATCAGTTCATCCGGCAGAAGCTGAACTCAGGAAAAGAGGAAAGGCAAAATTGTAAAGATGTACAGGAAGAAAAAAATCCCTGAAAACATTTCCAAGACCTCTCAGTAGCAACAAACTCATCTCACAGGAGTCGCACATCATTTTTGGAGAGTTAAAACCATTCTTTCAGAGCAAACTCTGATTCCTCCCTGCCATTCCACTCCAAAATCACAGGATCTCCTTCTGACTGAGAGACTCCATCCTAAAGCAGTGAACAATATTCTGGCCTTGTTACAGGACTTCCAACAGCAGCAGGACACTGCAGTGCAGCTCTGCAGCCCAACATAGCCCTGGTAGGACCATGTTGCACAGGCTGCAGTGAGAAGCTCCGCATCTCATTCCTTCTTTCCAGGTCTGTAAATACCCGGGCTTAGCATATAAAAGGTCCTCTGAGGCTCTATAGACATCTAGGTGGACTATTCCTATGAGGTTCCCCTGCCATAGCCCTGGCAGGGGACAGATCTTTCCAAAGGTATTGCTTATCAATGAAGCCTATACTGAGAGAGCCACACAGTCAAAAGCTACCTGCATTCTGCTATAAAAAGATGCTGCTGGCCTCAACTTTGTCTTAATGTTTGATATAATTTGCATTTAAAGTAAATGCAATCAAACCCAGACACTTTGCAGCGCATCCTACAGACACCAAGGGAAGGAGAGAATACACTCTCCATTGGAAATGGCAGTCACATCCTTTTCTACAAGCAAATGAGAATAGACTGTGCAACGAGAATGATATCTAAATCTGTATCAGACTGACTACATTTGAAACAGTGGCACCGACAAGGCGAGCCTCAGACAGCCTCATTATTCTCTGGGTGTGATTACTTTGGTAGTTTTTCTCCTAAATGCCTAATCCATGTGTTGCAAGGTCTGAATTTGCAAATTATTCTGCCCCTCTCTGCCTATGCTGTACCAAATCTCGTATGGATGAAAGTGACAACTTCAATCACTTTCCAAAATTTGTGACTACACATATCGTTTTTCTTACTACTATGTTTTAGTATTTTGAAGATTTTTGAATGGTATTGTGTGACATTACACCTTACACACTCAAGATTAACTTGCTTGAGCTGCAACAAGCATTTCATGTGCAAAAATAGTTGCTTTTTACCTTGCCAAATATTTAAGTGTATTTTTTAGCTACTGACTACTAAAACTCTGCTTCTCAAATGAAATTGTCCTTTTTATGCCTGTCAGAAAAATATAACATATACCTACTATTCATTAGCTTTTTAATGAATGGAATCATAAAGGGTATCAGCAAAGAACCCAGCAGCAACCCAAACAACAGTTCTTGCACTCTAATTATGGAGATAAATTGGATTTTCCCCCCCCCCCAATAAATCTTCATGAAAACCACTAATTTATGTCTTTGGCCTGCTTTCTCCCTCTACTGGTCTGAAACAGAATCTTTCCTATAGGTAGTTTCAAGACCTTCCATATTAAGCTCTGACCTTTGTGTTTGTAATAGAGCAAAGAAAGCTCAATGCCCTTGGAGTTCATTCCCTGTGGTATTCATGAATTCCATGCCACTGTAGTTCATGGATAAGGACAACAGACATCTTCAACGGTCTGGCCATATTTATGCTATTTTTTCTTATAATACCTCCTTCTGTAGGGATTTAAGCTTGAGTAGTCACATGATAGCATGAGAATTAATCACAAATCCATGATTTATACATCACTTTGAACCTCATTCAAGCGATAAGAGTGAATTGCTGTTTGAGGTTTGCTCCCTGTTAAGCAAAATGGAACACATGAATTGGAAAAGGTGGGGGACAATTGCCATTTTAAACATTGTAATAGCAAGAACATCACCAATTCTCTGTGGCTGAGTGTTCCTTACTCAAGAGAAGCCAGTCTGCATGAAGGCTACATTCAAATGATGTTGCCACTGTGTTCCTCCTCAGTCGTGTTTTTCTCTCCTTTGGCAGTCACATAGTGAGCTAGCTCAAGGAATGTGTCTGCCCAAAATATAGTTTTTAATATATCTTTCAAAAAGTTGTTTGGGTTGGGTTTTTTGTTCATTTGGTTTGTTTGTTTTTGGGTTTTTTGTTTGTTTGGTTTTTTCCTTGTTTGTTTTTTTTTTTTTAATCCAGCAACTTTCACTTCAGTCAGCTTAATGAGAGGATGAATCTCAGCCTGATCACAGTTCTGACATATTCGGGTTCTTCATTTCCCCTTAATCTAACCTTAATTTCACCTACAGCGTGTTCCCATTCCAGAGGGGCCTGATCATTCTGTCCCTGGTTTATCTTTGTGCCTGAGAGGTGCCCTCTAACTGCAATGCCAACACAGGTGAACATGCCAACACTGAACTCTGCTTGCATCCTCTGCTGGATTTGGCCACCATGTATTCCCATGGCATACTGGAGAGTGTGCTGGTATGGATCATGCTCAGATCAGCATACCCTGGACATCTATCTTCCTTATGATCCCTTCCTCTAACCTACAGAAGAAATATTGATTTTCAGCATGACTCATTCACAAGTTTTTGCCTCACTGTTTGCCACTGGCGAAGGTTTGTGTTATTGTCTTCCTCCAACCAAACCAAGAATATCAGATGATCTCCTTAAAAGCTGAGCTCTCCAGAGGCTGGTATAGGTGGCTGCAGCACCCCAACAAATAGCCACATCACACCACCAGGATGCTGAGGTTTTAATTCCTGGAGCAGGAATCTACTGCATTTTCACAATCAAGTGGACCAGAGAAGCAGAGCCACAGGGAAAGTTTCCAAGTCTGGGCACATCACACAGCTGTTTGCCTGGAGAGCCCAGATTAATTTCTGCAGTGCAGGTTGTTTTGCTTTTACTGGTACAACCTTAGCAAACCCAGTTATTCAGAGCCTATAAAATTAATGGCTTCCCCCTCCCCCCCTCCCCGAGTCTGGCAGCTTGAAGCTTTGAGTGTAGAAACAGGGGGAGATTACTAAAATTAAATGTAAAAAAACCCAGCTTGTAAGCATCATTAGGCTTGATGGCAATGTGAAATGTTTGCTGAGGAGTTCAGAGAAGAGGATCATATATTTGATAGTGTGAGAAAGTATATAACCTTGCTGTCAAAGGAGAAAAGACTGTTAAGATAGAAGAAAAAAGCCTAGCTCAGCGTCAAGGATGGCTAAGCAAGCGTTTAGAGCTCGTCACAATTTCGAGAGGTAGCCAGGAGATGCAAGCCAGGGAAAAAAAGAAAAATAAAAAAAACCACACAGCCCTAAATATATACTTCTATTTTTGCATTAATGTTAATTAACTAAACTTGAGAGTGCAGGCACCACACCCCCCTGGCCCCAGCCCAGGCAGAGCCTCACCTCCCAGCTGATAAGGTGAAATGTAACCAGGCTGGCTGGGTTGAGTTAAAAATCAGTACATGGGAGTTCCTCTGAAAACCATTACAAACCCCCGTGTTTTTCCTCACTGCTTGGTCTGAGGAAGGCAGTGACACGTCCTAACAAAGTGCCCAGGCTGTACAAGGAGATGTTAAGCTTTCCATTCCCTTGAAAGCATTTGGTCTTACACTGTCCATCTTTGCATGCTAGGGTGAAATGGGTGGGCAGCGAAGCAAGAGGAGCAGGATCTGCTTCCTCCTAGATGACCCCAAATGGAGCAGTTTCTCCGAAGGGGAAATAGCCTGCAAGGAGCGAATATCACTTTTCCATGAGACAAGCTAAGACAGACAAGCACTGCAATGGGTGCCAAATTCTTCTTCACCCACTCAAACAGCCAGGACCAGGCTTTGATTTTCCAGCAAGCACCGGCTGTGTCAGAGCTGATGGCTGTGCCCGTGTATTCCCCACAGTGCTTAAACAGAGTGACTGGACACCGTCTGCGTGGAGATTAGGACATGAACCTGCCCTGGGTGCGCACGCACAGCGGGTCTAGATCGGGAGCCAGCGGGGAAGGGAGAAGGGAAATGCCTCTGGAGCTGCCTGTGCCTGGCGAAGGGATGCGCTGTGGCCAGGGAGAGACATGCTCAGGGTGTCTGTGGGAATGAGGAGCCGCAAGCTGCTAAACCAGGGGAGCAGGAATTGTGAGCATGGCTTGGACAGGTGCAGAGAAACAGCCTTGGCACAGAATAAAGTGTGCCCAAACCTTCCTGCTTGGCTGCCATTTGCTCATTTCTCTCCATACAATTATAGACACTTAACCCTGCCAGTTTAATACCCTCTTGGATTTCCAGTGGCTGGAAGGACCCGTGTCCTCTCACCAAATTATCTTGTGATCATCATTCATTAGCTCAGCCCGGATAAACTCCGCCTTGCCTTGCACATCTCAGCCTGGCAGCTCATTCAGGGGCTACTCCTATTCACCTGGGGGTTTCAATGGCACCTGCACAGGCATCAAACAAGACAGAGAGGTGGATCAGCTCCAGCATTCCTCCCTGTGTGTTCAGGCTGTGGAGTGGGTGCTGCCCCAAAGCTGCCCTTTGGGAGCCAGACCCTCTGCACTTCCCGAGGCTGGACACAACCTCGTCTTCTCAGCAGTTTCAGTCTGCTTCTTCCTCCCCCTGACAGTGCTCATGTCGAGTAGGCTGTCTACTTTCTTCTTGAATTCCCTCTACAAGTTGCTTTAGTCAGAGGAAAATAAAAGTGACAAGCAGCACTGACATGCACGTGTTCTGAAGGGGACATGGGTAAAGTCCTCTGTGAAGTTAAAAAACAGTTGTGCTACAAAGGGTCCAGAAAGATAGACTAAGAGCCTCTTTCCCCCACATGCAGCTTCTGTCGGCACTTTGAGTACTAATAGGGTTGCCACATGGTTTACCATGTGTTTAAATAGGATGGCAAGGTGTTCTGCTAGGATTTTGTGGTTTGCAATCATTATGTAATCCGCTCCTCCAATATGGCAAAAAAAAAAAAAAAATAGCTTTTTCCTTAATCACTTACACAGTTTCCTGACAGATTTCCAGTAGAAAAATTAGCACATCAGTTACCCCAGACCAATTTGATATATGTGTGACAAGTTAAGAACTGGAAACAGAGCAGGGATGTGTTAGTGTTTGCCTGGGGTTTTCCCTTTCAAGTCATCCTTCTAAGCCTCCTGGAAGCTACTATAATATACAGAAATCTCATGGTTTTTGTCTTCCTGCCAAAAATAATAGGAGTGGTGCACAATCTCACAAACTCTTTAACCAATCAAGCAAACAATTAACAACCAATTTATGTGTTTTGTCAGCAATTTTCCTCAGCAACAGCTTTGGTATAGACTATTGGGCAGTCTTGGCTTGATTAGGAAGATCAGACTTACCAAGACAGTTGCAATTAATTGAAAGTTGTTCCTATTACCTCTAGACTGGCTGGAAAGAAAGTATGTACTCAGCCCTGCCTACCAAGAAGCAGGCATTCACTAAGGAGATGATATCCACTTTATTTAAAAAAGTTTTTATCATGGCTTAGTAGAAGGCTGTACAAGGCAAATTAAATTTTTTATCGGCATTAAGACAGAGAAAACTGTTGTGATAGGAATTCAACAGCATTATATTGAAATACTTATTTTGCAGGGAAAATATACCAGTGGAAAATGAAAAATCCTCCATTCCTACCTGTGGATAGGTCCAGGGTATCAGTGGAATTGACCTGGCTTAAGTGGGAAGAGATATCTTCTACATGTGTGCACCACACGGTCCCAGAAGAAACAAGAGAAGTTCCCTCACCTGCTTCATGTTAAAAAGGAATCCCATCTTGGGGTGCTGGAGAATAGCAGACAACACCTAGGAGAGGAAATTAATTATTCCTGTTATCAGCGAGCAGAAAAATTAATATTTCTGTAAATCTTTGCAGGACATGTACAGATACACTCAAGTTGTGTTTGCTCTAACTGTAGCAGAAAGCCCCCCACCACCCCCAGCTACCAAAAATTAAATGGCAATACCAGAAAACTCCAAATTCTGTTGTAACAGGCCAGGGATTCCTTTCAGCTCTGGAAACTTCAAACAACAGCTGGGAACAAAGCTCAGAGTAATTTACTATCCAGGAGAAAAGGTGGCATTACACATTACAAGCCAGTACCATAATGAATGTGGAAAAGAAAATAAAATTACCCACTATCTGGCAGAGGCCAGTGCTATTTATTTATTTTACATAAGCAGTAAGAACAGAAAGCCTTTCCAGCAACACTTCCTAACTGAGATACCTTCAGCATCATGTTTTTTTCCTAGCTACGTTTGACTCTTTGCACTATTCCTTGGTAAACTTCTTGTTACTCACAGGCATTTTAATTCCCTAATATTACTGATCATGCTTTCCCTAAAACTGTGACAATAAATCCCCATTTTAATCTATTATGCAGTTTATTTTTGCTGCAGAAGTTTATGTCCCTTTTATCTCTCTCCTAAGTAATACCTTTATAAATTTTTCTTTCATTTCTTCACTCTTTCAGAGGAGCTTAACCACCCACAGGTTATATTTTTCCTCGAAGAGCACCAGTCTGCTGCTTGTTCAGTTGTGACAGATTCAATCTAAGCAGAGACCTTTTTCTTAGCAGGAGATCTTCAGTCCTTCCCAAGCTAAGCCCACAGCACAGGGTACAGGATCTCTCTGATCCCATTGCACCCTTCCCCTCAGTTCCTCCTAAGAGAGGATGCCCTTTGTGTGTAGACATTGAGTAGGTGTGTTTGCATGGGGTTTTGCCCTCACTGACATCATCCTCTAGCTCTTCCATCAGAAATCCCTTTGGTTCCAAAGCAAGATCTGCTTCTCACCGACTCTTTCTGTCCCTGTGGAGAAACCAGGCATTCTCCAGCACTTCAATTTTTCAGCCAAAAGGTCTCAAGGAGTGATTCCTGCATTGTCAAAGAAACAGCCTCTCCTCTGAGACCTCCACCTCTGCATTTATCCTGCAGCAGCGTTTGTAATGCACTGGCAAATTTTGTCATACGGATGTTATGCATGAGATGAGACTAAGAGTGTTCTTCGTAATGCGACCTGTCAGTCTTAAATCTTCTGGATTAAATAGGTATGTTTGTACTCTCTGAAACATACATGCAAAAAAAGCCCCAGGGAGGGAAAACAAAAAAGGAAGTGTTGTGCCAACACTTGAGGGGGCAGGGAGCATCTTTATCACCTGGGCACACAGAAACCCAAAGGAAGCCCCTTTCAAAGCCAAGGGGTTGCTGCTGCCCTGAGCAACCAGCCTGTGAGTCCTAGTTTGCCCATGCAGCAAACTCAGGGCTGGAGGAGGTGTAGGCAGTGCTTGGTTGCCTGGCCAGGGGAGATGCTGCACCAAACAGAGCACATTTCTTCTACCTTCCCTGCCCCAGCCTGTTTAGGGATCAGGAGTGTCTGGAGAAGGTAAGATGTTTGGCTCCGTATCTGGAAATTTTGATTTAGGCTGAGATTTGTTGGATCACAGAGCATCATCAAGTGAACCACACTGTTCTGCACCTGCATGAAACACATCATTGCCATTGTCTCAGCTTTTGCACTGGGTCTACCTTGAACAGCCACCCTGTTCCTTTGGAGGGAGAAAGTTAGTGATCATAGTCCAAACTGGCCTTTTGGGGCTCAAGGCCTGTGCTTTGTATAACTTCAGATTCTAAAACTAGTTGTGGAAAACCTGAAATTATATTCCTGTTGTGCAAAATGCTTCAAGTTACATTTTCTACCTGGAAGCTTTGATGAAGGAATAATGAAATCACTGTTTACAGACAGCCCCCCTGAAATCTCACATTGATATAAACTTACACGTAGGGGATGAGGGTAACAAAACACGCCCTAGGAGACAGTAAAAGGAAAGCCCTCTAGTTTGGGGAAGAGCAGCACAGTAAAGACTGACCCACTCACATAATTTCTCTTTCATAGTTTAAAAAATTCCTAGAATTTAAAAGTATGTAAGAAGTCTTTATTCAAAGGGGAGATAAAAAGCCAAAAGCTCTTCTGACTTTAGTCAGATGGGCAAACTAGAAGTTTTGAAATATTTAGTCTTTAAAAATGAGTATTTCTGCTACTTGTTGTATCATGCACTTAATTATACCTCCCCACAGATTTGATACAGTTCTTCAGAAATGACTGCTTATAAAATTCTGAAAAAATGCTTGGACAAAATCTTTAAAGTAGAAACTGTCCCCAGATAATTGTTATAATAGTCTTCAGAAACAGGCAATTATTTTTTTAGAAAATTAACTTTCAACTCATGGATTTATATAAAATACCACCATTTGTTCCAACCTGTATTTCCACACTGCATAACAAAATGTGTTCCTGAGACAGGCTGATAAATATATGTGAGCTTAGAGAAAATTTTAATATGGCAAAAAATAAACACTAGGCATATGTTTAATTTGCTTAATTATCTATATTATATTTAGAACTTGATTTTACCTATATAGGCATTTTAGATTTTCCTGACCCTACTGAGATCTGATGAACTTGAATAATATAATATTTTAAGAAAAGAATATTCTCAGTTCTTTTTAGTAGCCACGCAGTCAAAGGGAGTGACTGACCCTATAAACTTTGGATTGCTTTTCACACAGCATAAGAAGTGGAAAGTTGTGAGGCTTTTGCTGGCCCTGAAAGGGCTGTTTCCTCTCCAGATACTTCCTTAATGATCCATGAACATAAATCAACTGGGACTCACAGAAATACTGCTGAAGAGAAGATCTTTTTCTTATGACTTGGCAGAGCTGGTTTAAACACCAGATGGATCAAAAATAATAATTGGAAGAAAAGCAGTATCTTCTTTCACTGGTCCCCCACAATCTTCTTCCTGTCTCACACACACCTACACTCTTACAGTCACATGCTGAATGCTGCTCTTGGTAGGGCTGTGGAGCACCAAGTGCTTCCCATTAAGTGTGCCCAGAGATTTGCTCTGTCGTGATCCTTCCTTCACTGGCTGTATGTAAGAGAGGGTGGTTTTATTTAGCTAGGTTCCATGGAGCCACTAACCTCTCCAGCAAGTCTTCCAGGTGTTACTGATACCACCCATGAAATGGACTGCAAACCGGTGGTGAAAACCCTTATGGCCCTTGGAAAGTGGGCTGCTTCTGCTGCGCCCAAACCCACTGTCCCTACATCCCTTTTCCAGTTCCTCTGGCAAAGTCACACTCGCTTGAGCCCGGAGGGGCAAAGCCACTCTAATTGTGTCTGTCTTAAATAGCGAATCCTCTTCCAACCTGTCTATTTTTATAAATGTCACATTTTCTGTATGGATGACCTTTTCCTTTCCTGAGTTTTCTATCTGACTTGGCATGGGGAGAAGTGACGTCCAGTGTTTGGAGGACGGTGATGCAGTAGCTCTGGGATGACATAGGCTGTGGAAATGCAGTGAAACCACTCTTTTCAGGCTCCTGATTATAGTGCTGCATTGCAAGTACGTCTGGCAAGACGAGTGGATGGCACAATCAAAGGCTGAGAGGAACTGGTGCAAACTGGCATATTAAATTGTTAAGCATCCTTTTAAAAAGCTCACAGATCAGCTTATTGTAGGATCAGCTTGCTGACTAACAGAAATTTATCAAACTAGTGATTAAACACCCACAAACAAAACAAGCTACATGATGGGGTTTTTTCTCAATGGAAAATCTCTCCAAGCTTCTGCAGGCTCGAGTGTCACTTGAACGTTTCCCATAAGGATCTGCAGTTCTGACAGAGCTGCTCCAAGTCTGGGGGTCACAATATGGAGAGCTCGTTGCACCTACATCTCCTGAGACCCCTACAGCATGCCCATGACTAAGAGAGAGCATCCTTGCATGGCACCACTGTAAAGTAGCACATACAGTTTCAGAAAGCACCTGCAGTGAACAGACCTACACTGCAGACACCCAAAAGTCCCAACTGGGGAGGCTCTTTGGGACAGTAGATCAGCATGTGAGTACATGGCTGGTGTTCATTTAATGGACCAACCACTGGCTGTGCCTCTGAGGCTACAAAGGAGGTGATTACAGGAAAACAGCAGCATTACTGCCCTTTTGGTCCGCTGAAAACCATTTCCCCTGCAATTAGGGAGCAGGAGCAGAGCAGGCATTTTTATCGCTTGAGCCTAGAGATAATAAACAAAGACACTAGCCAATTCAATACTTTTAAGGGCTTTGGTTTTTTTTTAATTTAACACAAATGACTCTTAAGCTCCAATTCATCCCCACCACAGCAACAATCAGCTCCCAGCTCCTAGCATTGCATGAAATATGCTTTTTCTCAAGCTGTGCTAAAACAGTTGCAAAATCATCACTGATTAGGCAGTGATTTTGGACAATACCCTTCTGGTGTTTCCCTCGAGGATCAAGATAAACACATTTTCTAATGATTCCCCTAAGAAACTTCAAGTAGTGAAACTAATCCTTAGTGAGCATGTCTGCTTATCAGATAGTCCTGTGGCTTTTGTGCAGGAAATCAGGACACACTGAAACGATGCTTTTAATTGTGTCTCTGCAGTAGACGTTGTGATACTGGGATCTCTGACCAATCTTTCTTTGCCTTCAGGCTCCACCACCACACACCTAAAAGTGACATTTGTTTCCACGCTCCTATTGTCATTTTCAAAGATACCACCTTTATTTTGTTTCCTAAACTAGAGGGTACCACAAGAATAACAGCTTGCTTAACTTCTATAGTGGCCCACAGCAAAAGTTACAGATGAGAAGGGAACAAATATATCCAAAGGCCGTTTTTTTTTATTTTCTGAAAAGTCAGTCTTGTAAGCTTACCAAACTCTCAAGTCTATTTTCCCTAAGGCACTGATGGGAGTTAAATGCTGATTTCCAGTGCCCCTGGATGCACACCCAAAGCCTTGGGCTGTTCGTAAACCGGCAGTTCTACAAATCAAGTATTTTACTTCCTTTGCCCTGATGTCAAGTGCCTGAAAACAAACAGCTTCTTTCTGGGAAGACAGTGTGTTTTGCTGGACACAGAGCAACACATTTTCTTCTGCTTCCATCTGGGGGAAATGCTTTCACTTGCATCCAAATTTCAGAGTTGGGCTTGATCCAGGTGGAATTTCCTATTAGTTTTGTTTCATCTTTTAGCAGTGTAACCCCCCACACAGCCACCCTGTCCCTTGGTATTTGGGCACCTTTTGGTCTCTCCTCTGTTTGCCTTTCCTTGGAGATGCTCAGCACCGCAACCACCCACAAACCTACCAGAACACTGCTGCTCTTAGAAGTTAAAGGGGATAGAAATATACGCACTTTTCTTATATTAAAAGGCTGTCACATCAAAAAAGGGCTTTCCTAAAGTACCCACGTCTCTGAACAGTCACTTTGAGCTACAGGGAAAACCTCTGTGTCCGAGTTTTCCTCATGTGCTCAGCACCTCTGAAAGGCGAGGGCTGCCCCGGGCAGTGTTCACAGCTCTGGGCCAGCAGGGAGCAGCCAGGGAAAGCCTGGATGTGCCAGCTCACCTGGGAATCCTGCCCAGCAGCTTGGTGGGGCTGCCCCCATTGCGGGAATGCAGGAGGCTCAGCTCTCCCACAGCCTGCAAAAAAACAGAGGGGTACCTGAGGAACCTTCAAGGCCAGCACTCTTACCCATGACATTACAGGAGTGAGAAATTCTTGCTGGACTATTTGCAAACACTCTCCTTTAGGCTACACTAGACACAAACAAGCACAGCAATAACCTCTTGGTTTTGTGTAAGGCTGAAAAAATGGCAGCACACGTTTCTATGAAGAGGTTTGAAATCACACCACATTTAGGCTTCCAAAGTGCAAATCACATTTTTCTAGTTTGAAAATAGCCACACATAAATCATAGAATCATAGATTGGATCGAGCTGGAAGGGGCTTTAAAGATCATCTATTTCCAACACTCCTGCCATGGGCAGGGACACCTTCCATTAGACCAGGCTGCTCAAAGCCACATCCAGCCTGGCCTTGGACACATCCAGGGATGGGACAACCACAGCTTCTCTGGGCAACCTGTTCCAGTGCCTCACCACCCTCACACTAAAGAATTGCTTCTGTATATCTAATATAAATCTACCCTCATTCAGTTTAAATCCATTTAAAGCCTTGTCCTATTAAAAATATATATATCATAACTTGCCAAAAGGAATTATGAAAGGTAAATCACAATTTTCATTAGGAAGCTGTTCTGGGTGTGACACGATTTCCCTTAGATTTCCCTTATACCCCACCCACCAGCCTGTCAGTTCTCTGACCACAGACTGCACCAACCTGCCCTGAAGTCTGGCAGACTAGTTGAGCCTAATGTTTAGCACAAGCAAGTACAGCCTTCAGGCTGTAATGCTGGTGTTTTAAAACATGATTTTTTATTTTTTTTTTAATTTTAAATGAGGTAAATTTAAACCATTCCTGCTAAAATTTTGAAGACAGCTTGCTTGCAAAAATGTAGGAAAGGTTTCAGCTGAAATTTTTCTTCCATTGTGCCGAGTGACGTGGGGGGGAAATATTGTGGTTTGTTTGTTACACTAAAAATTTTAGTATTTCTTCATTTATGGTAACGAAATGTTGAGGGAGGAGGTGTCCTACACTGTAAATTATTTGCCCTGTCATTTTCCAGTGTGAATGGATAGACAACTGATTTTGCAATAATTAATTTTAGTTACTTTCTTTTTCTTTTTTATTTTATCATAGCTCACACACATCTTTATTAAAAAGGGGTATATCAGAGAAAATGGGAACCTCACAGAGACACTCAGAGACAAAGCAGTAAAAAGCTTTGCAGATGGTGCATTAACAGGCCTGACGGGTGTATTTTGTGGTGCTCTCTGATTATGCAATCTCATTTGATAATAAATTACTATTTTATACAGTTCAACAAATCTGAGCAGGAGAGTATATCCTATCATTACATTTCAGACTCTGTGCATACATTACTTTCCTGACAACCCAGAGCTCTTCTCACTTTTTAATGCAAATGCTTTATGCTGCTGGTCAGTGACACATTCTCTTACCCTGTTTTTCTAAGAAAAGGAGGTCTGAAACGGTCTTATCTGTCTGTGAGTAAGCATATAATTACTTTTAATCCAAAAGACCATTTCAACCACATCTCCCAGAGAAGAAGATGCCTCAAAGCCTGTGAAAACATGTGGGTGGGCAGAAGGCAGAGGGGCAGCAGAGCACATCTGGCGAGGGATGGAGGGGAACCATCCTACACGTGGCCTGCACACCCCACTGACCCCACAACACTTGCACTGAGACATGCAGGGGAAAATACAGGGGGCAATAATCCAGATCTGTAGGGTAGCACATTTCCTTGGCTCTGTTACCAAAAGAACAGCAGAAATTGCTGCGGGGTAATCATCATGCTGCTACTGCAAAAGAAATTAATCCAAAGGGCATGCAAAGCTTTCTGAAGCCTTTGATTCTTACATCTGTTGAAATCTAAGCAAATCACTCCCGTTTTCCAGAAGTTGTGTATTTTGGGATGTATGGTTTCATCCCTGAGGTTCAGGAAAAGCTGGCTAATCTTTAGTGAGCAGCCACAGACTATGTATTTCTTTTTTAATTTTCCTTTGGAGGTGGATGTCATCTCAGGAAAAATATACATGGAACTTAGAAGATCATAAACTGTCCAGCAGAAATACAGCCTTAGCAAAACTTGCTAGCTGAAGGACATAAAAAAATATAACCAAAGTAAGTTGATTTTCAAATCCTTCCTTCCCTCCACCCCAGATGCTGGTAGTGAAAAAATCCTTTCTAAGAGAGGTAAATACTAGAGAAAATTAACAAGAAGTGAGAGGTAGGAGAAGAGGTAGTGAAAATATTTCTCATTTTCTCAACAATAAAAATAAATAAATAAATAAATAAATAAATAAATAAATAAATAAATAAAAAGTAAGGCAGAAGAGATGAACTTAGGAGATCTGGAATGCAAACACATTTCCACTTTTGTTATGCTACATTGTCCTTGCAGTTCCTAAACAAAAATAATCATGACAAAATTAACTTCTGGCAGTGTGTTCAAGACGTCCCCTACCTTGCTGTACTGGTATTTTGCACGGAACTTTCCTAAGCCAGAGAAACATTCAAATGATTGAAGAAATAACTCTAAAAGACTGCTTCAAGGTTGGTATATGGGCTATATTGAAGAGTATTTTGTATCAGTTGCAGATTATTAATCTGTCCCATCCTAAACTGCAGCATTTCCACAAGAGAGGTGATTAATTTTTAAATTCTTATTTGGATTAAATTGATGCAAGGAAGATTTCTTGCTCAAGTAGTGGTACATTATTTTTTGGTATTTTTGGAGAGTACCGAGGGAATTTTCTTTTGCTAGACATTGATAACAAGAAAAAATGGAATATATTTAATTCATAAAATCTCGTGAAGTCTCACCATTTCTTGTCAGCTCACCTTCAGTCTAGCAGACAACAAACTGTGGAGCCTGCCTTGGATATCTGCTAATATGAGGTAAGAGCCAGTAACCAAACTACTCCCAGCCACTCTTTGCTAGCAAGGGTCAAAAATAGGTTTGCTATCACAGAGAGAGATCTACCCTGTTTCCCTCAGACAATCTGAACGATGTTATGATGGGTGTTTTCTATTCTTTTCTATCTGTGCCACCCACTTTGAGGCGCTTCTCCTTATTTTTCAGTTCATTTTTAACAGTCGCCAGGGTTGAGTTCACAGTTAAATCTGTCCTTGCTAAAAAAGAACGTGCATCCAAGGCAGGCTGGTGGGTGGGAAGGTGAGTCTTAACTACGTAAAATAAATAATAAAATGCTTCTTATGGTGCTGGGTGAGCTGGGGAAGAGACTTGCAGTCTGTTTTGGCTCCTCAAGCTGAGCTCCTTCCCTCTAATGCCAACCCACTGCTATGACATGGCCATACTCTGAAATCCTTGCCTACATCAAAGCCTTAGAGGTTCATGAGAGGTTTTGATGGCTTTCCCCTCCGCTGCTCTGTTGGCTCTTGCAGGATTTCTCCCAGCCCCTGCTGTGACTCAGTTTCCAAGGTGTATTTACACCATGCCATGAGGCAAGCACTCCACCACCCTCATTATCAAAGCCCTCCCACACACGCAACTAGAGAGCCAATTTTCACCTCTGCATCCATTATCTCAGAGCGGAAAGGTGACGTCACTCTGTGACACAACATGAAATAGCTGGAGCAGAGCCTCCATCTCCATTACCTACATCTACTGAGGTGGTAGCCTAAATTAGAGCAAGTGCAAAATACTTTTTTCAGTATGAAACCAGCTGAATCAGAGTGGGAAAGTGAGTCTCCTGTAGCTCAGAAGTGGATAAGCTTACCTCCCTACGTTCCCCTCTGGGGCTGAAACAGGTGTTTCCTGCTAATGGAATTGCTGAGCTCTAACAGAATTAAGTATGTACATGTACACAAAGATTGAACAGGTAAAAAAGCAGTGGGGAAAAAAAAATGTGATCACTCAAGAAAGAATTGTGATTTTTGAGACAATTGTTTCTAGGGCTCCTGCTCTGGTTTGGCATTTGTTGAGTGATGTTTTTTGGTCCCATTCAGATTTCAGCACCCTCCAGCCAGTTTGTACTGTCTCAGGGGGCACATGGCAGGATGGCATGTCCAGCACAAAGCCATTCTCCCTGCAGGGAAATCACATTAGGAGAGCACACGGTCATGAGAAACAGGACAGCCACCCCTGATGACTCTCCTTCTCATGAAACACAGGGATGTTTCTATCAAGAGAGCTCTGGAGGAACTCTGAGTTGCAAAATTTTAGTGCCACTTTCTGCAGCCCAGAAAAACACCAGGATTTGCATGACTGGTCCATGAAGGTACACAAGCATGGCATCGACGTGCATGGAAAAAAATTACTTGTTTAACTGCCAATCCCAACTCTTCATAATTCCAGAGCTGATTTAATCATCTGAGCCAATGGTTTCAGGGCCAAATTAAATGACAAAGGTGGCAGAAGGGCCCAGTGCTGCTTCCCTAAATAGCACAGATTGTTCTGACCTGTCACAGTAGATCAGGATGAAGGCTTTAGGTTAGCAAAATAGCCATGAAGATCAAACACGGATGAGGATAGGGGAGAACTAATGTGTATTTAATCCCAGACACTCTACTATGACAAGACCTTTGAAATCTATTTCTAAAAGTTATTTGAGGAAGTTCTAGGGATGAAGTGAGGGAGTAGCCATCAGACCCACATGGCTCCATCAGCTTGCCCAGAGTCCTACACCATCTCACTGGCTCTCAGAGCAGGAGCCAGGCAATGACCACAAGACTGGCTGCTGTCCCCTCTCTGTCCCATCTTGGCTGGCAGGAAGCTTCCTGGAGAGGGAGGATGACAGTGTGGTCCCAGGGCACTTCTGATGCAGGAGGGGACAGGAGGTTACCATCATGGCAGACCCACGGTCAACATGTGTCACCTCACCAGATGCCATCTCACCAGTGATACTGAGGATATGTGAAAACTGAAAGGGAACCTGCAAGCTAAAGGTAAATTCAAGAAGAAAGTGATGCAGGAAATGCTGTTTCCCTTATTGGTGCAACATTCACAACACTGATTTGGGCTGCGTGTGTGTGCTGATCTCAGGGTTAGGGCTGTTTCCTCTTGCCTCTCTAGGGCTGCCTTGCCCAGGGGACAACCTGGATGGGACACCTTAGTTCTCCCTGTGCTGTTTGATAGTCCTTTTACAAACTGCTTTTCTTCTCTAACTTCAGCCAGTGCATCTTAATGTTTGGAGGAGGTTAACAAATAACAATAAAAAGACTAATGTCAGTGTTTGAAAAACTGCTCCTGTGCCCAGAAACAGTAACCTCATCAGATCACTGGCCAGGAGCTTAGCAATTATCCTCCAAATTACATGAATTGAAAGCAAAGGCACTAAGCTCATATTTTCACTGGGCCATCCATACTTATGTAAATATCCAAGTAAAACACGCATCAGCACAGTTCTGAGTGGTGAGTAGGACAGGGATAGTGGGGGGCAGAGCACTGGCAAACCACCTAAAAACCTCACAGCCAAAAGCAGCAAATACCAAAGTGCCGCGAGGAGGATGGATTTGGGTTCTCTAATTGCTTCGTGTTTCACTAAACATGATATTTGTGCTTTAATATTTGTGAGTACTGGGGGCAAAGTTCCACGTGTGGTAAAGGTTAAAAGAACCAATGGCTGGAAAACTCCATTGTGGAGTGACTGAGCTTCTGAGACAGGGGCCAGGACTGCCCTAAGCCCAGTGAACTGGACAAGGAATGGGACATGAATTTAAGGCGTTCTGGAGCACTGTCTACTCAGATATTTAACGAAGAAAGCCTCTGGAACTCTCTCTTGTTCATTTATCTTCAGTCTTCCTGCATGGAGCTTCTGAGAGACCATCTTTTAGGGTTTATTTTGTGTTTCCCCACTTTTATGCAGTTTCCTTACCAGGGCCTCAACAGGCAGCAAACACATGGGGGAAACTGAGTGGCCATGATTCAAATACTTCAGGGCCATCTTTACACTGGAGCTGTCATCACAGCTTCCCTCCCATCTCAGCAAAAAGTTTGAGCAGGAACTTGCTATTGGTTCTGGTCATTAATGGAAGGAAACAGAGCATATTTTACTGTGCAAGCAAAGGTAATCCATACCAGTTTTCTGGAGTTGTGGTTATGTGAGAAGAAGATGGCTTTGGAAGTCAGACCTCAACACTTGGGGGTCACTTGAGAAGTCAGTTTAGCCAGATATTGCTGCCTGCAAGTGCTGCAAATCATGCCATTTCTGAGCTCTTCCACAGAATTAACTACACTGATCTGTGTGAAAACATGCAGTAACACAATTCAGTTCTGGAAACTCTGCAGCAAATTTACACATTTTCAAAATTAAGTGACCATCATTTAGCATCTAGTTATTTATGACCCTGAGGAAAAGTTGTTGTTAGTATAGAGTGAAGGTAGTCAGATTTTAAAGGCAAAAGAACAAATGATCCAACTAATAGTTCATAAAATGATCTTCCCAGCTTGCCTTGAATGATACTGCAAAATTAATATAATGAAAAAAGCATTAGAGGACCTTGATCAAACATGATCCTTCAGGGCTAAGGAACATCATTTTCCTGCATGCAGATACAGTTCTCTCAATCCCACAAGATTTCATACCGCATGAAGACATCAATATTATCTGCAAAATTAAGCAGTGCAATTAAACAGCTCCTCTACTGCTGCCCCATGGAAAAACAGAGTTGAAAAGGATCATTTCATAGAGAGAGCTGGTCCATTCCTAATCAAGAATCAACCAGTCTTTCAGTACACCTGCTGTGAGTGAATGCTTCCCTGTGCCAACAACCCAGGCTGCCACACCCAGACCAGTCTTAAAAATCCTTTACAAGTTGTTTCTCTGTTTGCAGGAATGTGAAGTGACTTAATGAAGACCAAACCACTGCCCTTGTCAACCATTTGTTAGTGAACAGCCACGACAAAGTGGTTTAAGAAAACAAGAGTCACCAAATTCACTGACATTCACTCTGAAGAATCAGGTTTGCTTACTTCTGAGGTGCTGAGATTGAACAAGTTGCTCTCCAGCCACAATCAGCTGGTGCCACCCATGGACTTTGGAGGAATGCCAGTCTTTGAATGCTTTGAGCTGAGACATACAGTACCACGGAGAAGATGTAACACAGCAGAGAGAGTGAATGAGAAGATCCTCCAGAAGGCTGTCTACCTGCTGTGACTAATATTGGTCTTTCAAAGCACGTACACGGGGTGTGCGAAAGAGGCAACTCCAGGCACGTATAGATGTGTCACTGTATGGTATGGTAACTGGTATGGTACAGAGCAGGTCAACACTAATAACTTGATAGTGGGTTTTGACCAAGCCCTTGTGCAGGAGTTTGTCAGTGGTGGGATGATGCCCTGTCGACAGAGGCAGTGGGAGAAGGTCTGGTCTGCTGCGTGTGGTGCAGGTTGAATGCAAGTAATCTAAACACAGATGAGATTCAGAGAAAGAAATTTGCTATTTATGAGGAACAACCCTCTCCATAGTATAAAGCCTGGCTGGCTGGTTTCATAAAGTCTGATCAGTCACTGATTTTGTATTTATTTAGATAGACTGAGCTGCCCAAAAATAAATTAAAAAAAATACAGTGCTGAGAAGCCAATACTCAGTACCTCTAAAGACTTAATCTGGTGCTGCTACCACTGCTGGCTGCTGGCACAATCAGACTTTTACCCACTTGTGTCTTATGCTCTGGGTCTATTATATCTTCACAGTTCATGGAGTAGTTAAATTACTTTCCCAGGATCACATAACTCATCTTTGTCAGAACTGAGACAAGAAGGCAGGTGCTCTCATTGCCACCTCAGACTTCAGGCCCCAATAGCTAGATTTTGTGTTTTTTCTTCTTTACTTTAGTAGCTTCTGCCGAATGAGATGTGAGAGCAATTCATCCTGCTCTATACACAGGAAAGGAAGCAGAAATTTGAATAGTTGCCATCTGCTGGAGTTGCTTTGATTTATTGCTTTCAAGCCTCAGCTGAAGATCAAACAAGCTCTGGAGAGAACCATTTCCTTAGGTTGTTGTACTGTGAGCATCTCTGCTCAATGCTAAACTAAGTCACAAGGATATGAGCAGAGAACATTCCCTTTCTTCACCAGAATAATTTATACCTTTAATTCAGTAGTTTTAATGAACCACCCAAAAGGTATTGTTGACTCCATTCCCGGGCATCAATTTTTCTTTCTACTAGCATCAAATTGGAAATTGGATAAAACAATTATGCTTTGTAGTGCCCTGTCTGGCTTATTGTGTTTTCTCAGAATGCAACTTTCTATCCATTGGAAGCATACCCCTATCTTTCCTCAAAATGTCACACAGACAACAATAATTTTATGGCATTTCACCCCATCTGTCTACATTTTTAAAAAGAAGTTATGCACTCTATGTATTTTCATTTCCTGTTCAAGTCTGAAGCCATATAACTCTTCAGTTAATTACTGCTACTGTTTCTTTCAGATTATGTAATTATTTTTCATGTCTAAATGTCCTTTCACTCGTAGTTTTAATGTTGATTAAACACAAAGTACTGTGTCACCGCTAATTTTACTTCAAAGAGTGATTTTCACAGTAGGGCAAATCAAAAAAAAACCAGCATCTATATCTATCATAAAGCAATTTACTTTGCCATTAATTTTCTGTACTCTCTCAGCCCCTTTGCTATTACTCTAGATCTTTGGTGTTTGAATTAATTCTGTTTCTTTGGCTCAGGTCCTGAGCACTGGCAATAGCTGAGAGAGGTAACTGATGGACCTAAAGGAGAATTGCTGGCAGAGTCCTACCCAGAAGGTTTAACCTATGTCCTAACAAACAGTGAAAACAATGTCAGTAATTGGAACAGGAAATAATCAAAAATTATGCAGTTTATGTGTTTCCTCTGTCCAGCTAGAATGCAAAATAAAAATGATTACTTCCAAAACAAACAATAAGAGATATCAATAATAATAAAACTCACAAGAAAGATCTGTAAAAATCCCTAAGAAAATCGGGTTAGGACTTGCCTGGCTACTGTCCACAACCCCACTTTTTTCTTTTATTTGTTTTTCAATTGCATGGAAAAAACAAACATGTGGCTGTATATCCCTTGTGTGAGTGGTCAGTGTTTGCCCCAGCAGAGCTCTCAGCCTTACACCCCTAAGTTGCTTCTCTCAGCCCACAGGCTTTGGGACAGAATAACACTATCCTACCCCTCTTAGCCCAGGTCATTGCCTAAGACCAACACAACCCAAAATAACTGTCCTAAATGAAAGTGAGACATAATCCTAATACTGCAGAGTATAACAGAGATAATAACACAGAGAGGAAAGACTGAACTCCACCCAGACATTCCCTACATGCTTATCTGACAGCTTTCTATCCTTTAGAAGAGACTTTGGGTGAATTGGGGTTGCCTCCAGCCCCTCTCACCACCTCCTTGCCAGAGTCCCTCTTCCCCTATTTTCAGACACAGGGTGAGGAACCCAGCTGGCTCTGGTGTTGCCCTCCAAGATAACAAAGAGGAGCATGGCAGGGGGAGGGCTGGCTTTTCTTCCCTCTATGCAGCCATCCAGCCAGCCATGCCTTGAAGGGGAACCCACTTTTCCTTACATTAAACATCTTTACAGCAATGAGACAAACATGCAGAGCTTTGATCCAGTGTTACTTCCCATCTGCACCCCTGACATGCTGAGGAGCCCCACGCCAGATGGTTGTTTCACCAGGAACTTTGCCAATGCAGAGCGCAAAGAGAGTTCCTGTCCTCAGATACATCAAGAAATAGCACTGAGAGGAAAGGATGTCAATCCAGACAATAAGGAATAATCTCAGCACTCCAGCAGATTAACTGTTGGCATTTTCGGACATGTTAAGCACTTGTAGGCAGTAGAGAAGGGAGATCTGCTTGTGTAGGCATTTGAAAGATGGTGCTATTCATGGCTTTTAGGTGGCCCAAAGACAGAGCAGTGCAGGCAATGCCAAAAATGCTCCATGCTTGTCCTTCTTTAGCCAGGACAGCTAGTAAAAGTCAGGTCTTCATCCTCAAGACATGGAACTAGTGGAGACCTTGAAAATCAACAGCAGGTTACCAACAGAAAATCAGTGGAGGTAAAGGATTCTAACAGCATACCATCTAAGCCAGAATCAGAACCCATGTATCCTTGGATCCAACTACAGCTTCTGGCTTTTCCTCTTGGCTCCAGCATCTCGCTTCGTTTCCTTGTCTTTGGGGTAAGAATCACCACATCATTTATCACAATTCTTATTTTCCCTAGGAGACCTGATTTGTTGCATTAAAGGCTTTAATGAAGGGTGAAACACAGGGGTTCTCACCACCAAAGTCATGACCTACAAGAATGAAACAACTTCAACGGAGCCTCAGAACAAAGGTAATCAATTGAATCTTAAAAAAAATACCCTACACATTCCATTCTTTCCTCCAAAATAATTTCAAGGCAATCATACTGTGTTCAGTCAAACACAGCAGTGACAAACCTATCTGCAGTAGGAAATAAACTTAAGAATCCAAAGCAAACTCTGGAAGATGTTCTTTCTTAGTCCTTGCCTTAAATTTCCATTTTCTCTGGCAGGTTAAAACTTACTCTGAATGATTACAGTAACTTGGAGGCATTCAGTTTCTTCATCAGTGTTTAACTCCCAGGAGGACAAATGGCAGAACTACAGCAAGGATGAAGATAGAGTGTGGGTGACCAGCAGTGAGCTGTCCAAGTCCCACATGTACATGTTAATTTAAAATTCTGAAAGGGATTCTGATCAAAGAATTAATTGTTGGTGTTTTAAATATTATAATTAAGTTCTTGCTTTTCATCTCCTGTCAAGTGGGAAAGTCTTGTCACTTCAAATCTCTCTTGTTTTGTGCCAGAGATTTCTGGCAGACATGGATCCATGATGGTAATGTTTGCATTTGTATTCATTCTGCAAACAGCTAAAATGTTAACCTCCTATGAATATTCAGTCTATAAAAATTCAGACAACATTTTTCACTTGCAGGACAATAATTGAAATAATTTA
Organism: Dendrocincla fuliginosa; assembly: GCA_035047845.1. Taxonomy (NCBI): domain Eukaryota; kingdom Metazoa; phylum Chordata; class Aves; order Passeriformes; family Dendrocolaptidae; genus Dendrocincla; species Dendrocincla fuliginosa. Next base: position 43,746,476 of record JAWWMO010000083.1, on the reverse strand, counting down.
TTCACCAGAAGAGCTGAAATACACGTAGTTGAGCAAACATCTATTTGTGTATCCATCCATCCATCTAGCTGCTTGGACAACTTGTTTAACTGCAAATAAAAGTTGTGAGAAACATCCTAAAACATTTAATCTGGAGTGAACTTCTGCCAGGACTGGTAGTGGGCAAATATGGTAGAAGACAGCAGATAGGACATGCATGAGCATTTACAGACTCCTCTTTCCACTGGAAAGGAACTCAGAATGCTATGTTTGTGTTTAAATCTTACAAAAACATGGAAAATTGTAGCTAGAGATTAAAACAATGGAAAAGTGGTGGCAAATCACAGAGGAGAACTGGGTAACCCTGTAGTGGTGCACAACAGGGAACACCAAGAGCCTCTGAACATGGGGTTATGGCAAGTTGATGGTACCACACAGAGCTTTGCTTTCAAGGAAGGAGCAGTTGTGTTTCCAAAACCTCTGTGGGCACCAAAGGAGAGTACCTTTCATTGCAGGAAGGACCTTCATGCTAGCTTTGTTAATATTGCTGCTGCAAGCATGTAATCATCAGCTTGGCCTTTCTCTGAGCACCACTGTGCTATCAGACTTTGCAGTCAGCCCTAACCTGTCCCCACAGCTCAGCTCTGCAGCTGAACTGTCACTAGAACTTTAGTTCATGTTAGCGACCTATGACTCTCGGCAAATTATGTGAACTACACATCCTAAGATATCATCATTCACTCTAATTTGACAAGGTAGATTTTTCCCAGCATAGCTGGCTGTCCATGGCTTTCTGGAGGTCACCTGGAGCACTGGGAGCTGGTGTCCCCAGGGTGAAGTAAAAGCCAGAAGTACATGCTGATGAAGGAGCTGACAAAGCAGAAGCCAAATGCAATTAATATGCATCAGAAAAAGCTTTTCTAGGAGAGAGAGGAAACTATTAATGCTACTGCACCAGCAATTGCTGCTGCCTCATCTGTGGTACAGTCCACATCCCTGGTTACTTTGAACTGTCTAAGAGAATTCAAACCAAGCTGGAACAAAATCTATCAACATAACAAGTGGAGACATTTTTATTGGGGGGTGTGAAAGATCTGGGCTGAACTGCCTCGAAAAACATCCTTGCTGCTTCTGACATGGAGTTTGCCCAGCAAGAAGAGTCTGGCCCATTTGCCTGCCACACCAGGGGGCATGAGGCTGTGGTCCCAGGGAGTCCCTTCCAGCCCTCTGTTCAAAGCATTGTGGTTCTGGAGCGTTCATCTGGGGCAGTAACTCAGTGACAGAATGAATTAATTCTAAAGAATAAGAAGATGAATGTTAGCACTTGAATCATTTTGGAAGCAATGCTTTTTTTTCTAAGAAGCTCAATGTTCTGCATGCAAAAGCCAGAGATTTCAAGGATGATACAAAAGATGCTGGGAAAGGACTCCCCCATTCTCCTCTGACTGCCTGCATAGAGAGAAGCCCTACAGAATAATGCATTATTCAGATATAAAATGCAGTTCCACTAAGAAACTTTTTAACATCAAAGGGCAATGGGATCAGTAGACTGCAAGCAAGTTGCACTGATTACAGAGAAATTTCCTTGTGAGGCAACTGACTTAAAAACAAACAAATAAATAAATAGATGCGAAGCTGTCTTCCAAGGTGGGTTGTTCCCTTTTTGCAAATCCTGGTGTGAGGTCCAGCAGGACAGACAAAGACCAAACAACAAGAAAAGGCATGCTTCTTAATTACCAATTGCAACGTGATCCCTCCATCTGCAGAGTGGCTGAAGGAGAGTGTTGGGACATATTCCTTGATTAGCAGAGGCATCCACAGATACCGAGTCTTTGGTCCTGATTCTGTCACGTACATGTGCAATCTGGCAATGTGCTGGTGGGATGGACCTACCCTGTCCCCCATGCATGAGGCTCTTTGTGAGCAAACAACTGGGAAGTGCTACCTAAAGCAGCTGGAACAGAGGATACAATTGGCATATCCCTCTAGATCAGATTTTTAGGACTAGTGCAGTTGGATGGATTCATATTGGCGATTTCTGTGGAAACTTCAAAGAGTTGAGGGGATCAGCCCTCCTGAGCTAAACCAAGTGCTCTCTTCCCATGGCTCAGGATCTGCACTCTGATAAATGGGAGTGCTCCCACGAGTTAGGTCTTCAGATGCAAGGGAGGTGATAAGAGAAAGGAACCTGACACATGTACCAATGAGTACTAGAGACAGTCCTTGGTGATCTAGGGGACAGAGCAGCTATTTAGGTTTCCTTCCAGTGACTAACTCCTCTTCACAACTCTGAGCTCTGACTTCAGCTGCTCTCAGATCCAGTCTTTGAACATCTCCATGGTTATTTGGATTCTGTCATGTTTAACCTGAATAGCATCGTATGCTGTGTGTAATCACATTTATTAATCTCTCAGGAAAAAGATGACTTCCAGAGCAGCAATAAGTGCCAGATTCTTTCCCCAGTAACCAGCACTGACATCATTCCATGATATTGCAACTGTCTTTCCCTGTTAGCTGGATTTCCACAATTCACAATGAATAGATATCTTTAAGAAAAGTAAATGTGTCACTGTAGGCCAACTATATGAATATTTCTAGAACCAAAGTAAACAAATGAATATTTAAGGAGATTTGATGTATTGCCATTTCCCTAATGCTGTTGTAAACAGAAATGCCTGTATTTCTTACACTCTCCTCTTGGATCCAGCATGGAGAGCAGACATTACAACTGGAACTGAGATACACTTTTTAAAGTTACTTTGCATGTCAAATGACATGTTATTTGAAATATCAAATGAGACAGTAGCTGCTTAAAAAGGCTTTCCCCATGAATTGAAAAAAGTAAACAGATAGGACCCAGAGAACCTGACATGTGTAGCCCATTTATTACTTTGAGATTGTTTTCTGCTGCAGTATTTTGCTTTTGAATAACACATCTTTGGCTAAAAGACCATGGTCTTCAGAGTCTGTCACAATAGCTTAGGGTAGGTACCTCCCCACAGCTCTCAAGGCAAACATGGCAAGTAGCTGGCAACTGTGGATCCAAATATGAGCATGGTGTGAAATCCCAAAAGGAGTAAAAGTTTTAGGCTTGAGAAGGGAAGAATTTCAGATATGAGAAGGTCAGAGGGGCACAGTAACTGAGATATCTGTCTTTGCCATGAGACGCTGATCTATTGGCTTTCCAGATTGCTTTAAACATCCGTTGTTTCCTCTGTGCCTTTCTGTATTATCATAATATCATATTGGGCACTCTCATTAAAGAGAGAGCTTTTTCTATCTATTTGTTCAGTGATGAAAACGTTTATTCTGCAAACCCTCTTGCTGGTGCTATTTCTTTATCCTTTCTATCTTCTGCTGTATCCAGGTTAAGCGATTGACAGGGTAAGATTGTGGAATTCCTTGCAGAGTTTATAATATTTGAACATCAAAGGTTTCAACAACCATGCTTGAAGAATAAGATGTTCTTGCTATCTGCTACATAATTGTAGGTGAGTGCTTATCCATCTAGCCTTTTGCAGCCATTTAATACCATATGAAAGAACTTTTATTTTGCTTTTGATCTGTGTATATCACTGCATCTGTGAGATTCTTGCTTGTGGTTTTGTGCTTTATTTCTATGGAACTAAAATAATTCCATTCAATGCCACAAAAGCTTCTCCACTGATGACAAGAGAAAATAGGGACAGTAGTCTCTTCTGTAAGCTGCACTTGCTAATGTGTTTCCACACTTCTCTGTGAGGGTGCCCTTCGTGGTGTGAGGTAGAGGAGAGCAGCTATTCTAAACACTGGCCTTGCTCATGAGAACAGCTATTGCTTTTATCTAGCTGTCCCACTGAACTAGCTCACATGCCAACACAGAGATACAAAGCCAAAGAGAGCCCTGAAGACATCCCAACACATTTCTGCTAACATCACTGGCACATTGCTGGTTACAAGAAAACAGGCCCAGCGGGAAACCCATCAAGATGCTGGTTCCCCCTTCTCAACACGAGCTGGTGAGGGGAGTTTCCATTTTAATATTAATGTTGAGTGTTTGATAAGTCAGCAGCAGCCATTCATCAGAAAATTTTGGGATTTTCCTTTTGTCTTCTTAAGAAACTTTCTACCCTGCCTTGACCACCGAATATTTTTTCAGAGGTGTTGCTGTTCTTCCAAGACATCTCACTGAAACACCAAGATAAGGAATTCTGGGAACTTTCAAAATGGTTTTCTGCCTGTTTGGTTCAGTTTCAAATAATGACTTCTAACAAGTAATAATAATAATAATTCATGTCGTTTAAGTATAATTGGGTCCTTGAATTCTAACTGTGATGCTCAGTGAGGGCACAGGGTGCATAGCCTCAGTTTTGCACCCTGGGTGAGCTGAGGGAACACAAGCACTGCACAATTTGTTCTCAGATCAGTTTTCCCCGAAGTGCAAAAGTTTCAAATATACAGCTCCTGGTGTTAGTGGCTGGTCATTGCAGCTCCTGTAGGAAGAAAACAACTGCTGGTTTTCCAGGTTAACCAAAGCATGGTTAGGTCAGGTGGATTGCAGGAGTGCTGGTGTAAGAAATCCCCACAAAAAACAATGGAAAGGGGTGGGTTTTCTGTAGACTTGCACTTTTATATACTCTTTGCCTATAAAGGAGCAGATCATGGGTTGGATTTTTACTATGGGCTTTGTACGACCGTGCATAAGACTTAGATTTTGGAAACTACTAGAGATGCAAAACTCTTGCCTAAACTTGATGTTTCCAAAAAGCCTTTTCTTGAATATTTTGCTCTGCAGAGAATCTAGTGTCTCCTTGCACCTCTACTCACATTTACTAGTTTTAGATATTCTTTGAACAAGATATTCTTTTATGCCCAGTTTCAAGACATGGATAAGTCATTAATGGGACAGGGAATAAAGAAAGTTACAGCAAAAATAGTGCAACCAACATGGAAGTGTTTCAATGACTGATTCATCTAGTGTAGCAGTCTTAAGATACCTGGAAGCTTCCTTGAAGGAATTTGTAAAGACTTAAGCCATGCAAAAACATGCATTTAGACAGTCTGTCTTATGCAAATATTACTGGATTATAGAATTCAGGGAACTACATTTAATGCAATCAGAAGCTGATGAGATAGGATGTCACTGAAGCCCAGAAAATCTGTCAGATGAGGTTTATGACTCAGGCCAAAACAACGTTAAACCCTGTTTTTAGATCTAGCTCTAGTAGACATTTCTGGATTTAGAGTAAAGTTCCAGTTGCAGTCGGGGGGGTAAAGATGAAATGAGGAAGACTAACATTAGCTCTATTCCTTTAGTCACTTGTCACCTCCATCCTACAAACTTGTAGGTGCTTGCCAGAGGGAGCTCTAAACCCAGGCAGTGCTGTACCATGCATATGTGCCCCTTCTAGTCCAAACCTCACACTTAACTCTTATTTCAATTTGCCATTCTCACATTAAAGCTAGAAAGAAAACCACTAAAATGCTGAGTCCTATTATACACAACTCCTCTCCCATCCTTCTGGCATGGATTCCAGCACAAACCCCAGCCTTAGTTTTGGGCTTGGTCAAGCCAAACTTTAGGGAGAAAGACTTTACAGGCACCAGCACCAACTCCAGTTCTTCTCTGCCTCTTGTTCAATGTCCAATCTCAAACATTCCTGTTATTATCACTTAAAATCAGTTTACAAACCTAGATTCAATGCTAACACTGGTTTTAAAGATCCTGTCTTCCCTGGATCTAGGGATTAGTGTGAGATCAGGAGGCACTCCTGGGCTAAATCTCAGGTTTGGAATCAGCAAAGCTATGCAATGGTGCTCTGAAGGGAGGTGAGGATTATGCCTATGGCTTGGGCTGTGAGTTTTAAGGGTTTTCATGCAGTGCTGCTGGGCAGGCACTTTGGGAGGCAGCAGTATCAGCATTTTCCTGCATCACCTTGGCGTGCTGCCCCCGCTATACCCAGCAAAATGTGACCAGTGTTTGCCCTGTACATGCTTCACCTCTTCTCTGCCTTCCACTAATGGCCACATTTCTGAGCTACACTAAGTGCACAGGCATGCTTTCCCCCTCTAAGTCTCTAAGCCAGTTTAAAAGGGCATCAGCTAAAATATTAATTTAGGGGAACAATAAGGAAGCCTCTGACTCACAGGTAGGCTGACAAACCTTGGGAAGGTTTTCTCTCAAGAACTGAAATTCCTAGTTTAGTTTCTCACCAATTGAAATTGGCAGTAATTGCCCGTGAGTCATTGATCCAGCTCTGTGTTGTGGCCACTTGGGTGTATTTGGCCTGTTTGAGCCACTGCGGTTTTCTTTTGTTAAGTATCAAATGGCTTTTATATCATCTAGCAATCCACTGATGGCACTGAAAACAGCTCTGGAACCAGCGTCAGTAAGTGCCTGCAATCATGTCTTTTTCTTCCCCCCCCCCTTTTTTTTTATAACATCTGAGCTATTTTTGAGCTGAACCGAGGGCTGAATGCTATAATGTCTTCCTTCCTGTGAATACACTACTTATCTGATTACTAAATATTGCCATAAATTATGCTCCCTACAATAATTTTACATAACCTGCTGGAGACACAGTGGAGAAAAGGGACTGTGATTACAATAGGAAGATTACAACCAAAATAGTTTACTTATGAGGTATTTTGTATAGGAGTGGAACACTGTTATCCTTACCTCAGTTTCATTATTCACTTTTCAGAGACAAAATACACAAAATACCTTGTACCTCATGCTGTGGCTGGAATTAAGCAGGACAGAAAGTGAAATCAATCTGTCTCAGGTTGGGCAGAACTTAGGGTAGCTCATCTGAACCCCTCTTGCACTTTCCCGCTTTGATTTCAGATGATAATGAAATACCTTTTCCTCTTGCTGCCTCCTAAGGGTGGGATTAATATTACATATGGTGGGATCAACCAACGTGCTTTGTTCACATGTGTCACAATACAAAATTTTTGGCACAAAAATGCCTCTAGTACCTGGGTCAGGCACTTTTCTTTAAGGAAACCCACATGGCAAGCAGTTCTGTCTCCTGGTCTCTGCTCCTCCTACATTCTTGCAACTCTCATCAAGGCTGCTCTGACTTAGAGCAGTGCATTTTATCTTGGAGTTGGGATGAAAAGGAATTACAAACAGACTGTGGGCTCCTGGTAACCCAAGGAGGCAAAGCTGTAAAATTAAGTGGTTTGCCTTCGTTAGTTTGTAGTCCTTTGTGCTTTCTTTAACACAGAATTCCTGTTTACAATAGACTGAAAATACATACAATATGGGATTTATATGGCAGGGGCAAGCACTTTAGGATATTGCTGTAATTTTCCATCAAAAATAGAATTCAAAAGAGAAGACAAGCTGTCAGAAGTGGGTTAAATCCGGATGGTCCCAGAAAGTTGCTGCAGTTTTGCTTTTAGGTTTCCACAGCTGAGGGTGTCTGCTCTGCCAAAGCCGGAAAGGACCGGATTCATTTAGGTCTGCATGTGAAATAATCCCCTTTTTGATCCCTGAAAATCATACATTCAGATTCACAGGGTGCTCTGCCCACAATTGCAGAGCTGTTCCACTCCTAGGGGCACACCAGCCTCAGGGGTGGGTGAAGAAATAAGGCCCTTGGGGGACCCACAAGTCAGAAGAACATCACTTGTACCAGGTGGTACCGTGTGGGCTTTGCATCGCTGAAGGCATTTCAGCCATGGTTGTGCCATGTTGCACATGTTGCACAGCTGTGAGTCCAAAGTTCTCCACTTTTAAACATGACTCAGAAGTCATGATTAAGAAAAAAGTAATCATTTCAAGCCTCCAAACAGAGAAAAGGTCAACTTCAGTGGATAAATGGCTCCTAGAAACATTTCATCCATTATCACTGTGGGAATCCTGTCTTGGACTTTTTAGAGGCACTTGTAAACTTTGCCATGCTCTGTGACGTGAAAATGCTTCATGTGTTTCTCTTACTAATTACTGAACTTTTGAGAAAGCAGAAAAGACCAGTCAAAAAACCCACAAAAATACCAAGTTCTTGGAAAGTCAAATACTGTAGAGCAATAAAGAAATTAGATGAGTGCTGCCTCTATGATTTTAATAATTATGAGATAATTCAGCTACATCCTGATAAATGGGAATTGCTTTGCCTTCTTCTAGGAAGACATAAGCTTTCCCATCCCTTGCAAGGACTTGCACCAGACTATGGAGAACAACAGAGTGGAGGAGTGTGAATTCAACACTTGGTTTAAGGAAACTTGAAAAAATCCTCATAAACCTGATTCTCACAGCCGTGTATTTCAGGGAGAATCTGGGTATTTCCAGCCTTTCCACAAAGTCCTCTGCCCACAGCAATATTTCAGAGCTTCACTGCCATATTACAGGATGAGAAGCAGCCAAGAGAATTATGTCAAACAAATTAATGTCCATAAAAAATGACAAAGTAAAGCCCACAGCCATATCTTTTTCATAAATGTGATGATTCTGACTGCTAGAAATCAACGTCATTGGTAATGCTTACCTTTCAAAGTAGTTATATGTATCAATTTATATTTAAGGCAATATCTTGCAATTAAATTTCTAAGCTTATAAAGCCAGTTTTCCACTCCGTCCCCCCTTTCAATTCTAAGTCCTCCAAGATTAACAAAACCTCCTCTGTGGCAGTAAATTAATCACACTACAAAACTAAACTGTTCATTAGAGATGCAGCACACCACAACTGCCATTAAAAACTCAATATTGCTATTTTTTGTCCTTAATTTTATGGTGCTGTTTGCAGCAGCCTCTGCTCTAAGTATACACAATGCCACAATAAATCCAGTGATAAGCCCTGAACCCTGATGGGTATTGACGTGCCACAAGCTTGCAGTGGGGACACCAGAGCCCTTGTCTAGGGGCTTTTTGATGTCTACAGTGTGCAAGTTCTCACACACATCAGCTCCCATGGGATTCGCCAACACACCCCCAAAGCATCCCCTTAGTCCGTGGTCACTGATGTTTTGCTGCAGAGGATGAGCAGAGATGCAGCTGCACTCCTGGTTTTAGCAGTGACCTTGCCAGCACCCTCTCCCTTTTCTGGCCTTTTGTAGAGTCAAAGAATATCCTCAGTTGGAAGGGACCCACAGGGATCATCAAAGACCATCTCCTGGCCCTGCACAGGACACCCCAACAATCCCACCATGTGCCTGAGAGTATTGTTTGAACACTTCTTGCCCTCTGGCAGCCTTGGTGCTGTGATCACTGCCCTGTTCAGTGCCCCACCACCCTCTGGGGGAAGAACCTATTCCTAACATCCAAGCTAACCTTTCCCTGATACAGCTCCAGCTGTTTGCTCAGGTCCTGTCACTGGTCAAAGAAAGCAGAGATTGGAGCTACCCCTCATGGGGAAGCTGCAGATTATGGGTAGGTCTGATCTCAAAAAATCCATCCTGTAGCAGATGCAGGGTTCAATTCCTCACCTTTGCTAAAGCATACCTTCCTGCCCAGAAGGGGTGAACTATAGCTGAGTGCATTCTTTATTTACCAGACAGTAAGAGTTTTGCCAGCACTTCCTCCTCTCCCTACACCTTAGAAGCAATCTAGTGATCCGTGCCTACTTTTCAAACTACTGCCTTATGTGCATCGGTCCTGGATGGAATTTAAAATCCAGTCTTCCAGGTGAAGGCAGATGTTTCCCTGAGACTCAGATTTACATGTTTGCAGTCCTAGAAAATTCTACTCCTTCAGACATATCACTGTCCATATTTTACTGAGACACCTCACACGCTCCCAGATCAATGAGTGCTACCACCAGAGCTATTGGAGGCCCTCTCTTCCCATGCTCTACTGGCAGTGCCAGGAATACGAGTGCTGGATTCCAGTGCCTTGGGCAGACAGCTGGGAGGTGGCACCAGGGAGGTGACACAGAGCTCCATGGAGTGCCTGCCCTCCCCAGTTTCACTCATTCTGCCTGGCCGCTGCTGAGTGTTGTCTCTGAAAGAGCTGATGGATGTATATGAGCACTAAGGAATATTTCCCTCCACTTCCTCCCCAGGAAAATCTTGAGTCTTTTTTTCTTTTCTGATCCTTCGCTTCTTCAGAGAGAACTGGCTGATCTAGTGAACAGTGATGAGTTCTACAGGATCTCCTCTGTTCCCTACTCCAGGGAAGCTGGCTGGCTGCAGGCTTGGGCATGGGGCAGCTGCCCTTCCTACCCTTTCAGCCTGGGGGAATGTTCTCTGGACATTCATAGGCTCAGCTGCTCATGGGATTTCATTTTTTAATTTAAAATTTCTACCTTTTTTAAAAAATTTTATATTTTTGGTTTGCTGTTAGGAATACGTGGAATTTTAAACTTGTTCTGCAAAGGTAATACTATAGGGAAAGGGACAACCTTGCATTTTGCATAGAAACAAGATGGCATTCTGTGCTAACATAGAAAATAATGAAAATGTTTCATAGTTTTGGACTATCAGGATAAAAATACTAACTGTATCTTATCTGCCTGCCTCTGCTCAATCAAAAGCTAAACTCCTTTGCCCTAGTATGGAAGCTGAAGCATATACCATGGTACTCTTCTCTTAGACATCTCATTTCATATTTGACAAAGAAAGAAACAAGAAAGCCAAACTGCAGCACCTAAACAAAACATGGACATCAGCCCTCTCAAAGACTGGCTAGGTCCACTGGGAGTCTACAGAAAATGCAGCAACCCCATCAACAAATCTCCTCATGCCCTGCAGTTTTCCTGAGTCAGCTATTGCATTAAGCACGGCAAGGAGCCCTCAGGCTTAGGCACCTCTGACTTGCAGCTAAATTATGCATGATTTTAAACATGCAAAATACATCCTGGCCTCCAAGCTTTGTGCTGCAGAAAGATCCTCTTTACGGAGCTTAAGCTTAAGCAAGAAGGTCTTAACCTGAGGACAGCAGAGCTCTGAACTCCATAAAAAGCACCTGGGCTGGTGTAAGCTGCAGTCCTGACTTGATGAGGGCTACAAAACCAGAGCTTTGCTGTAGGACTCTCCACCACATCCTGCTCTCATCCTGGGGCACAGAAGGCAGATCAAAGGCACAGCAGGAGATACAGCCCTGGAGAATCATCCCTCTCCTTAGAAGCTGTGGGAAATCACCAAACTCACCTCCCCTCTGGGAAAAGCATCTACCATGTCATTTAAAAACACCTTCTTGCCTTCCACCAGCCCTTACCTAAATGTGCAAAGGGGAAAACAACGCAACTTGCTTTTCTGTAACCACAGATTTCCACCTCTTGCTTACCAAATAATTGTGTTAATCTTGTAACTTTCTTGCTTAAGCAAATCAGCTTAAGCTTTCAGATGAGAAA